>CM071955.1:16860000-17187500 GCA_036784905.1 Acrossocheilus fasciatus | reverse complement strand
CATGTGGGAGAACTGGAGAGACTGGAGGAGAGCTTTAGAACAAGGCTAAAAGCTGCAGAGGAGCAGAGTTCAAAGGTGAGGTCACAAAATACAAATAAAATCCTTTTAAATCGATGTGAGATGAAAATGCAAATTGACTCTCATAATGATTAGATTTTTACTTGTTTTGATATTTTGTTATCTAATGTAATGGTTTTCATGGCTTTTTGGGACAAATGTATTTAAATTCTATATACTATATTCCCTTTGAACACTGAAAAAAGACCATAGCGCCGCTATCCCAGAGAACCAGCAGCACGTTTTCTTTCTTTCCCTTCTGTCTGAAGTAGTTCTTTTTTTGTTTTTATTATTTGAAATACATTCATTTATATTTTTTGTGGGCTGAGGTCTGCCCTCAGCACGCTAGTATTAAGAGGAATGCCGTTTGATTTAGTGCAAATTATATTTAAGACCCGCCGGTTTCCTGCCGTTAACACAGACATGCATCCAAGTCTAGGTGGAAGTGGTCTCTTACTCTCAAACACTCACAAACAAAAATTCTCTCTTCATCACACACACTAAGATGCTCTCTCTCTCACCACCACACACACACACACACACACACACACCGACACAAACCCTGCTGTGTCCTCTCACACGCACTCTGTCTGCACTCTGGTCTCTATGAAAAACATGGTGGCCTTGGTCATGCCCAACTTAAATACATGGCATGCCACCATCCCCTTCTTTGTTGTTTGTAATTGCTCTAACCATTTTATTCAACTTCTGACAGTTCAATATTTCACAACACACAGTTGGTGAAAAATCCTAGTCTTTGATATGACAGCATGCAGTCACAGAAAGACTGCACAAAGCTTTATTTGCTTTTTCCTTCAACACAATGCCTAAATGAACCAAAATGAAAAGAGATAAATGTAGCTCATTGCCATTTTGTCCTGTTAGCTGTTTTACTGTGTAATTTTTCAATGACAAATTAACATTGTTATGTAAGAATTCATTCAACATGAATAGCGCCAAGTGTGATGCAAGTGTGCAGGTGTTCAGGGGATTTGTATGGGGTTTCTTATTTGGTTATGTATTATGATGTCCTTTTTTTTTTTTTTTTTTTTTTTTTGTGACTATTTTCTATTTTGTAGTATTATTTTAGTATTATTTATATATAATTATGGTATGTATGTATGTGTGCGAAAGCAAAGTACATTTTAGCTAATAAAATAATATAGCTAATAATAGGTATAACAGCTATAATAATAATTAATAATAATAATAATAATAATAATAATAATATAGCTATGTTAGCCAATAAAAAAAAAAAAAAAAAAAAAATATATATATATATATATATATATATATATATATATATATATATATATATATATATATATATATATATATAATTAGCTAAAATTTGCTTTTTATATTTTAATTTTAGTTAAAGTTTTAGTAGTTTTGTTATGGTTTAGTATTTCTATTTAGCTTTAATATACTGTTATTTCAGTTTAGTAGTAATTTAAGTACAGATAACATTTCTAGTTGAAGGATTTTTTTAAGGTTAACTTTAAGCATTATTTAATTAACAAAATCTATTTCTTAATAGTTTTAGGTTTAGTTAACAGTAGCCACTGTTCTTTTGTGTTATGTCTAAATTGTATTACATTTTCTGTAATTAATAAACTCAGTGGACTGAATTTCAGTTTATGGGTTAAGTGCACAAATAATAATCTGATTCTTGGTAGATTTTTTTTAAACTTTATTTGACCTCAGCCCTTATTTAACCCATATTTGTGTGCATACAGATGGAGGCTTTTCTCCAGCAGAAACAGGCTGAGCAAGACAAACAGCTGAAACAGCAAGACATGGAGTTAAGAAGAGAAGCTGACATTGAACTGGACATCCAAAGACAAAAAAACCATGAGCTGATTAACAAATACCAGAGTGAAAAACAGCAACTACAAAACAAGGTACAAATGACTGACCATGTGACAAATACGTGTCTTGATCATGGACTGCTGCTCATCAGAGTAGTGAAGCAGTTTTGCTTTGAAATATTGCTAATATTTGAAAAACCTTTGCCCAGATCAGTGCGTTATAACCAAAATGCAGACAGTAATTTTGTTATGTGACAAGAAAAAAACTTCCTATAAAATATCACAATTAATGTGTCAAAGTCGACAAAGTTCTTGGGGTGTCAAATGGTACAACCCCAAGAAAGCTTTGTGCATATAATAAAATATGTATTTTTGCTTGGTTACTGTCATGAATCTGGTCTGTGGGCTTCAGTCCGATTGCCACCAGAGGTCGCCCTTCCATCATATTGATTCTCACACTACACAGACTGTTTTACTATACCTTGGAATACATTTCCCATCATCCATTGCATTGATTTCACCCACAGCTGTAACCAATCACACACCCTACATAAGCTATGGACTTCCTCTCTCTTGCTGTTGAGTATTGTATAGCATTTATCACTCTCCTAGCGATATCTACTCTACAGAGCCAGTTCTAGTTTTCATAGTCTAGTCATTGTCCTGCCTAGCCTGTTTTCCTGTGTTTAGATTCTTGCCTCTGTTTTTCGGATACCATTTTGTCTCGCCTTTCGGACTCTGTTTGCCCCTGCAGGGCTCCAAACTGCGATTAAAACGGTCGCATTTGCGACCAAAAATATTAATTTGCGAGTGAAGTTTTTGCTGAAGTCACCAATGGCGACCAATATCGTTCTCTATGTTATGACTTGATTTTTTTTTTCCTGATTGTTTTGCGATCACATCTTTTATGTCCACGTATTAAACTGAGACGGTGCGCATCAAAGTTTTAATGGAAAAAAAAGTTTCAAACAGTCCTCATCTCTGCCGAATTGCCTGCAAAACGCAGCTCAGTTGTGCAGCGCGAGAGATCAAAATGACGGTGACGTGCAAAGTTAAAGTGCAGAAAAGCAGTGTCTATTTCATGCACAAATTGAACAAACTTCAACAAGTAAAGCTGTCAGCTGTGTGGATATTGGCAATATCATTAACAATTCTCGTTTATAGTCATTACTAATAATGGCTTATTGTTATCAAGATCTTTAGTCTATATGCTGAGTTTTGTAAATGCGTGTACTTCATATTAGCCTGTTTGCAGCGCACTTGCCATCCAGTAATCACAATAAGTTTTGTGGTTTGTTACTTTTTAATAAACAAAGTATCAGCTTTAACATTCTGCCAAATTCATAACAAATTCATAAAATAAATATGGTTTTGGCACTCTTTAATGCGGCACGCGCAATCGCTTTAGCGCCTCAGTTGAAGCGGCAAGTGAACCCATTATATCGTTCTCTATTATAGTATGAAATGAATGTGAATTAATATCAAAAGGTAGGCTATTTTATAAGAGAGCCTACACTTATTGAAATGTCTCATGTAATCGCTCATTCTGTGTCAAACTGGAAATCGTGTAAAGCTTGTAAACAATGCCACGTAACAATACCTAACCACTGGGCATCCGTAAGCTCATCATTCAGCTAGAACAATAATTATAAAGAGGAGCATTTTGCTATATTTATTCGCTCTTGCATATTAATATTTTTACTTAACCTGTTGTCTACATGATAAAAAATGCAAAAACCGACTGGATGTGTGAGATCTGACAACATTTCTATAGGATGCATTGAGGAGGAACCCAAACTAACGCTTGTAAAAAGCGATCAGTTGACTTTTCTTTAAAAAAATTGAGGAAACCCATGGCTCGCAAAATCGCTGGGCTATTGCGTTTTCCAGTTGGGCTACCAAAATGTATCACTACCCTGCCCAAGCGGGCTAACTTAAATACTGTGGATCCTTAAAAACCTCTCAATTTACCATTTATACATGTTAAATGGTATAAGAAAAGTCTTAATTATAATTTCAAGAGGTCTTACAGTTGGGGATGGAAAGACAAGAACCTCGATACAGCTGGATTAAACTTCAAAAGGCAATGATGTCATTGAATAAATGTGAGTTTGGTGTAGGGAATATTAACAAGTCCCGCCCATTTGGAGCTGGCTCCAACCTCCGTTCATACCTATCTCGGAGAAGCCACTATATTTGCTCCTAAAGCGCCAACTTAATGCATAATTAAAGAAATACATTAAGTGAACTTGACAATTCTGAGTTACACTGACAAATAACAGTTTGAAAATGTGTTGTTCACTTTTTATTTTAAGTTGGACCAACTTAAATTTTTTAAATTGCAATTACTTAAAAGTTCTTATGGTCCATGATATTGGTACAGATTCTGTGTAATAAACCATTCTTTGTGACTGTATATTTCAAGTTGGAAAAGACGTTTAGTTCCCACTTTAAGTGAACCTTAGTTCCCAGGTCATCTACAAGATGGATTAAAATGCTGATAAAGTCAAGAAAAGAGTAGACAAACACATGACTGTATGATTGAAATGTCAAAATGTAAAAAAAAAAAAAAACAAATAAATAAAACGCGTTTATTCTGTGGCACCTAAAAAAATAATTTGGCGCCTAAGTTTTTTCTTATAGGAGCCAATGGCTCCTTACTTGATTTTTTTTTGTTTGGAGCCCTGCCCTGCCTGGACTAGTGCTCACGTTATCGGATTACCCCTCTTGTCAAGCCCTCTGGATATTGTTTGTCGATCGAAGACCCTCGCCTTTACTAAGAATATTCTTTGCCTTGCCTGTGTTGTACCTGTCATGTTTTCTGACCCTTGCCTGTTTTGTGACCACGTCTTTGAATAAAGATTGCACATGGATCTGCACGTCTCACGTCTCGTTCGCCCCATAACAGTTACACCGCATTTAGAGTGAAAATGGTATAATGTTTTTCATATGTAGCCAACATGAATACAGTGATTTACATGGCACGTAAATATCCTTATTTGGCCATTTGATCTCAACTGGGTGAGTTCACATTTTCATATAATCCTAATGTAAAGACAAACATGTTTGACTTTCTTGGAGGGCTCGAACATGAGACTCGAATCGCTCTCAGTTTCCCACTGGACTAATTAATTAACTAACTCTCTGATGCATTAATTATTAAACCACAAAAGAATCTTAGTTTCTCTTTACATTAAAACAAGAAGAATTATCAATAGTCAGAGAAAAGTTGTCATAAGACAAGATTTAATACATTATTCATCTTACAGCACTTAATGCCCCCTCCCCCCTCTCTCTCACACACACAGTCTCATGGAGCCCCCTGTGTCTATTTCCATGTCTCTCTCTGAGAGTGTTTGGTTTTTGGCTCACACCTCTCCTTTGTTCATGGCCATAAATGATGTCTGATTACTGTCTGTCCGGTGGAGCCTGATACCCAGTGTGTGCATGTGTGTGTGAGTTTGACCGGAGGAAGATTGGTGGAGGCAGGTCTACTGGTCCAGAAATGATGTTGAGAGGTTTTGTCTGCCTGCATGCCACAGATGAGGGGTTGCTGGGCATGGCCGAAATGGGCAGGAGATTTGGGAGCAAAGGGGTTCATGGCAAGTTGATGTGATGCCAAAATATCTTTATCTACTCTATATATACACTAGGGGTCAAAAGTTGGAATAATTACAATGTTTTAATGTTTTTGAAATACATTTCTCATTCTCACTATGATTGCATTTATTTGATGAAAAATACATTAAAACAATATTTAACAATATTACTATTACAATTTAAAATTGTCATGTTTTCTATTTGAATATAATTTAAAATGTAGTTTATTCCCGTGATGGCAAAACTGTACTCCAGTCTTCAGTGTCAAATGATTCTTCGGAAATCATTCTAATACAGTGATTTTATGTTAATTATTATTGGTGCTCTTATTATTTGCTATTACTAATAATATATTATTGGTATAATAATATTGGTGATTATTATTGGTAACATATATATGACAGTTTTCAGTTTGAAAAATTTCTCAGGAGACACAAATTTTATTTATTTATTATTTTTATTTATTTACTTTTTTTGACAGAAAGATGGCTTAAAAATGCAGGCGACTTCATTTAGTCGTGGTCATCAGCACAAATGTTTTTTGGTGTCTCTGTGTGTGTGTTTTTCTTTTTTCAAACTATATTTGCATGTGTCTATCTCTCCTCTCTTTTGCTCTAGATTCCTGCTCTCATTCATTCAGCCACGCAGGAGCTCCATGAGGAGTTGGCAGTGCTGCAGGAGCGCATTAAAGAGCAGGAGAAAGAGATGAAGCATGTTTGTGAGAGCGCCTCCCAGAGGCTGCATCAGCTCCTGGAAGAGCGAAGGACAGGAGAGGCACAGCTGCAGTCGGCCCTGCAGGAGCTGCGGCAGAAGACACAGGAGCTGAATCAGGCTCAGAGTAACACACTGCAGCTCAAAGAAGAGAGGGCTACCCTACAGGAAGAGGTGAGGCACATATTTCCCCCCTGTCCACTTACAGGTGGGAGTTTCAGAAGGGTTATTGACACATACTGTAAATGGGCCATAGCCTGTCAGTGTAGAAATGGATTTAACAGACTGCACATTTATACAATTTCTGAGCACTAGGAAGAACTAGCTACTATAAAAAAATGTTCTGTATATATAGACAAAGACATGCTCATTTCATTTCAACATCAAACCAGGGTTCAAATCTAAGAAAATTAAATTACCTGTAAAAGGGAAAACCTGGCACAGAAAGTAACATTTTACAATACATGTTACTGTTAGTTGAATGTATGTTTGAGGTTAGAAATACTTTTTTTTTTAATATATATACTTTTATTTAGCAAAAGTGGCAATAAAGAAATATTTTACAAAAATGTCCATTTCAGAAAAACGCTGTTCTTTTTTTACCTTATATTTATCAATGAATCCTTAAAATGCACCACAGTTTTTACAAAATGATTAGACTAGACAGCCTTTTTCAACATTAATAATTTAGCTGAGCACCAAACCAGGCATATTAAACAATTTCTGAATAATCATGTGACTAATTACGTTGTCTGCACTCCAGAAGACTGGAGTAATGGCTGCTTAAAATCCAGCTTTGCAATCACAAGAATAAATTGTATTTTAATATATATTCAAACAGAATCATTTTTTTAAATATATATATTTTTTTATATTTCACAGTACTACAGTTTGTATTGTATTTTGATCAAATAAATGCAGCCTTGCTGAGCATAGGAAACTTTTTGAAAGGTAGTGTATATTTTTAACATGTAAAGATAAATAAATTAAAACATTTTAACTATCATAAAAAAACTATAAATGAAACCCTGAAGTGTAGCAGATTTATTAAATTACTTTAACCTAAATTAATAAATGCTTTAGTAAAAATTAGTTCATTTTAGTTCATGATACCTAATGCATTTATTAATGTTAACACAATGAACCTTGTAAAATGTTACCAAATGACCAAAGGCAGAATGATTTGTATCAAGGAGGTAGAGTTCTACATTCCTCTTGGTGCACAGGAAAAAAATATATATAGTGTGAGTCTTGGAGTTTTTAATATTTAATATATTTAATAGTTGGGCATGATTGTGATTAGGACTTTACTTGATAAACCAGGCTACATTGAAACAATTGATTTTGGTTGTATTGATCTTGTTTTAAATGGCTTTTTACCGACCTCTAGAGGTAAAAAAGTAAAGCGCAAGAGCTCTGACAATTCAAATACTGCTTGCACAAAGCAAACAATTGGTAACTAAAGCTAGTAATAACAAAGGGTCATATTAACAAAACCATGACAGGTGTCCATCACTGATGTGCTGAGACAGCTGATAAACCTGTCATTTATATTACAGTGCAAAAATCACGCAAGCAAAGATTCAGACAGACAATTTAGTAGCTCACTACTAAAGCACGACAGAGGTGAGACATCAACAATCGTGACCAACATCAAGATTCATATTAACAACTGAAATGACTGGCACACAGACCATACCCAGGTCAGAGAAGAGAACAAGAATAACTATCCAGAACCAAAATAAGAAACAGCAGAGGTGACATGTGCCTGCGTGAGAGTGTGGGAGAGATGAGTGAATCATTCTAGTGAGAGAGCGAGTATTTGGGGCAGTACTCTGTTGACACGCATGCCTGTGTCTCCAGGGGGCAGTCTGTGGTTTCAGTCACGACACTCTTGTCAGTTCTCTCTCTCATATTCTCCCACTCCAAAAGCCCTTTCCTCCGCCCCTCAGGGTCCGCCATCCACCCCCACCCTCCTCTGCCCGCTCCTCTCTCTCTCCTCCATGTCTCGCCAGTTCATCTAGTTCAAGGTGCCGTGACGTGAATTTCACAGCTGACATATTCTTTTATGCCGGCCCCAGAGCGCAGCGTCTCTCCCGCTCTCATCTCCCTCCCCGCTTTCAAAGCAAATGGCTTTCTTTTGTGGGAAAGATTTCGCTGCATTTTAAGAATCCATTAAAGCTATCTAAGATCTGACTGTGATATAAAATCGATACCTAAGGGCATTTAACGCTTCACCTTTCATAAGAAGCACCTTCTTGATGTTCTTTTCCCTTCCTCCCCCTCTTGCGCTCTCTTTTTCTCTCGGCCTTTTCATCTTGTCTTTGAACTGTGCCTGCTCTCTTCAGAGGCATGTGAGATATTTTCAGACTGTAGTTGATATTTATGAGGATTTATGAGGTTGCAGGTTCAAGAGCAAGTGGGAAGGACTACTGTATAGCTCTCTTCCTAAATTAAATGTGCTGCCTACCTAGACAGTATTTTAAGACATCATAGATGCAGTCTTGACGCAAAAGCTGGTCTAAAATGTTCCCTTCAAAGAGACCTCATTTTTGTTAAATATAAAGGCAGCATCATCTTTTTATCCTTAGCAAACAAGCTTATCCTAGTGATGAGGGAAATTATTTATTCAAGATGGCGGGTGAGTCTTTAAGTGCCCCTATTATGGATTTTTTCATGCAGTGTGTAACACAGCTCTAAGTGAATGAAAACATTCTGAAAATGCACCGTGTATAAAGTTATTGTTGAAAGAGTTGAAGTGTCATTTTTATAACTATCCCAAGCCATTTTATGTTGACATCAACAAGAAACATTAGCATATTGCCCGCCCACTTGTTGGTCTTTTGGCATTGGTCTGAAAAAAAAAATGCAAATTCATTCTTTGCCACTAGGTGCCGCAAAGCAGCACTATACTCACAAACACTGCTTTATCAGGCATTACAGGCATGATGAAATGGAAATAAAATCAACCAATCAGACTGATTACCGCAGATTAGCGTCACGCAAAAGAGGGGTTTGGAAAAATGAATCGTTGAGTGAATCGTTTGTTGAGCAAATAAGGTAAAAATAAATGCATATTATAAGACAATGAAATAGTTTTTTGACCTTGCATGCATGTCAACCTGTTGTTGGGGACTCCTAAAACCAAAATAGGGGCACTTTAAGAAATGCGAATAAAATTAGATTCGATTTATTTTGTTGCCCAAAAGCTTCAATACAAAGAATTAAATTTAATTAGAAAGTGAAAAATTCAGCTTAAAATTTCTGTGCTATGCATTTGTAGTTATTAGATTATTACATTTTTATCCTCGCGGTATGCTAATGTCACTTATTTTTTTGTATTGTTACAGAAATAATTAATATAATATATACATATACACTTACTTTCATTAAAATGTTTGGGATCAGTATGTCTTTTTTAAGAAATTATTACTTTTATTTGGGGAGGGTAAGTGATCAAAATGATAGTAAAGGCATTTATAATGGTACAAAATATTTTAATTTTAAATAAATGCTACTCTTTTGAACTTTTCTTTTTATCAGTGAATCCTCAAAGTTATTGTACAACAAAAATATTAAACAATTGTTTCCATCATTGATGATAATCTGCTTAAGTCGTGACAAAGAATTCCGTTTCCGGGTCCAAGATAATGGAGTTATCTGTTTTTGCTAATGAACTCTTCATATACTGTCTTTATGTTGTTTCTAAATTAATTTGAAGATTTAATGTAAAGTTATTGCAATATAAAAGTATAGGCCTATTATAAAACTTTAATGTTAGGTGGGATTAATCACGATTAATTTCAGGAAAAAAAAAGTGAAATTAATTAGTTTTTTTCTTTTTATTGACAGCACACACACACATATATATATATATATATATATATATATATATATATATATATATATATATATATATATATATATATATATATATATATATATATATATATATATATATATATATATATATATATATATATATTATGTTATGTTATAATGTTATAATATATGTATATAATGTTTATTTATCCTTTCTCCAACACACACACAGATGCATTATGTTTTTACTATTTTTTTTTCAAACCACACACAAAAAAGCAGTGCCATAAGCAAAGCATCAGAATAATTGGAACAGCAGTAACACTGGCATTTGTGGTTTCTAACAGAGTTTCTACCAATCAACCGGGCTACTACATTGAATATTTATTTTGTATTATATACACTAGCATTCAGAGGTTTGAGGTTGATAATATTTATTGTTTTAATATATTTTTTAATAGATTCAGATTCACCAGGGTTCTATTTGTTTGATAAAAATGTAGTAAAATTTTATATTGTGTTTTTTTTTTGTTTTTTTTTAATGGGTCATGACATGAGGAATCAAATTTGCCTTGATCTTTTGGCATATCAGAGGACTTTGTACCATTAAAACATCCTGCAAATTTCATAGTTTAAATCAACCTCCTCATTATAAACAAATTATTCATTTAATCAAGCTCCAAAAACGGCTTGTTTGGATCTGAGTGTAAGATGATGTCACCCAGGCACAGACATTTTCATAAACACTGCCTCCAGAGCAAGACATCCACGAAGAGCCTTCTTCTCACCATAGACCCTGCCCACTGGTCGCATAACGGCTGACACTTGATTACGCTGGATCCAAGTGTCATGTCTTAATTTCAGCTGTCCAAAGAATGCTTTTGCAGAAGTGGTCTGGCTTTTTAGATTTTTTATTTTTTTTGGCAAAGTCTAATCTGGCCTTGTTTGCACCTTGTTGTGAACCCACTGTATTTGAAGTCTTATCTTGATTTTAGGCTTTGATAGTGACAAGCCTACCAAGAGTGTTCTTCTCTTGGCTGGATGTTGTGAAAGGACTTTTCTTTTCCATGGAGAGCATCCTCCGATCATCCACTACTGCTGTCCTCCTTCTTCAAAGCATTTTTATGTTGCTGAGCTCACCAGTTCATTCTTTTTTTTTTTCTTTTTTTTTTTCAGAAGGTACCAAACTGTTGATTTGGCCACTCCTAATGTTCCTGCTATCTCTCTGATGGATTTGTTTTGTTTTTGAAGCCTAACAATTGTCTGTTTCACTAGTATGGAGAGCTCCTTTGACTGCATAATGTGAGTTCACAGCAACAGCTTCCAAATACAAATGGCACACTTAGAATCAACTCCAGAACTTTTACCTGCTCAATTGATTTAATATTACCTTTACCTACTTAATAATGAAGGAATAGCCCACATCTCTCCGTGAAACAGCTGTTGAGTCAATTGTCCAATTACTTATGATCCCATGAAAAGGGGGGGGGGGGGGGGGGGAGGTACAAATTAAAGAGCTGTAATTCCTGAACCTTTCTTCCGATTTTGATGAGAATACCCTCAAATTAAAGATCAGAGTGTGCACTTTAAGCCTGTATTCATTATATAACTACAACTTGAATATGTTTTGGTCAGCAGCTAAAATAATACAAATTGTGCCTGTGTCCAAATATATATATTAAAAATTATGTTTAGTCATAACAGTGGCTGATTTCTGACAAGCATTAAAGGACCCACCCCTTAAAACAGGTCGTTTTTAGATAGAGGGTCAGAATAAGGGTTGAAAATTATCTTTTTTCCACATATTATAATAAAAATAAAAATAAAATAAAAACTTTATTGACAGTATGTTAGTACAACTCAAGAAACATATTAAAATAATTAAAAAAAGAAAAAAGAAAAAAGGTCATGACCCCTTTAAAATACCTGTTCTGTTTTAATGTTAATAAAACTGATTTTTCAGCAGGCATTATTCCTATCTTCAGTGTCACATGATTCTGCAGGAATCATTTTAATATGTTGAATACATGCTCAAGAAACATTCTTATTATTATCAACGTTGAAAACAATTGTGCTTCTTAATATGTTTGTGGAAAACATGAAGCATTTCCTTCCATTTCCTTTCCTTCTGTACTGATGGATAGAAACAACATTTGTTTGAAATATAATTATTTTTTGTGACAGGTCTACTATTACCATAAACCATTAGACAGCTGCAGCTCATCCAGAACACTGTTGCCAGGATTCTGACTAGATCCAGACAATCTGAGCATATCACACCAGTCCTCAGGTCCTTACACGGGCTTCCAGTTACATTTAGGATTGATTTTAAAGTACTTTTATTCGTTTATAAATCACTCAATGGCCAAGGACCTAAATACATTGCAGATATGCTAACCGAATATAAACAGACCACTCAGATCATTAGGATCAAGTCAGTTAGAAATAACAAGGGTTCACACAAAACAAGGGGAGTCCGCTTTTAGCTATTATGCCGCCCGCAGATGGAACCAGCTTCCAGAAGAGATCAGATGTGCTAAAACATTAGCCACATTTAAATCCAGACTCAAAACTCATCTGTTTAGCTGTGCATTTGCTGAATGAGCACTGTGCTACGTCTAATTGCACTGTATTTGATGTATAATCATTTTCTATTCTTAACTGTTTTAAATTCATTTGAAATCAATTTTTATATAATTTCCTTGTTTTTAATTATTATTATTTTTTTAATTCCTTGTTTTTATTGTTGTGATTATTTCACTTCCTTTTATGTAAATCACTTTGAATTACCACTGTGTATGAAATGTGCTATATAAATAACTTGCCTTGCCTAATGAAGTTTTGCTTAATAAGCGTATTATTAAAAAAGACCACTTTTGAAAGATATTATCTGCCATAAATTAGGAAATGGCTAACAGGAGTGAGCCGTTGGGAATTATTATAAACGTTATTGTTGTGAAATCTACATCTAAATGGTAATCTACATGGAATTCAAATCCCACACTTAAACTTTAAACTGCTTAAATTGTTTTGATTCAGTCAGATTGATTGAACAGAAAATGTTTGTGTGGGTGTCACTGCATGTTTAACTTGCATCAAGATAATTTTACCAACCTGTAGTGTTTAATTTGCTTTGTTATTTTATTAAAGCCCTTATATGGACCATGCTAACTTGCAAAACGCTGACCTCTTAGTCCTCGTCAATAAGATCATCATACTTCATTTCTCCTGAGTCAGCTGCACTGGGGCTTTGCTCACTCTGTCTCACTCTGGTTAGATGCTGTGATATAAACTCTCTGCGGCTGCATGTGTCAGACAAGGAGAGGAGTGAAACAAAGGTCACTGTGTCTGCACAGATGCACATATAGTATTTGACCTTTACTGACACACACACACTAGTCTCTCCAGTGCAGTTAGAGAGTATGCCTTGTTAAGCAGTCGAGTCTGTGCAGCAGAGTGTATGTGTGGGTGGATGAGCTGCATGCATGGCTGGTGTGTGGGTATGTGTGCAGGGATAAAATTGGGTGTATGTTTTTGATTAGTGCTGGTTACACGTGAGCTACAGTCCAAACTGGGATTACCACCCACATTTATAGCATTCTAGCATTATAATAACCTTTAATATTTTGCCTGTCAAATTTAAAATCATATTTTTATGCAATTATAAGTAGGAAATAATTGACAACAGACCATTTAATTAGATGGTAATGCGGCCATAACAGCAAGCAGATATATGACTCTTTGAAAGTTATGATAGTAAAGTGTAGTACAGTGTAGTACCAGTGTTGTTTTATATATGGGTCATTCAGTAATATTTCTGCCCCCCAGAGTTTTTAAAGTGGTTTTACAAAATGAATTGTTAGAGGCTTTTCACAATACTTTGGTATGCCCATTTTAATGAATAAAAATTATTATTGAATTTTAATCATTTTTAGCATAAAATAATGTCGATCTATCGTAAAGCACCCTGGGGCACTTCAGGCAGTTTGTACTTAGAAAATTATTAACAAAATGTGCATAGTTTCTATGATTTTTGGCAGTAATGTAAGCATTTATTTGTGTTCCTTTCTTGTGAATTTTTTTTTTTCTAAACAATGCAAGATATTTTATATATATATATATATAGGACGTAACAGGACGTAACATATATATATATATATATGTATTATGGTCAGGGAGGATACATGTCAAGCTTAACAACTCAACCTCATCACATAACATTAAGATGGAAAATTATTATTTTTCAACATTTTATTTTAATCCATAAGTATATACAATGTATTTATTTTATTGCTGCCGTATATATGGTCTGTTCTCCTACACTACATGAGGAGCAGTGGCCATTTTGAGTGAAAAATCAGAACCCCGTCACAAATATAGAAATAATATATTATATATATATACACTGTATATAAGGGGTGACCCCGAATAATCAATGCTTCGATAGGAGGAGCCCGATTCGACTACCAATCTTACAGTCAAATATTCGCTGAGGTGAGCTGTTATGATCATGCCATTTTGGCTATAGATCTTTTTCCTGAATAACCGATGGATTCTAACTTCCGTTTGGGTGCTCTCGTGTTCTGGTCTCCATAAAAATCCGTTAAAACGGGGTAAAAAAAAAGATAGACTGAATTGGAAATTTTTCAATATAACTATATATAAAAATGTGCGGAGGGTTGCTGTGCTGTTGTTGGGTGCCATAGTAAAGGCAGTAAGCTAAGGATTTCCTTTAAAGTACTTGTTTTGCATATCAGAAAATTTGTATATATGGCACTGTATATATGGCTTGCAGCACTTAAGTTAAAATACTGAGTGTGAAATAATAATATATGTTAAAATAATGTTTGCTCTTATCATTCTCTGTACAAAATCCCATGAACTTCACCCTGCTCGGGAGCTGTATGTGCACTCATCAGTTTTCAATGCAGCTAGCCTCGCTTCATGTCATCTTCCAACTCATTGAACTATGACTGGTCATTTACTGCAAAAAGACGGTCATTGCGATACTGTAAAGTGGCAAGGCAAGGCAAGGCAAGGCAAGGCAAGGCAAGGCAAGGCAAGGCAAGGCAAGGCAAGGCAAGGCAAGGCAAGGCAAGGCAAGGCAAGGCAAGGCAAGGCAAGGCAAGGCAAGGCAAGGCAAGGCACTCTGTAGGGCAGTGATAATGCATACAATACACTGCAATGTGGGAAACAAAGTCCAGGGTTTAAATAGAGTGTGTGATAGTGACAGCTGTGTGATTAGTGCAATCAGTGATTGGTGACAGCTGTGATCAGTAATGGATGATGGGAAATTGAGTCCAGTGTGATGTGTGCTGTGAGAGTCAATGTGGCCAGCGAGTGACCTCTGGTGGTGAATGAACGGAAGTGCAGGGACCAGATTCGTGACACTAGGGCTGTGCACACATTTTGAGGGCCAGTGGCCCAAACCAAAAAAGGGGGCACTAAGGGGTGGGTGCTTGTTAATGCAAATTATCCAGTTGTTACACATATATACTACCAGTCAAATGTTTTGAACGGTAAGATTTTTTTTTTTTTTAAATATTTAAAATATATTTAAAATATTTATCAATATTTAAAACAGTTGAGTCGATTTTTTTTTTCAGGATTCTTTGATTAATAAAAATATCCAAAGATCAGCATTTATACACTGTAACAATTCAACCATATATAGGAAAGAAATTATATAAATTAATACTTTTATTTAGCAAGGATGCTTTAAATTGATCAAAAGTGATGATAAAGACATTTATAATTTTACTAAATATTTCTCTTTCAGATAAATGCTGTTCTTCTGAACTTTCTATTCAAAGAAACCTGAAAAAATTACTCGGCTGTTTTCAATATAATAATAATAATAATAATAATAAATGTTTTTTGAGCAGCAAATCAGAATATTAGAATAATTTCTAAAGGATCATGTGACTGGAGTAATGATGCTAAAAATTCAGCTTTGAACTCGCAGGAATAAATTACATTTTAAAATATATTCAAATAGAAAACGGTTATTTTAAATAGTAAACATTTTTCAGAATTTGACTGTTTTTGCTGTACTTTGGATCAAATGAATGCAGGCTTGGTGAGCAGAAGAGACTTCTTCTCCTTTGCCTCCAAAACTTTAGTCTGTCATTAAAAATGGGATTGGGTTAAATTGTGTGCATTTTTTGCATCCATAGCAAGTATTTTGAGAAGTATTTTGATGCATCTGACTGTGTGCAAAGTTTGGATGATAAATACGAAAAAATTAATATGAACATTTTGGACTCAGTATGCGAGGACCATAAATCTGGAAAAAAAAAAAAGGAAATAAAAGGTCTTTAATGCCTGAGGTGGGAAATAATTATTATTATTATTATTATTTTTTTGGAGGTTTGATATGTGCTGCTGATGTGGGGTACTTAGAAAGTGAATTTTATATAGCTGGAAAAATAAATAAATAGTATAATCCAAGTTGAAATGTTACAGAGTCCCAGAAATTACCCATATATTATTTAAATACAAATATTTTTTTTTTCATTTATCATTTTAAATTCAGTTTATTTTTTTCCCTCATATGTTTTTTTTTTGTCATTTTTATTAGCTAATTACCAAGTAATAACATTTTCTCAACCTAAACTTATTTTAGTTATTTACCAATGCAATATTTATAATTTTTTTAAAGTTTTTGATCTAATATTTACATTTTAATTTTAGCTTTATTTTAATTAACAAAAAATAGTTTTTGTTTTAGCTGATGATAATAACCCTAATACAAACCTGTAACTACTTAATACCCTTGCAGATATAGACCCCTTAGAACGTCTGTTAGCCCATTAGAATGAAGCATTCATGAGGGCCTTTATAAATACATGCAATTTCTTAATTCTGAACATGAGGTGAGGTTGGAGTCTGATCAGTGCTGAATCCATTTATATACTGCAGTATGTCATTATGACCACTAGATGACACTGTTTGACCTAAAGATTGTAGCTGGTGACATGAAGTGCAATGCTGGTCACGGCCTCAATCTTAAGCACATGTATGTCTGTGACGTAAATTCGGGAAGTTCCCAGAGCTTGTGTGTGAAGATGCTGGGGTATTCCTCGACCATGTGAGTTTTCGCAGGCACGTGTGATTTCTCTTGCGCTTACGTCATATTCCAGCTGCTCAAGAGCCTTTCCAAATTGAGTTTCCCACCATCCCACTTTCACATGGTACAAATCATCTTTTACCTCAAAAAACACCAGAATGGATTACAGATTTATTGTAAATTAGGGTAAAGGCATTTGACATGTTTAAAGGCTCTGTAGCTACTTTTTTGTAAATCTTATTTAGTTATATACATATTTGTTGTATAATTAAATGTACAAAGTGTAATGTTCAGTTAGTGTGGCCAATATGGAGGCTCTTAGAGAAATGGTCATGGTGACAGGAGGTTTTGATCATCCATGATCTCCCTGTGGGGGTTTGATAAGGATATATTGTCCAGTTTTGGTGTGTTAGGGTTGTACTGGTCTGTGAGAGACATGATGTAATATGGTCTCATTCTGTCCCTACACCTTTTTTCCCCCTCTCTTTACATGTAGAAATCCTTTCTTGAGGAGACTGTAAGGCGTGAGTGTGAAGAGAGGGAAGAACTGACAGCAGCGCTGACCCTGGCCAAAGAGCAACTGCTGGAACTCAAACACTCAAAACCACACGAAACCCAGACAAACACCCAACTCCCCAGATCTACAGTGACGCACCCGGACCTCCCCTTCCCCAGACTCAATCCCAGCCCTCCCAGTCATCCTCAGACGCACGTACACAGCTCTTTGTCCACTCAGGGCACCAGACAGCGTTTGCCTGAGTGGAATTCTTGTAGTGTGAGTAGAAGTTCGACATCCTGGCATGGACCATCACTGCCAACACCCACTCTGCCCAAAATCAGCAGAGAGAGAGTCGCTTCAGTGAATGACTTGTGCAAAAGCATCACTACCGTGAGGGGCAGACAGGACAAACTCTGCGCATTTCTAGGTCAGAGGTCACCATATAGATGAACTGATAGCAACACCAATGAAGAGGTGGAAAGTAGCTAATTAAAAATGCGTTTTTTCTACTGTGAGTATAATTAAATTGTGGTAGCTTTCTATTCTATCCCATTCTATCATCTATAGCACAACTGTATAACAATCATTTAGGTTTCAAATTATTTTTATTTTTAATTTTTTGGTTTATTTATATTTACATGTGTGTGTTTTTTATTCTCATCTTATTTTTATTGTCTGTGTGTCATTGTTGTCTCTGTTAACTGGAAGCTTATGACTAGTCACGGGACGATAACCGGTTTCACGGTATACCGCGGTTTGGAAAAGTCACGCTTTCAAAACCACTAAAATGTTTTGTTATACCGTTCCTGCTGTATGCAGAGTTCTTTTTACATGTCGTCAAAGATGGAAAGAGCAGCATGTGGACTCCCTCAGTTGTGTAATGCGTAATGATGCGTAACGAGTCACACAACCCCTCCTCCTCCGGTTGGTGCGAGCGGTCAGTGAGAGTCACCTGTGTGTAGGATGATGGCCGAAGGAGGTGAGTCCCTGGAAATTTTTCCCCCGTCGAAAAAGACGAAGTCTGCCATATGGGAATTTTTCGGGTAACGTAGACTAATGTTCCATACACAACAACGTTCTATACAGATGACGTTTTAGTGCCAGTAATGATGACTAGTGATCAGTAATGGATGATGGGAAATTGAGTCCAGTGTGATGTGTGCTGTGAGAGTCAATGTGGCCAGCGAGTGACCTCTGGTGGTGAATGAACGGAAGTGCAGGGACCAGATTCGTGACACTAGGGCTGTGCACACATTTTGAGGGCCAGTGGCCCAAACCAAAAAAGGGGGCACTAAGGGGTGGGTGCTTGTTAATGCAAATTATCCAGTTGTTACACATATATACTACCAGTCAAATGTTTTGAACGGTAAGATTTTTTTTTTTAAAATATTTAAAATATATTTAAAATATTTATCAATATTTAAAACAGTTGAGTCGATTTTTTTTTTTTCAGGATTCTTTGATTAATAAAAATATCCAAAGATCAGCATTTATACACTGTAACAATTCAACCATATATAGGAAAGAAATTATATAAATTAATACTTTTATTTAGCAAGGATGCTTTAAATTGATCAAAAGTGATGATAAAGACATTTATAATTTTACTAAATATTTCTCTTTCAGATAAATGCTGTTCTTCTGAACTTTCTATTCAAAGAAACCTGAAAAAATTACTCGGCTGTTTTCAATATAATAATAATAATAATAATAATAAATGTTTTTTGAGCAGCAAATCAGAATATTAGAATAATTTCTAAAGGATCATGTGACTGGAGTAATGATGCTAAAAATTCAGCTTTGAACTCGCAGGAATAAATTACATTTTAAAATATATTCAAATAGAAAACGGTTATTTTAAATAGTAAACATTTTTCAGAATTTGACTGTTTTTGCTGTACTTTGGATCAAATGAATGCAGGCTTGGTGAGCAGAAGAGACTTCTTCTCCTTTGCCTCCAAAACTTTAGTCTGTCATTAAAAATGGGATTGGGTTAAATTGTGTGCATTTTTCGCATCCATAGCAAGTATTTTGAGAAGTATTTTGATGCATCTGACTGTGTGCAAAGTTTGGATGATAAATACGAAAAAATTAATATGAACATTTTGGACTCAGTATGCGAGGACCATAAATCTAAAAGGTCTTTAATGCCTGAGGTGGGAAAATATTATTATTATAATTTTTTTTTTTTTTTAATTTTTTTTTTTGAGGTTTGATATACTGCTGATGTGGGGTAATTAGAAAGTGAATTTTATATAGCTGAAAAATAAATAAATAGTAAATGGTCCCTAGAAATTTTCCCCCTATCGAAAAAGACGAAGTCTGCCATATGGGAATTTTTTTGGGTAACGTAGACTAATGTTCTGTACAGATGACGTTTTAGTGCAGATCGCTACATAAACTATATATCTGTCATCTTCATTTCTCCCTTTCACCCCCGATCAAGACAGAGACCCACCTGTCGTTTGTTTCAGTGTTGAAATAATTAGTAGTTTGTTTTTTTTTTTTTTACCCAGACAATTAAAAATAACATATTTTAGAGCTGTAATCGCAATACCGTGACACCGTGAAGGTTAACATACCGTCAGAATCTCATACCGGCCCATGCCAACTTATGACACAAATTCGTTGTATGCGCAAGCATACTTGGCAATAAAAGCTCTTTCTGATTCTGATTTCTGATTCTTTTTTACTTGAGTTGAATAAAAATAGTATTCAACTTCGCTACTTTTATTTTTCACTTTTTATTTTTCAAAAGACAGAGGTGCTAATGGATAAACAGGGTGGGCTGGTGGCTAAATTTATTTTTCATCAAACGTCAAAATACAAAAAAAAAGACAAAGGTGCTGATAAAGAAACACGGCAAGCTGGCTCTCTTCAAACTATTGGGGTGGAGCCCTGTGCTTCAGGCAAAAAACTGCCAGTTCAGCTGGGGAGCGGGGGCGTTCAAACCATGCTTTGCTGTGACAGTCAATCCGTGGCATTGGCATTCCTTTCAAGTCGGTCTCAACATTGTGTAATCGCTAGGGGAAATCCCTTTCTCTGAACTTTCCTAAAGCCTCATTGAACCACGCTATTGTGTCACAATAGCCAATGCCCAGGGTTTTCCTGGGTCAAAAAAGGTATTCGGTGATGGCTGACGGTCATCCACACACACAGTAAAAAGTAGCCTACCCTCCCCACATGATCTGTGAACCCAATACTGACCATAACTAAAATAAATGCAAATAAACAGTTTGTGATTTTTAATTATATTTATTCATGAAAGAAAAAAAAAAACCAGCCACTGTCAGGCAATATAATAAAACTGGCTTTCATATTTTTGTAAGATAAGGATCCTTCTATGCTAGACCTCACAATTATATCAGTATAGAAAAAGCATTTAAAAGTAGCATTAAAAAGTTTATATTTGACTAGTAGTCTAATTTTCTACCACATCTGAATAAAATCAGCAGCTGGCTAACAAATTGCTTTGTGGCTGGTTTCACCTCACTCAATCTAAAGTAAATGATTTTAACTACACATTGTCAAATAAATAACATGATGCTACTGTGGATTATTAAGGCTAAATGTTTTATTATTATTATTAAGTTTAAATCTTTTTTCTTTTATTGAAAGTGTGTTTTATGTTAGTTGCATGTGCGGAACCGCTTGTCAGTGAAGATAAATACTTTCTTTTTTTTTTTTTTTAAGCACAATTCACAACACCGGTAATTCAGTTTAAAAAATAAAGTAAATAACAAAATCTCCGAATATGCCACATGAAACATTGATTCAGTCTTCTGACCTTTTACTATCATGTCAGTTTTTTTTCGAGGGAGGGAGAGGAAAGACAAGTTAGGGCTTGTTTACACCTATTTTATGCGTTTTGTCGGATCGGATATCCATCTGTTTCATTCGCGGCAGGTTTGCGCGTCGGCTTACAGGCTATCCCAGGTGAAAAACAAGTACACTTCCACAATTTACTTAAAAGTGCTCTATTTTCGCGCACTAATTTTGTACTTAATATACTAAAAATGATCCTTTAGTACTTCTTAAGGTCAACTTAAGATCATCTAAGTGTACTCAACTGTGACACTACTACTCTATTTTGAGACACCATGAATATGAACTAAAATGCGCTTTTAGCATACTATCTTTGTATTTGAAAAATGTATTTAGCTACCACTTGTAGTACACTTGTGTACTAGTATATAAAAGATGGGTTCAAGTGTATGTTAGTGAAGAGGATCACGCAGAACCTGTGCAAGCACAGCTTTTATGGCAGGCCTAAGCTTTTTGTTTGTTGTTGTCTTATACTTTTAGATACGCTGTTATTTGTAAATGCTACTGCTTCTGTTAGCTTTTAATATACGGTTTTATTCTGATTAAAGCTTTAATACAGTACGGCAACCGCACACGCGTCCATGTATAACGCTTCTCATAGCTACAGCAACATTACACACTAACTAACGTTAAAAAAGTGAAATCGCAATCAACCACCCCTTTAAGAGAGAAGATTTACAGTGGTTCACAGTCCCTCAGTCCCCCTGCCTCAGAGCAGCGACCCACTGTGTGCAGTATGCGTAGAAGTTCCAGTCACTCGATCGCTCATTCACATGATACCAGCAGCCCCTTGCCTCAGACAAGTGTCAGTCATGTACAGAGTTCAGGAAAGCTCTAGTCGCTTACCAATTCACCTCATATTAGCAGCCCCTTGCTTCCGAGCTGTGGCCAGCCATGTACAGAGCACAGTTCCAGTTGCTCTCTAATTTGCACAATATCAGCAGCGGCCAGCTGTGTGCACTGTGCAGAGCACAGAAAAGATACAGTCACTCACAAATTCGTTTGATATCAGCTGCCCCTTGCCTCAGAGTGGCTGCCAACCATATACAGAACACAGCATAGTCTCAGTTACTCACTCATTCACCCGATAGCATCAGCCCTTTCAGAGCAATGATCAGATGTGTACAGAGCTCGAAAGGTTTTGGTTGTTCATTCACTCGCAAAATGCACGCAACCCACTCAGTGCAGCGGTCAGCCATGTGCAGAGCACAGAGGTTTCCCAGTTGTTTACTCATGTACGTGTTATAAGGAGCCCCTGTCTTGGTGCAGCAGCCAGGCATGAACAGAGCACAGAGAAGTCTGCTGTCGGTCACTCACTCACTCATGTGGTGTAAGCAGCCCCGGCTCAGTACAGTGGTCAGCTGTATGCAGAGCGAGGGGGACTTTCAGCCACTCGCTCATTCACATGTTATAAGCAGCCTCTGCCTTGGAGTGGTGGCCAGCCGTGTACAGAGTACTGTGTACCTTGTGGCCACTCACTAACTCATAAGCAGCCCCGTCTCAGTGCAGTGGTCAGCCGTGTACAGAGACAGCTTGTCACCATCATTTTTCAGAATAGCCTGGCCAAATGTCCTGGCAATAAGAATTTCAAATGGCACGAAAAGGCTGTTCTCCTCTCATCCATCTCTCACTCCAGCAGGTGGTGCTTATGGAACAGCAATGATAAACCAGTGTAAAACCAGTCATAAGAGTCAATTTTTTTTTTTTTTAAATTGAGATTTATACATCCAATGGAAGCTGAATAAATAAGATTTCCATTGATGTATGGTTTGTTAGGATAGGACAATATCTGGTAGCCTGACTACGTCAGACTTCGTACTTCCGCTCAATTTCAGTTCGCTTCTGTACTCAGTCTGATATAGCAAACCATCTCCCAGATTATCTTCGGCTCCGCAGCAGCTGGCCAACCAACGAACAGAGGACGGGCTGAGGGCCGTGACATAAATGCTAAGCGCCGAATTTTAGATTATAGTTTAGGTGAGGGGAATCTAAAACGACGGCGGACATGGAGACACGGGATGCTATTCGCTCTGTTGTGGAGAATATTCCTGGCATTTTGCCAATTGAAGCCCAAACAAGAAAAGAAGAGTGTTTGGTTCACATTTTGAATGGAGGTGATGTTGTGGCCCTACTCCCGACAGGTTTTGGGAAAAGTTTAATTAATTTAATTTACTGTGGATGCATAGATTTACTAAACCATAATCTGCAAAAGTCGTTCACAGCCATCTTCACTCCGGTATTTTGCTCAATGGTTTTGTTTTCACCGCATACTAGAGGCTGACATTTTTTCGGGAATCCCACGGGTCACGGGAATCCAGGGGATGGGAAACAAAATCGCTACGAATCACGTGATTGGAAAAAATGTCAGCAGGAGTGGGTGGGTCCGGGAATAGAAATGATACCCAACTTTATACACAAATATACCTTTTATATAAATAAACTATAAACTGTATATTTTAATTCTGAATTCAGTTCTAGTTGCCCTGTCTCTTTATGCTCTCCTCCTGTTTGCTTTGGTGTGGCTGGTTAAGTGAATGACGCAGTCCGTAACGGACAGATTGTTAACGGCTGGTCTATGTGGTAATACACTCGGGCAGGACATCCAAACGCTCACCTATCATTCATCGACCTCAAATATGGCTTTTCATCCGAAAGATGTATGTAGTAGCAACTTTACATGGCCGCTCAATATGATGTTAACCTAGAGAAATGTGCGCTCTTGAAGTGTTTGTGTGGAGAGTGGAAGCTGAATAGCCCGCTCGCTGCAGGACAGGCGCCGGTGCGCTCACTTGCTCTTAAAATCTCTGTAATTTTTGGTCATACAGATAAAAGTAGCCTAATACATCTTTCGAATCTGTAAAGACTCTACGTTTATTTGTGTGCACTCAGAATAACAACGATGCGCTTCTGTAAAATAATTAAAGCAAACAGGATGCGCTTTCTGCCGTCTAGGTTTCTGTGAACTTGAGCGAGAAACTTTGAAACTCTGTCTATGAAAAATAGATCTATAGAGAGTGAAATGTCTACTTTCAAATAAATAAAAAAAATCACATAGAAAACGTGTGTGTTAGCATGGATGATTTACATGAAATTTAATGTGTGTGCAATGCACACTGTGCATTGTTTAAGCTTGCTTTCAGTTCAATATAATAACAAAAAAATACATTTTGGAGTTTTATTTAACTAAGGTGGGCACGCTGTGATCTGTACTGTATTTTTACTGTACAAAAAAAAACAAAAAAAAAACATGGGAGTGGGAGGGAATGGGAGTCATTCTTCTGGGGCTGAAAAGGACGGGATTTTCCCCCAGTTTTTTCGTGGGATTGGGATTGGACGAGATTTTTTTTTTTTGTCGGAGTGGGATGGGAGAGGTTTTAAAATCCACTCCCGTGTCACCCTCTACCGCATACCCGTGTTTACAGCGGAAGTTCGAGGCGGCTGAGCCGGCACATAACATACGTCATAACCAAACATTATTTGATTGGCTTACGGGTACACCAATGATTTTGAAACTTCAGACAAGCGCCACTTTGGACCATTGGGCAACAGTCCAGTTCTTCTTCTCCTTAGCCCAGGTAAGATGCCTCTGACGTTGTCTGTGGTTCAGGAGTGGACAACTGTAGCCAAATTCCTTGACACGTCTGTGTGTGGTGGCTCTTGATGCCTTGACCCCAGTCTCAGTCCATTCCTTGTGAAGTTCACCCAAATTCTTGAATCGCTTTTGCTTGACAATCCTCATAAGACTGCAGTTCTCTCAGTTGGTTGTGCATCTTTTTCTTCCACACTTTTTCCTTCCACTCAACTTTCTGTTAACATGCTTGGATACAGCACTCTGTGAACAACCAGCTTCTTTGGCAATGAATGTTTGTGGCTTACCCTCCTTGTGAAGGGTGTCAATGATTGTCTTCTGGACAACTGTCAGATCAGCAGCCTTCCCCATGATTGTGTAGCCTAGTGAACCAAACTGAGAGACCATTTTGAAGGCTCAGGAAACCTTGGCAGGTGTTTTGAGTTGATCAGCTGATTGGCATGTCATCATATTCTAATTTGTTGAGATAGTGAATTGGTGAGTTATTGTTAAATGTGAGCCAAAATCATCACAATTAAAAGAACCAAAGACATAAACTACTTCAGTCTGTGTGCATTGAATTTATTTAATACAAGAGTTTCACAATTTGAGTTGAATTACTGAAATAAATGAACTTTTCCATGACATTCTAATTTATTGAGATGCACCTGTATATTCTTTGGTTTTTCTCATTGTGATGGATGATTAAGGGAATTTGGGCTTTGTTTTTTCTCCTATTTATATTTCTGGGAAACAGGAAGCCATGGATGGATAATTGCATGTTCATAATCACTCTGGAGAGCTCAAAATTGTGAATATGAATGGGAATATACTTTACTCATATTTTACTCATAGGAATTTCTAGGGGTGCCAATAATTGTGTCTAACGTGTATTTGAGGAAAAAAAAAACATTTCATAATGATATTTCCCCCCATTTTAAATTATTAATGATTTTTGTGGATTAAATAAAAGATCAAAAGGATTAACAGTGCAGATTAATTTTCAGAGCCTTCTTTGATCATATTTACCAAAGGTGCCGATATTTTTGGCCATGACTGTATACGCATTGATTACTCTGACTTCCGCTGTTAAGGAAATTTAGAAACTGTGCCAGTTGGAAAGTTTGATGAATACCTCTATTTTAGATTGTTATTAGAATATGTGCTGACAATACATTTCTGCATCTGTGTATATTAATGAGAGAAATCTAGAGTGCTGCATTCCTAACAGTGGCACACACTAAAGCTCTTCAGCCAGTCTAGACTGGTTCTAACAAATAAACACACACACTCAGATTCTCTCACACAGCCGAGGCACCCACAGATCTCTACAATCCAAAACATCCCCCAACTCTTTCATAAGGTCTTTTTCCACACACAAACATTCCCCGGATATAACCATACCTAACACACAGCAATCACTCAAAAGGTTTTGTCTCATGAACACTTGCCCACATCCTCCCACACAGATCTCTCACATTCATACATACACGGCACACTTTTACAAGGTCTGCTACACGCTCCTATTCCTCTTCCTAGAGTGATTCTTGCTTCATCTCATTTAACTGACCTTGGTACACAAGGTCTTTTCTTATTCTGTATCTATTCCCGTCTCTCCTCTGATGTAGTATTAGCAAGTGTGCGTGTGGCATTGAAGTAATTTCCTAGATCAAACTGCAAAGTTTCCACAAAAATACTTTCAACACTGATAATACTAAGAAATGTTTCTTGAGTACCAGAACAACACATCTGAATAAATAATAAATAAAATAAAATAAAATAAAATAAAATAAAAACATTTTAAATTGTTCAAATAGAAAACGGTTATTTTAAATTGTGTTAGTCACTTTACTGTTTTACTTTTTTATTTTTGACAAAAATGAAGAGAGAAATCTAACAAAAACATTAAAAAAATCTTTCCAACCCCAAACTTTTGAACAGTAGTGTAGATATACAAGAAAATGGTAAAAATTCATTTTTATTATTTTGAACAATTTTTATTGACAATTTTCTTTATCGATTGACAGTTAATTATTTGTAATTATCTTGTTTTGTCAATGCTTGTTTGAAGTGTTATGGGTGTGTAAAGCTACATGCATCTAATTTTTGGACAATCATTATTATTCACAGGTTCTGATCATATCCTGAAGTTCACATGCTCTCTTCTAAATGCACACTTTGAACCAGAGACTGCTTTCATGAGAGAGCTGGGTGGCCTGGCATCCTCCTCCACACTTCCTGCTAATCTGGGCTGCGTTTCCAAAAAAAACATTGTAAGCTTAAGTACATCGTAGCCCCACTGAAACCAATGCTTTCGCTTCATGAAGTAGCTGTAAATCTTTCAATGAGTGCCAAATGAGTAACCCTTCACCTAGTTCTTGTACAGTTTTTTTTTTAATTTTTTTATTATTGGAAACATTGGCACAACAACACAGAAGGCAGGAAGCACAGGAGAAACATTTTTGTATACCTCTGAGCTTTACTGGGGCCTAAAAATAACATCCAGTATTCATTGTGGCCCAGTCAGAATTGAAAATGAAAGGTCAAAATTATCATCTGCAATAGAAAGACACTGGTTTACTGTAAGATATAATGTTTTCTTGTGATATAAGATATAAATGTTTTCTGTAAGATATAAATGTCTGTCAAATAAGACATTTGTTTTAAGGCGAGTGTTAAGGCCTTTCCACACCGAGCGCCATGTGAAAAAGCGAGACGAATCGCAGACGAACGCTTTCACACAGAGTGCGAAACAATTGTTAACCTTCTGCTTATTCACGCCTGCACGCTAGGTGGTGCCGACCAGCAATGCATTTTTCCTCATATGTATCTCGTATATGGATTTAACATCATCCGCTGCTCAATATACAGCATTAAATTAAGAAAAAGTTTGAAAAAGAAACACAAACCATCTATATGCTTACAAGAATACATCGTAAAATATAAATAGAGGTACAATTAGCATTAGTAGTGTAACGATAAATAGATTAATCTAATGCATCACAATTCTCTCTGAAATCAATTCTGAGCTTAGTTTTAACAACAGATGGCACTGCATGCTTTAGAAACAGCTTCCTTTCAGTTCCCTTACATACACACCACTTGAACTTAAAATAATCATCACCACTTGAACTTAAAATAATCATTCATAAAGTTCGAAAAGGTTGAAGCGAATTACATGAGTGTTCACAGTGGGTTGTGTTTGCATTTATCTTGCATCATAAAAGCATAAAAGCAGAGGTGCAAGTACATTTAACCACTTCATGAGCATTTGAGTGTGCACACAGACCTGTAGGGGAATATACAGTAAAGACCCTCGGACCAGGTGTGTTGAATGAAGACCAGAAGTCAAGAGATTCGATCAAAAATGAAGAAAATTTACTGAAGATAGTTTGTAGTTTCATCAGCAGAAGTCAGCTTCAAGACTCACAATCGAGTTCGTAGGCCGCTCTTTGTACAAGTCAAAAACACCAGCAATTATACCCTAACAGAGGTTGCTAATTGCGTCAATCAAAAATTGTGTCATCAAAATTCTGATAGGTTCCAAATCCTTGATAAACTTAGACAATCTCCACATATGGACGTAAATGCTTCAAACATATCTCCATCAGATTGGGCAGACGTCAGCGATCAGGGATCATACAAGATAGGTGTCTTCCGGGACACCCATTTTTGGTCAGGATGGCGGTAGCTGACAGAGACAGTCTTCTAACACACAGAGAAAGAGCTACCAGCACACATACATACACACAGAACACTTATCAGAACTTCAAGGCCTCCTTGACTTCATTACACACACACTATGAAGTCATCATCTTAGAGAGTAGAATTACAGCAGGATTCTTTAACATCTCATAAGCTCACATAAGGTTACACATTTCACTCTTGCCATAACCTGATTAATAGTCAAACAAGAAATAATATAATACTATAATTAATTTCAATATGAAGGATAGGGCAGCTCGGCATCCACTCCTTCAGTCCCCCGTTTTAGACCAATGTGGGGTCCATACCCCACGTCTGGTCTACTAGATGAGGTCACTACGGAAAAAGTAGTCGTGATACATGCTAATAATGCAGGCTGTTGTTCATCTTAAGCAGGTGCATATACTTAACATCTCTGGTACTGTCTGACATGTCTAGTAATAAACACATTCTTTCATAAATACCTCTCTTCCTACTACAGCTACTTCACACTGACCTTGTAAAACAACACATTTAGCCAACAGCCTTAAAACTGAAATTGCACATTCATTAAAGAAAACTTCATGCACAATAACTAATTCATTTTCAATACCCTTTAGAAATACATTTGTTTGTTTTGTTTTGTTTTTACATGTTTTATACAACTATAATGACTTTTGGTTAATTTGGTTATATATATACTTCTCTGGAAGCCGGGCTAAATGAATAAACACTGTTATTGCATTCCTGACGTATGTCAGACCCTCAGTCACCTCACAGATACCAAATACAGACATTGCTTATAACCTAACTGCCCAGATATATACACTGGTTTTACAAAAATTATTATTTCCATTCCATTATGAAGTACAAGAAGAGGGATTGTAAATCCACTTATTCATTCCCCCATTAGAAACCATTTTGCGGTCAAAACAAAGTGGTAGTCTAACTTAAAATAACCCATAAATAAGTAAGACCCAGATTAAGTCATCCTTCAAAATGGAAATAAAAGAAAACAATCAATATTTCCACTAAAGCCTAGAATAGATCCTAACTTTTATTACTTAATAGCCCTTAATAGCCTTTCATTAAGTTTTACTTTTGCCACAGATCCATTTACAATAATTATAGTCCACATTAAACATAAATGAACATAAACCTAGACTTGTCAATGTTGAGAACATTTGGATGAAATGACATTTTAAGTTTCGAAGTGTATAACTTCAAAAATACAACTAACTTGTTCACTTATTGTCATGCATGTATTTTTATATCATAACATTACTGTTAATCATACTCATTGCCTTATTATTATTATTATTATTTTTACTGCAATCTTCTCAATTATCATACCATATTACTGTATTCAGACTAAATTAATGGCACATTCAGAAGCAAATCCTCAAGACCTCGTGTAGAGTCAATTTAGTTCTCACTGTCTTGTCAGTTAGAAATGCTTACAGGTCAGCTATCTGATCAAAGTCTTAAAACCCTTCAATCATATGTCTTTTGGCAGTGATACTTCTCAAATCAAAAATGTTATAAACTGAACAATAGCTGACTGATTTCACAATCCTACCACTATTTAAACAATATTATTGCTCAGATCTAAATTGTCAAATATTCATTAAAGAGACATCCTCAGTTTCTATAAATCTGTTTTGAAACAGTATAAATTATCAAAAAGCCCTGTCAGTGTTCACAATAATATTAATTTAATTTGACTTGACAGGTGTTCATAAACAGCTCCGTAGATCCATATATTCCAATTTTGTTATTTTAAACGTTAACTTCATCTGCTATATTTCCTTTAATTAAAACCTTTTGTTATTGTCTTCCTCCATCAACAGGTTAGCCAGCAGATCCAAAAGTTTTTGTTAAATTATCTCTATTCTACATAACCCAAACTATTGCGTCACTCAGTCCTTGAGGACACACACAGACAGCCTAGCTGCTTTGCCTTTAACCCATACTACATGAACTGTGTTCACTCCTTTGTCTTCCCACCAGCCTTTCTTTAGGTGAGGGTGCTCTCTGGATAATTTTTGTTAGTGACTTAGCCAATGTGTCACGGTTTCTCTGCTGTTGAGTCTAAAATATTTCGAATAACAAAGTGTTAACTTGTTTGAATTTAGACCCTCAGTTGAATTTGGGCATGGATTTTTAATCCATTATGGACGGCAATCTTAAATTTCACAAATCCGAATCATAAACACTCTTAAACATATTAATCCAGAGAGTGATTCGAATCAGCATTATTAATGCCAAAATAAGTCGTTATTACCAGTAGCAGACAGAGCTGGATAACCAATCCAGTTAAAGCTCGTCCCATGTTCTGTATCCTCTTTTCATCAGATTCTATCAGAATTATCGACTTCTGTAAAGCTTGTCATTTCACTTAACCCATCTGTAATGATAAAACACTCATTCCAGAGGTTAGTGACACAGCATATGCAAAACACAAACAGAACTGTCCCTCAAAATATATAGTCATCCTCACGCTCGCACATACTAGACACAGAAATATCGAAGCAGCTTATATATTCAAGGTTTGCTTTTGGTGTTAAATCCGAAGGATTTAAACTTAACATTTTTCTGTCAGTTTTACCTAGTTTGTAGCTAGTCTTCTTATCTAGTCTCAAAGTTTACCTGTTCATTAATGATTTTTATTTTGAGAAAAATCAGCTGGGTTGTTTTGGTCTTAAAATCATTTCTTTGTTTCGGTTACTCTTGCTTAGCAGGCCGATAAGAGAAGCAGAGCGCCATCCCTGCCTCCACTCAAGCAGTCTCTCTCTCTCTCTTACTGTGCAAATTATCACTTGACAGTTTCACCAATCTTTAACTTAGACTATAATATCAAATTCATTACAACATATAACCCTTAATCCTTCAAATAGGTTAAAAATGTAAAGGTTTCTATATCTAAAATCTCAATTTAGACTGTTTAAAATACATAATGCTATGAGCATTTCTTAAAATTATTTTTATCTTAAATGCTTAATTCCCTTAACCTTTGTTATCCAAACCATCTCTTGAATCAGCACAAGCAGTCTTCATTTTTAGCCACCACCATGTCTTGTAATCATCTTATACCATGCCTAATGACCTGCATGAGTAAAAACTATGATATACACCCAATATCAATGTTCAATATCATCTCAGCCTCAGGAGAAATTTTGTCTCATAATAATGGCTGTCATCACATGGTCTCAGATGGTTCTTGAAAGCCCATTGCCATTAACTCTTTATAAATAAGCTCCGTTTCCTCAGGGTGTGATCCCCTGGCATAGTGGCATCAGGTTGTGGACGCTTGTCACAATGAAAAACAAGCCATGAAGTAATGCGGTTGTTGGTGATCAGGTCTGGAGGAGCTCACATTTTTGAGGCAGATTGCTGTAACTTCTTACAGTTCCCCTCTTAACGATGCTCTAGGCCTATCAAGCATCCGCTCCACTCCACTTCCATCTCACATATAACACCTCCCTTCTGGGCAGGTGCCCAGTGGCGGTGACCCCCTGCCTTAGGTTGTCCCCTATTGGCCAGAAGAGGATCTTACCCGTCATTGAGAAATCACCTCATGCACACTGGTAACCGCTCTTTCCCGTTGCAACATCCTCGACAGTTTTCTTCCAGAATCCTGTATTTTCTGCAGCTTAGGAAAGGTGCACTCAAGAACCATGAGAGCCATTGACAGCACCTACTAGTATTAAAACATTGAGACAGGTTAGTCATACTAATATTTAATCACTAAAATCAATTGGATATCTTCACTCAGTGAATTTATTTTTCACATCCGTCCATTCAGTGCAATTTTCTGTTACTTCTATAGCTGCAGCCATCAGGCCCTGTATGATGGTGGAGACTAAAAATAAGACAGATAAGTTACTGGTCATAGAACAAGCAGCAATACAACGGTTTAATTATTCAAAATCGTTACTTCTATAGCTCAGGGTCTATTATGATTTTAGAGACTTAATGTCTCTTCAACAATATCCCCTAGATTGTTATTCAGTCTTTTTACAAACTTTTATTTATTAAATGCATTGGGCAGTTGAAACATTTAACTACCAACTTCTCTCTTAATGCATCTTATAACATGTCCTTTAACATCTCAGTGTCTATGATTTTCACTGAAACACTGCGCTTTACTATAAATAGCTTGTTATCACTTATGACACAGGCTCAGATAACAGCATTTAGCTGACTTTGAATGAGAAAGAGAAAACTGAGGGATTCAGGACTGGTAGCAATGCATTTTCATTAACTTTCAACATAATTTCCTTGTACTATCATTTTACTCTAGCCCAGCTTAAAACTTGTCAGAAATTACTTGCATTTTCAAATAAACATCTTTCTTTTTAATTTATTTTTGCAACTCAAAGGTTTCTTCAAAGTTAGTTCTTTTGCTGTCCTTGTCAGTACATTATACATCAACATGTATTTATTCATTCACTTAATTCTGGCCATGGCTTTGGATTTTCAACAATGGTTTTAAATCGGTCAGGGGTTATCTGACCCAGATATGTTACTTCGGGTCATGCTAGCATGCTTTATTCAAAGTTAACTTTTGAAACCCCCATTTATGTTACTTGTTTACAACATTATCAGCTCATTATTTTTCACTGGAAATGGGCATTTGGCTATGATGCCGAGTGGCTAAATTTTTACAATCCGACAGTAAAACTACTCTTTTGCCCAAACATCAGTAAAAATAGAAATTACACATTTTTCACTCAGAACATGTCTCTGTTACCTTTACAGCTTGCACCAGAGTCATGGTGGGGGCCAGCATGAGATAAAAACAACTGTTTCATTGCAGTCAAATGCAATCTTATCTTCGAAAGCAAAACATAAGCTTCTAAGTTTTTCCTACATGCTACTGACAATTTTTGTGCCTACACAGTCTTTTAATAGACCCAGAATTCTGTTCAGTATAAATGATCAATCAGTTACTTCTGGGATTATTTTTAACAAATAGCCATTTTACACATCTGAAGATAGGCACATGCATTTAGAAATGTGTATCTTTCTGGTTCTCTCTTTGTTTAAAGCCAGTCAAGTTTTTGTTTTAACTGTCCAATCAGAATCAAAGCCCAGACTCATCATTCTTTCAATGAATTCAGAGAATACTTTTAAAGTCAGAGCTTCAGAGCCGAGCTGTTTACAGCATTTGCTCTTTTCTGTTTCATTATTTCTATCAGGGCTGAGCAAGTTACCTAATTTTTCAGCCATAATTCTAGCACAGTTGAAAACCAAAACAGATTATAGCAGCAAGAGATTGAGGCGGCGATCTTACCAACAGCACTTGACTTCTGCGTGATGAAACTGCAAAGTATATTCCAGAATTTCCATATACCGGTCCAATCCAATTAGGGTCATGAAAACAAAATATTAGCTCTTTCGGGGTTGTTCCTGATGCATCCCAGATCAATCAATCCTTGCCGTATGAGTATTTATTTTTAAACTATTATTATTTTTAACACTAATTTTGGTTACTCTTTTCCCTAACCAACTGACCTGACCTGATGGCTAAACTCGGGGCGCCCCTGTCTGTAATGGTGGGAGTCGAGAGTTGGAAGAGCGATTTACACTAGAACCCCTGCCTAGCGTCTTACATTCTCTTGATATTCCCTATATCTTTACACAAATGCCCTCTCTGGCTTCTATGGCTTTCACTGCCACAACTGCACTGTTTGCCTCTACGGCGGCTTCGAGTGCTTTAGAGAATGCGTTTTTGTCCCCCCCCGGACTGTGCACACCTTTCAATATCTCAACACCAAGTCTATCCCTAAGACTTAGCGGTGTGCACCGGTACACGTAAATTACGTTATAGGTGTACCGTAATTATGACGCCCGTTTTTTCCAAACCTAACTTCACATAGAAGTCTGGCGTCTCTCACTCACGTCTGAGTGAGTTTACCGTTCTTCCTTCTCTCGTACACCCTCCGTTCACAGACAGTCCCTAACCAGAAATAATAATATTAGATAAAATCTTTCTTTCCTACCTTTCTTTCTTTCATTGATTGATCAGGGATGTCACCGAAAAACGATTGCCCGCATTCTCCACCATTACTGTAGGGGAATATACAGTAAAGACCCTCGGACCAGGTGTGTTGAATGAAGACCAGAAGTCAAGAGATTCGATCAAAAATGAAGAAAATTTACTGAAGATAGTTTGTAGTTTCATCAGCAGAAGTCAGCTTCAAGACTCACAATCGAGTTCGTAGGCCGCTCTTTGTACAAGTCAAAAACACCAGCAATTATACCCTAACAGAGGTTGCTAATTGCGTCAATGCATATGTCATCAAAATTCTGATAGGTTCCAAATCCTTGATAAACTTAGACAATCTCCACATATGGACGTAAATGCTTCAAACATATCTCCATCAGATTGGGCAGACGTCAGCGATCAGGGATCATACAAGATAGGTGTCTTCCGGGACACCCATTTTTGGTCAGGATGGCGGTAGCTGACAGAGACAGTCTTCTAACACACAGAGAAAGAGCTACCAGCACACATACATACACACAGAACACTTATCAGAACTTCAAGGCCTCCTTGACTTCATTACACACACACTATGAAGTCATCATCTTAGAGAGTAGAATTACAGCAGGATTCTTTAACATCTCATAAGCTCACATAAGGTTACACATTTCACTCTTGCCATAACCTGATTAATAGTCAAACAAGAAATAATATAATACTATAATTAATTTCAATATGAAGGATAGGGCAGCTCGGCATCCACTCCTTCAGACCGAAGTAGTTTAAGTCTTTGGTTCTTTTAATTGTGATGATTTTGGCTCACATTTAACAAAAACCCACCAATTCACTATCTCAACAAAATAGAATACTTCATAAGACCAATAAAAACAAAAATAAAATATCTTTAGTGAATTGTTGGCCTTCTGGAAAGTATGTTCATTTACTGTATATGTACTCAATACTTGGTAGGGCCTCCTTTTGCTTTAATTACTGCCTCAATTCGGCGTGGCATGGAGGTGATCAGTTTGTGGCACTGCTGAGGTGGTATGGAGCCCAGGTTTCTTTGACAGTGGCCTTCAGCTCATCTACATTTTTTTTCATCTACATATATATAATATAAATAATATGTGGTCACACCGCATACCGCGCTATTGAGCCACTCAAAATTACCGCAAGGGAAATTCCTTAACCGCGAAAGCCCTATTTGTTATAAAAATACCATAAGCTGCATGAAACACATACAGAAAATATATTGTCATAATCATATGTTATTTGCTTTCATATTTTGTGTGTAGAAAAAATGTTTCACTCGTTTTTTTTTTTTAATAAGGAAGATCTAAAGAGTGAACATGCTCCAACTCTTTTGAGCTTTTAGGGCCTCCGCGTCAACCTTTTGGGTAACAGCAGTTGCACTGGCCACATGATGTAATGCTCAAATCTTATTGGATGGCCTGTGTTTTCGCTTTGCGAAACTGAAAAGATTCATCGGACTGGTTCCAAAAAAAGAAAAAAAAAAAACTAATTTGCATTTTCGTGCAGGAATGTTTGCGGTCTATGTGGAAGCATCCATAGAATAGAATAGAATAGAATAGAATAGAATAGAATAGAATAGAATAGAATAACTTTTTATTGTCATTGTACAGCTGCACAATGGAATTTTTGCTCTCACATTGAAAGTACACACATACATGGGTGATTCTTAGACTATGGGCACTTATGTTCTATGGTCATATTTTTAAAAATACATATAATTTTGGACAAATTCCTCTTTCTTTGTCAAACTAACAATAAAACCACCTTAAAAACGTTTTACTACCTTTCTATTATGATTTTTTTCATACCTTTCAACCTCCTTATAGGTGTCAAAATCACTTTGTTTTCTCCTTGTCACACACCCAGACTTTTAAAAACTTCAACAATGAAAATAGTTTACAAATATGACTTATCTGGTAACTATTAATGTACCTGAATTAAGCACTAGTAAAATAATTAAAATACATTAGTATTTAATGTAAGACCACTACCAATATTACTTTTTATACAACATATAGCTGTCGCACAGTATTGGTGTCATTTCTACCACAACACTGTAATGTCTCTTTAAAAAGTTTGAGTGAAATATTGTTTAGGTGGTTTCTATGGAAATGTTCAGTGACATCAGAGCACATGTTGGACATGGAGGGTATTTAAATTATCAACAACAAATGAAGAAAATCAAGGTAAATATTGCTTGATCAGTTAATATATTTATTCTACGTCATTTCCAAACATGCTATACCTTCAAGGGTGTTTTTAAAAAGCTAATAATTTTAAGTTAAATAAGAGTATTTTGCATACATGAAATGATAATTATTAATTCAAAGCTAATCAGTGAAGCTATCTTCCATTTTTTCACAAAATAATTACAGAAATGTAATTTCCACCACACTGCCCTCTGTGGTGGAAATGACAGCATGTGGTGGAAATGACATTTATGGTTACAAAGTACAATTGACCTATCGGTAAGCCCCGCCCCCTTTAGTTACTGTTGCTCCCTCGGACAAACAAACGTCTCGGTTACGTATGTAACCCTCGTTCCCTGAAGAAGGGAACGGAGACGTCACGTCAGATGACCGACGAATTGGGACCTCGCCAGAGAGACCAATCCACTTCGAGTGTAACTAAACGAGCCAATGGACATTGGCATGCGATCATTGCATCCAGCTGCCACTGATCACAGCATGAGTATAAGAGGCAGCGGGTGCACTGCATTAATTCATGCTTTCGCTGAGGAGCCGAGCCGGTGACCAGGATGATGCGACACCCCTAGTGGAGTGAGCACGCAATCTGAGCGGGCAGGGCACACCTTGTGCTTCATAGGCCAAGGTGATGGCATCCACTATCCAGTGGGCCATCCTCTGCTTGGAGACAGCCTTCCCCTTCTGCTGTCCTCCGTAACAGACAAAGAGCTGTTCTGAGGTCCTGAAGCTCTGAGTTCTATCCACGTACTTTCGCAGTGCACGTACAGGACAGAGCAAAGCTAGAGCTGGGTCTGCCTCCTCCAGGGGCAGCACTTGCAGGTTCACTACCTGGTCCCTGAAGGGAGTGGTGGGAACCTTGGGCACATAGCCGGGCCGGGGCCTCAGTGTTGCGCTGGAGTCAGCCGGCCCAAACTCAAGGCACGATTCGTCGACCGAAAATGCCTGCAGGTCCCCCACCCTCTTGATCGAGGCCAACGCAGTCAGGAGTAGGGTTTTCATAGAGAGAAACTTCAACTCGACTGACTGCAAAGGCTCCAAGGGGGCAGTTTGTAGGGCTCTTAGCACCAATGTCAAACCCAAGAGGGTAAGGAGGGAGGCCTAGGAGGGTTTAACCTCCTGGTCCCCCTAAGAAACCTGACAACCAGATCGTGCTTCCCCACCGGCCTCCCCTCTACGGGCTCGTGGTGAGCGGACATAGCAGCAACATAAACCTTAAGGGTGGAGGGGGACTGCCTACGCTCCAACCCTTGTTGCAAAAAGGAAAGCACGGCTCTGATCGAACATCTCCAGGGGTCCTCATGGTGAGAGGAACACCATTCGACGAACAGGTTCCACTTCAGCGCATAGGCCCGTCTTGTGGACGGTGCTCGTGCTGAAGCAATAGTGAGAGCTACCTCCTGGGGCAGATCACCTAGAACCTCCGCGTCCTACAGGGACCACACATGGAGTTTCCACAAGTCTGGATGCGGGTGCCAGAGGGTGCCCCGTCTCTGAGAAAGCAGATCCTTCCTCAGAGGAATCGGCCAGGGAGGGGCTGTCGCGAGTAGCATGACTTCCGGGAACCAGGTCCTGTTGGGCCAATATGGAGCCACTAACAAGACCTGCTCCTCGTCCTCCCTGATCTTGCACAGTGTCTGTGCTAGCAGGCTCACTGGGGGGAACGCATATTTGTGCAGGCCCTGGGGCCAGCTGTGTGCCAGTGTGTGCGTGTCGAGCGTTGCCTCGGACAGGGAGTAGAACCACTGGCAGTGGGTGGTTTCTGGAGATGCAAACAGGTGTACCTGAGCAACTCCGAACCGACTCCAAATCAGCTGGACCGCCTGGGGATGGAGTCTCCACTCCCCAGGGAATGCCGCTCGGGACAGCTCGTCGGCCGCCTGATTGAACACTCCTGGGATGTGGATGGCACATGTGGATTGCCCCGAAGGCGCCCTCTGAGGCGGCTCAAGGCAAGGCGTACTGCCAGCAACTCGAGGCAATTGATATGCCAACGCAGTTGGGGACCCATCCACACCCCAGACACTGCGTGCCCTTTGTACGTGGCTCCCCAGCCGGTGGCCGAGGCATCCGTGAATACCACAAGCATGCCTGGATACCTGCTCCAAGGGCACTCCTGCCTGAAGGAACGAGGGATCTGTCCACGGGCTGAAGGTTTTGCGGCAGGCCGGTGTAATCTGAACCCGGTGAGTACCGCGTTTCCACGCCCACCTCGGGACTCGGCCATGGAGCCAGTGCTGAAGCGGTCTCATATGGAGCAGACCGAGCAGAACTGTCGCCGCAGCTGCAGCCATATGCCCCAGGAGGCTCTGAAAGAGTTTCAGTGGGACCACCGTCCTGCCTGATAAAGTCTTGAGACAGTTCAGCACCGACTGAGCACGTTCCTGGGTGAGGCGTGCTGTCTGGTTGACCGAATCCAACTCCATGCCGAGAAAAGAGATCCTCTGCGTTGGCACGAGTTTGCTCTTTTCCCAGTTGACCCGAAGACCCAACTGGCTGAGGTGCCTGAGCACCAGGTCCCTGTGTGCGCACAACTGCTCTTGAGGCTGTGCAAGTATGAGCCAGTCGTCGAGGTAGTTGAGGATGCGCACACCCCGTTCTCTCAGGGGAACAAGGGCCGCCTCTGTGACTTTGGTGAAGACGCGAGGCGAAAGGGACTGCCCGAAGGGCAGGACTTTGTACTGGTATGCCCGACCCTCGAATGCGAATCGCAGGAATGGCCTGTGTCGCGGGAGAATCGAGACATGAAAGTACGCGTCCTTCAGGTCGATTGCTGTAAACCAATCTAGGGGACGGACGCACCCAAAAATGCGTTTCTGCGTCAAAATCCTGAACGGCATCTTGTGAAGTGCACGGTTCAAAACTCGCAGATCCAAGATCGGTCGTAACCCACCGCTTTTCTTGGGCACAATGAAGTAAGGGCTGTAAAAACCCGACCTCATATCGGCTGGAGGGACCGGCTCTATCACGTCCTTCGCCAGCAGGACTACACTTTCTCCTGCTCCTTCATGTCAGCAAGACACAGCCAGAGATGGCGTTCCTGGACCACTAACGTGGACATCGCACGACCCAGAGACTGTGCAGTCACCTTCGATGCTCGAAGCACAAGGTCCGTCGCAGAACGCAGCTCATGTAGAACCGCCAGGTCATGACCACCCTCGTGTAGGTCTTTCAGGGCTTTGGCCTGATGGACCTGCAGTAACGCCATGGCATGAAGGGCAGAAGCCGCCTCCCCACAGGCTCTATAAGCACTGCCAGTTAGACCTGACGAATACTTATAGGCCCGCGAGGGGAGACACGGGTCACCCCGCAGAGTTGTAGCGGCTGTTGGACATAGTTGCATGGCCACAGACCAAGGGGATGCCCACATACCCCAAAGGGGCCCCACCATCGAGGGTGGTGAGAGCGGAGGAGCCACAAGATTTGTTTCGGGCAGTAAAAGGTGCCTTCCACGATCTTGTAAGCTCCTCATGCACTTCCGGAAAGAATGGCACCGGAGGGGGGCGCTGAGAACCAGCGTGACCCCCACCGACAAACCATTCGTCCAGCCTCGAAGGATCGGGACGCGGTGGAGGATTCCACACGAGCCCGACATTTTCGGCGGCCCGGGAAAGCATAGCCATCATCTCTGGGTCTGGCTCGGACAACGCTACCACACCCGAAGGGGGCAACGCAGCCGAGTCGTCATCCCCAGAGAGCGACTCACCCTCCGATGCAGCGATCGACATCTGGTCATCAGAGGGGGCACTGAAGGAAACGCATGGTGCGCTCTGTCCAGCAGACGGCCCAGAACGCTCCTTCGGCAGCTCCACCGGCTGTGGAGTGCTTGAGGGGTGAGCAACTCCTCTTGGGGAAGCCCTCACTGTCACCCTCAGATCACCTCTGACTCCACCGGATACAGCGCCGCCCCGGGAACGAACGCTGGATCGTGGCAGAGGCAAAGGGACCCTGCCATGTTTGACATAGCGGAGTCTATTACGCAACTCCGAGATGGTCATGTCCCCACAAGAAGAACATGAACCATCCACGAAAGCTTCCTCAGCGTGCTGAATGCCCAGACACGTGAGGCAGCGATCGTGACCGTCCTGAGCCGCCAGGAAACGACCACACCCAGAAATGCATGGTTGATAAGACATATTTAAAAAGACGCGATCACCCGTGTTGCTCTTTTAGAGAAATTTGCTCTTTATTAAGTGCTGAAGCACGCAGGGGAGCTGGCCACCACACACTCCTAGTGTGACTGTCTTCACGGGAATCGATCTCTTTCTCCCGTGAGACCGCGACCACCGGAGTGACTCGGAGTGACCGACTGAAAGGGAACCAGGGTTACATACGTAACCTGAGGTGTTTTTTTTTTTTATAAAACAGGACTGAAATTTTCTGTTTTTTTGGTGATTTTTTTGATGAAAAACTGCTTATTCACTTATATTCTCTTTAAAAATATCCATAATAAAAGGTAAATATAATAAAAATCACCAAAAATTAATAGAAAAACCTGCATAAATATTTAGAAAATAAATAAATAAAAATGGAACAATGTAAGATTTCTGGACCCCCCAAAAAATGTGTGCCATTTTTAGCCCTCATTTTGACCCAGGAAGGACACCTCTGTTATAAGTTTGGGAAGGACTGATGAGTAAACATGTTTATTTGTATTTTCTTAACATTATGGCAGTCAAGCAGATTTAACCTTTCCCTCCACCCCTTCATTTTAGGGTCCGGAGTGATGAAGGTGTGGAAAATGTGGCAATTGCAGAAACCATGTTTCGTGTGAAAGGGACTGGAAGAGGAAGCTTCATTGCTTAGTCAGTGTAACTCACATGTATTACGAAATACTTCACAGCCTTGAGGAAGATGGCTTGTTGGACTTGTCAGATTCCCTTCATGTGTTTTGTGCACATTATGTGTTCTTCCCACATCTGAAGCGTGACCTCCACACTTTTTCTGAAAATCATCAATCATCAATCATCCGTTACGGTGAAAATGGGCTTACCTTAACTCATCTGGTGACGATGAAGAGAATTTTCAGGTTTGTTTGTTTTTTTTTATTATTGATTTTCTATGCCATACTGTCAAATTGTGCTTTTGCATGATGCAGGAAGTAATTTGTTTTTATTTAATTTAATAATTTGGAACTGTTTGGAACAGACTGGGAGACGTTTGATAGTGTGATAGAAGATGATGTTGGAGTTTATGTTGCGGAAATTGGGTGCCCAATCACTCCTGCTCTGATGGAAACAGTGAAATCCATCTTTAATCCTCTTGCAACATCTGACTGTTATGGCAGAGATTTTACATATCTTTGGTTCAGTATTTTGAAAGTCTTTAAAATACACAAACACCTGTTGGTGCCGATAGCCTCGTGGGCAGCGCGTCGACATGTAGTGCCGTTGCGCTTCGGGCGTCCCGTTTTCGAGTCCCGGCTCGCGGACCTTTCCTGATCCTATCCCCCTCTCTCTCTCTCCAACATCGTTTCCGGTCTACCTACTGTCCTATCAAATAAAAGGCCAAAACGCCAAAAACAAATCTTTAAAATACACAAACACCTGTGTGAGACCATTGTAAACATTTATTTTGCAAATTGTGTACATATTTTGAAAATTGCAACTGTAACACAAGCAGCACAATGAATTAATTGTATGAAAAGTAATTTGTAAATATATTCAGAACAGTTAATGATTTTGTATTATTTCTTTAACATGAAAATTCTTTCAACAAATATTGTCAAAGGAACAGTTTTATGCCAATAAACAGTGACTCAAAGAGAAGCTGAAAGTTGCTGTTTCAACATTCTTTCCCCATCAAATACATTTAAACATTATCAAATGGGGATGTGACCGAGAACTTTAAGTATGTTAAATAATGTTATGATAATACATACCACAATCCTCAACTTCCTGTAGGAAATCCTGTAAAAAGTTCATTACATTTACTTGTATTTCACAGAACCTTTGTCACTAAAGACAGGGTGGCAATTCTCCAGAATGAAGCCTGCATCCACCTTTAAAAAAAAAGATAGTGTTAGCATTTCTATATGCATGTCACATTTAGTATGTCCTCACTAGAAAAACACAATAAGAACCACAATGGTTTACCCTGTCATCTTTTTCCCCTGGGACAAACAGTGGTAGACATAAGTCTGGATGCATTTCCACGACTTTCTGGAGATCGTAGAGCTGCAGGTCTTTTCGCAGCTGATCAAGCATTGGAACAACTCTCATAGTGGAGTGTAAAACAATGGCTCTAAAGGCAATTTAATGGTTTCAACAATAAATATTTGTTTAAAACACTAAACAATATTAAAATATATACAGAGTAACTCAATTGTGATGTACTATGTGATAAACGATGCTTTTTGTTATTTACTGTACAACATTTCATAAGATTACAAATCAGTAGCGTAGCTACCAGGCCCACCCACTTTCATCTGTGGCCCACCCAATGAGAACTTGGTAATTTTCCAATAGGATGTAATTTATTAAACAATAATAATAAACATCACTGTTTCACTGTTACTTTATATATTTATTAAAAATATTAAAAGCTTGTTTTCATGGTCAATTACAGGTCATTTCTTAGTTTTCCCTCTTAACGCTTGTCAAAATGATGATTTGTCCATTTATGTTAGTCCCACCCACAATGTTATGTTTACGATGGATATAAGTAGTTTGGATATATAAGTAGGATGGATTATAGTAAAATGCACGTGTTTGTGTTAAATTTGAAAATAGCCCAGTTGAAGAAAACATAAATCAGATCGATTCTTTAAAAAGTAAGAGTCTTAGCAATAAATCCAGACCGTCTACAAATGAAACCCAACAGACCACCTGAGGGTGCTGGATTTATCGATCGGAAACTTCTGAACCAAGCGTGTTTGAAGCATCATATTAGCATAGGTACAGTGTTTGATCCACTAAACAGATGTGTCCTTTGTGGAAAGAAACACATATACATTGTGCTAGATCCCGGTCGCCACAACAAACTACATAATTTGTAGCTGCGCACATTTCTGCGGTCCTCGATGTGCGTGAACTGACAGAGACGCTTGATTATGAAATAATCAGCGAAGCCCCGTTGTTTCAGACTGAAGTAATTCTTTACAATAAACTTCCTTTTGTTAATGTTAGTTAATGCATTAACTAAGATTAGCAATACATTCGTTACAAGTTTATTCATCTTTGTTAACCTTAGCTCAGGCAAACGTTAACAACTTACAACTTGTTAACTTAATACAACTTTTAATAATGTCCTATTTTTGAAATGAACATTAACATAACAAATTACTAATGCTAATGCTTGCTTTAGAAGTACTGTGTAATGAACCTTGGTGCTGTATTTTTTGTTGGCAATTTGACATGCAGTTTGCATATGCTACACACTTGGCCCACCCAGTTTTATGTAGGCCCACCCACTTAAACATTTCTGGCTACTGCTAATGTTACAAATGCAGGTAAATTTAAACATTTTTTGTACTCCTCCTAGTCCAGGACATATGTGCAAAATTTGAGCTGATATGTTCACTTTTTTCATGAAAGCATGAAACTTGGCACAATTGTACAGGAATTTTCGGAAATGGAGCCATCACAAAAACACCTTGTGGTTGCCATGGCGAACATTTTACTTCCCGCCATAACCAAATTATGCATTTTGTGTCATATCTCCTGAACCAAACGTGATAACACAAAAAAGGTGGTCAAGGATAACAATGATACCATATACAACAACATAAACTGTTCAGCTGAAGAGTTAATGGTGAAATCAGCAATGTGAGAAGGAAATAACAGTATCTGCGCATCCCAGTATCACATCATTTACAATAGTCCATATTATGGCTATTCATTTTTTCTTTCTTTGATAATTAACTAATATTTTATTCAATAGTACAATAAAAGATTGTTTTAATTAATTAATAATTCGACATACAACATTTATGTGGAAGGGGGAATCTCCTCAACCACCACCAATGTACAGCATCCACCTGGATGATGCGACAGCAACCATATTGTGCCAGAACAACCACCACACATCAATTTAACTAATATTTTATTCAATAGTACAAGTAAAATATTGTTTTTAAGAATACAATCATATATTTCATATATATATATATATATATATATATATATATATATATATATATATATATATATATATATATATATATAAAAATCATCTCAAGTAAGTGTATTTTTCCTTACCTCTCAGGCAGAGTCAGGTAGGCGGTGGTATGTTTCCAATACATTCTTGTTCTCCCGTTTCCAATACATCTCTGTAACATCACACGCAGACGGAAACACAATCTTGCTAAACTAATCATTTTCTGTGGGTCTCTGGGAGTGTCAGTCAGCTGTCAACAACAAACTTCATTCCGGCCATTGCTTCTCAGTCCGGAGTAACCACCACAAGCACTAACAAATCAGGCAACCAGCTTGACTTAATTTACACATGCAATTGTATCACAGACAAGATTTGGTAAAACCTCTAGACATATCTGATCATTTCTTTATTACATTTAACCTACATATTACTGCCTGTGTGCCACTGATTCCTCTACCAGTTACTTTTAGGCAAAACCTATGCTCCCTTTAACCCTTCCATCTTTCCTCTGTAGTGTCATCCTCTCTTCCCTCACCCACCCATTTTTCTTCTCTGGATGTATATACAGCAACTGACACTTTATGATCCACTTTAACTTCTTGTCAAGACAATATCTGTCTAGACAGGCCAGTGCATACTACCCCTTCTAACCTAAAAAGTTGCCCCATGTATCATCATATTTACTGTATTTTTGCTGGGAAGTCTTTTGGGTGGCTCACCGATGTACTAGATTTATCTAATACAAAAAATTAAGGCTTGACCAAAATTTTTGTGGGGAGAAGGATTTATTGAAGATTGAAGTGTAGCAGTTCTTCAGTAATGATGTTAGCATGTCTTCCTTCAAACAATCTTAACCCTTGTATGAATCCTAGCTTCTCCCAAAGTGCTGTCTGTGGGATATAATTTTATACCTGAAGACAAAAGGGCTATAGACAACAGATACTTTTAGGACCTCCCACTGGAGATCCCTGGAATCTTATCTCACAGGAAGGTCTTTCAGGGTTTCCTGGGGAGGAGAGGTATCCAAAGTACAAAATACCTCATGTTTGATATTGAATTAAACATTATTTTGATTGCAATAAGGTGATATGGATGAATGTTGACTTTTAGCATCATAAGGTATGATTATAACACTTTATAGAAATCTGCTAGGATATTTCCTCCATGTGACATATTTATTAGCAGATAAGGTATGCACAAAAAGAAGCCGTGCTGAGCGGGGCTCCGCCCTACAGAGACAATGTGATTGGACCAGACAGTGAATGGGATGGACTCAAATCAGTCCGATAAAAACAGACACCCAACTTTGAAAAGTTGGACAACTGGTGGAAAACTGCTAGGAAACTTGGCTGAATGCTTGGGCGTTGCCCCCTGATCGCGCTGCGAAGCATTTGCAGACTTAACATCTAGCCGATCATCTCAAAGGACTTCAACACCCTGTCCACGTCTGACCAAAGAAACTTGCAAAGCCTGCAGCGTAAGAAACTTCAAAGCCTTACCATTCGCGCGCTGCCAGGAAGCCACGAGGATTCCCGAGTGACGTCACGTGACAACAACACATCAGCGTGAAAGTCCAGGACTGCCCTCCAGCAACCCCCCGAGAGAAGAACAGCCTTCAACTCAACTCAAAGCAAGTAAACAAACAAATCTCTAATTTGCTGAGTTAAATTGAATGAATCTTTAAAAGATAACGATAGTCGAGTCTTCTGTTTGTGACGTCTCAAGGTCGTCTTTATTCTCATGAAAGAGAATAGCTTAACTTTCTTCAAACTGCTTTCATCTCGCCATAACGTGTGTATGTGTTTTGTTTTGTTTTGTATTATATCCTAGAATAGTAAATAAACTCTCGGTTCATTTTTAATGAATAGTCTGGTGCCATGATTTTCAAATCTTAAATTATTTGCCAAAGATCGTGTTACCTGTTGCTCATAAATTTCCCAATCAATTCTGCATTATTATCATTGTGGCCACAACAATAAGCCGAATTGTTAAAATATACTGTATTAATACTCGCTGGTCGAGTCTTTAATAAGGTATAAATTATACATTTTTGATTAATATCAATTAATCTGATAAAAATCGGATTCCTACGATTTGATTCCCTAAAGCTAAAATTTATAAATAAAGGATAAAACGTTACACCTGAGATCTGTAAGTAAGCGATGCCTTGTGGTAACATCACAGAGAGGAATTTTCATTCACCTTTCCTGGCTGATGAAATGATCTTCCCACAATCGCAGTTATTAACAAAACACCCGACACGTTATCTGACAGCAACACTAATTTAATCCCATACCAGACCCATTTGACATAAAAACTGGGACCAAAACCGCACCTGCATTAAATCTCCTATGTGAGGTAGACAAAACTCATTTATTAAAACTTTTATTCAAAATGTGAATAGATTAAATACAGAAAGCAAGCAAAGAGTTCTCCCTTTAATATAATCACTACAGCTGTCAATCAGTGGCAGCGTGATTGGCTACATTGCTCGGCGTGTACTGGACCAAGTCGAAATAGTCTTGGTTATTGGACCCACAACCTGCCCATGCGTGTCACCATCCAGCCCTCACCACACCCTACACATAAATATTCCACCCATTACATCAAATATTAGCATTTCACCTGCGTGTACCCGCCCGCATGCAGGACTCTGGCTTCCTGCTTGTGGACAACATAATAGACAACTCTGGCTCCAGAGAGTGACTGTAAATTAAGTTTACATGAAATATGTTTGAAATTTAATTCTGCATGTTCTGAGATTTCATTCTCATCCTCATAATCCTTCTCATAAAGTCACTGAACTAACCATTAACTGTTCACCTGATTGCGTTGCCGTCTGTGTGTGATGGGCATTTTTTCAAATTCCCTTGCATCAGGTGGTAATGGAGTTGTGTCAATTTGCTCTTGCAGAGGAATTACATACATTGCGCACTTTCCATTGCTGCTCATGGTTTTTCATTGCTGTCCATTATACCCATCAGGGTCAGGAGGGATGACAGTCAATTTCCGTTGCCCACCTCCACCAAAGATTCTATATAACAGAATATATAAATAAACAATCCACCAAAAATCTTTAACAGATAAAATCCATCCAATATCTATAAAAATTTCAGTTCACATAAGTTTTAAGAGGTTAGGAAAAAAAAATCAAAACAATCCTACATACCTGGGCACTTGAGCAGCAAACCACCCTCCACAGGTTTTTGCCAGTTTTGAATATGCATTAACAAGCACCTCTGATAGCTTAATTATCAAAGGCAGAGTAAAACAGAGTAAGGAAATTCACCCAACATAAAACAAAAAACAAGAAAAATAACATTATAGATCTTACCTCTGAATGAGTCATGTTTTCGGTTATAGTTAATGATTTTCTCCCAAGTCCTGCAAGTGTAAGTTGTAATTCTGTCTCTCCTTTGGGTATTGTAGGGGTTTGATACATAAATATAATTTAATTTAGCTCAAAGGGAATCATTAATGATTTTATAGGGAATTTGAACAGAATCACTGTTTTGCGGCTGATCACTAAGTCGGCAGCAATTCACTGAACGAGCTGTATAACATTAACTCTGCACTGGATATTAAAAACCAAAATATAGTGAAAACACTATTAATAAGCACAGTAACAAGATCGGCAGATTAAGACATTAACTTGTAAGCACAAAACACAATATACTTCTCTTTTAAATATAAATAAGACTTTATTTATATAAACCTAAGACATAAACTAACATGAACACACACATTCACACATTCACATGTTGCAGAAAGAGAGAAAGGATGAGTTTAGAGAATGAGAATGTGAAATCCCAAGTTTATAGCAATATATGCTATTGCATAGACCTGAACAACCATCAATCACTTAATTAACCCTCGCATTGAGTTTCTCAATGAGGCTAAAATTTATATGAAATGCACCAGCAAGAATCTGGAGTTGTTTTACTTGCGTTGCCTTGTGTTACAGGGATTCCTTTCTGTCGTCGTCGTTGCAAGAAAGGGGTTTTCACAAGTTGGTGATTGGCTGGAAGTTCAGTAGTCTTTGAAGTGATGTCTTGGGAAGCCAATGGTTGGGCCTTGGCTGAGGATGATCTTGGAGTCCGTTGTTGGTTGAAGTTTGAAGCGGGTGCAGTCGGAGCTGGACTCTGCGGCAAACTTAACTTTTGAACACGAGACTCAATGGAAAGAAAAGAAACTAAAGTAAAAGAATAAAATGAGTAATGAGACTAGGTGGTTTTTCTTCTCATCGTGGTGTTAAGTAGCAACTGGCCTGTAGGCCAGAGCACGCTCAAAGAGCGCTAAAACAGCGTCAAAACGCGGCGGCGAGAAGAAGAAGGGAAGAGAGAAGAGAGAGATTTGATGGTGTCCTGAGTTCTTAAACTCGGCTTTTTGGGACATCCCATTTGGTGTCTTGACCAATTAGATAGGCTATTATCTTAGCTAGGGTTGTTCCTTCCATCATAAATCAGCATGTTATCAGTCACATGGTCTGAATTTTATACACTCTTGCAAAGTATACTTTTGGACATGATTTCTATAACCAGAATATGATACATTTGACACAGAATTAATTGAAAGAAACATTTCTAGAAAAGTCAAACTCATACATACCAAACACGACTAACCTTAAAGTCATTCAATAGTTATTAGAAAGATATACATAATATGTGCTTAAAACATGATAGTCTAATATGTGGTTACATACATAATATAGTGTTATGCCTAGCATTGTCCTTTTAGGATGGTTTTATGTGCATATGAAAAAGAAAGTCTCTGTGTAGTTCTGTGGAGACCAAAAAGAAATGTTCTTCGGCCAGAGGAATTTCAGTCTGGTTCTTTGTCTTCTATGTGTGGGGGAGAAGTCAATCTAAAGAAGCTTGTAATTTCTCTTGTGGAACGCCATGTGATGGCCATCTCTTTGACCATTAATCTTGACTATTTACCCCAAAATTGACGATCTCCTTCCTGCGTAGAACACTTATCAATAAGTGTTCTTTTGTCTTAATGTTGCGAGCTGTTCTGTGAAAGAGACTTGTTGGTTAGGCTTTCTCCAGAAGTCAGAGATAGGAATCTTTACGACGTTGTCCTGTTCTCCTGGAATTTCAGCTCCTCATGTTTCGATGTTTCGACCGAATCTTAGTTTTGTCTGACTCGTTCTGACGCTACAGTATTTTCTCATATTGTTGGTCAAGAAGGAAAAAAAAAAACACCAAAAAGCTTTTCTCTGACTGTTTATATTGTCCAAAATGTGTTTAACCCCTTACTTCCTTTCTGAAAAATCCAGGAAATGACCTAAAAAGGATTTCATTTTGATTTTTGAGCCAGTTCAGAACATTGAGAACACGCACACTTATATGTGATGTAATGTTTTTTATACTGTACACACACACACACACACACACAAGTTTATTAAAACATCAATTACAGTGAATCTCACACCTAGCCATTTCCTGCTGCATTGACTGCCCAGTTGACTTGGACCTTCTTTCTTGTGCTGACTATCCACTGATATTGGACTGGTTCCCCACTTTATGTTGTCCAACACTAAAGGAGTTGGTCAACATCGACACCAGATTCTGGGCTGTGTGCAAGATGTCACCTAATGGAACCTGATGAACAATGATATGACTTCAACACTTAAACAGTGAACACTTATATTACATGATCTGTGTATTACAGTGCATGTACACAGCTGTTAGTAAGTCAACACTTAAAATTGCTAATTCTTTTATGTAGGCCTATCTCATCGCGCTACAGGCTGCAGTAATGACCTCCTAAACAGCTGTATTCTTTACGCACCTACATGTACTCTGAGAGCTAATCTTACCTACTATAGTTATACTATCTCTGTAATATTACTCCTCTCTGTTATTAGTGATAACTAACCCTTAAACATGTCCGAATTTGAAAAAGAAAAGAAAAAAAAACCCACTTACCTGAGATGATGAGTGAGCGCTTGGCTGCTGATCCGCCATTTTGGCGCCAGTGGTTTAAACAAGACTTTAAGACAAGCCAGCATAAAATTGTCTTTCAAACTTTTCAATCTAGTTATTACAGGTATTCTTAAATGCTTACAATTCAAATACACAGATGACTTTCCTGCCCAGTGAACACTCATGAGATCAATAACACTTAACCCTTAAAGATCATGGGTTTGATTCCCAGGGAAATCAAGAGCTGATAAAATGTAAAAACTGTAATTTGAATGCAATGTAAGTCGCTTTGGATAAAAGCGTCTGCTAAATGCATAAATTTAAAATTTAATTTAAATTTAACTTTAAAAATTTAACAAAAAGCTCTTATTAGGATTCAGGGATTATTTCTGCAGCTCAATCATGTCTATTACAGTATACAACATAAATTAAATTACAGATAATAAGAATAATTCAGCAATTAACTTTTGGGAACAGATCATTTTCATTTTACTAGTGGAAAGTAATCTTGCAGTAGATGAAAAACACTAGAAAAGTTCAAATACCAAAGAATTGTATATGAACTTGGTATGCACCACAATACAGTACAGTACAAAAAAAAAAAAAAAAAAAAAAGTACATTCAGCATCCTCTGCACATTTGATCAAATTTCATTACATTGTACAGCACTATAGCGGTTTCCTGGTCTCCTGACACAAGACTATATCTCTAGGCAGTCATTTCTCAGTTCTGCAAACATGCAGTACACATAAAAGATGGTTACAGATAAAATTTGACAGTCACACGTGTGAAGGTGTACAACATGTGCTTCAGTTTACTGTACATATAGAAGAGTGAAATTTCCATCATGTACTGGTACTGTACTGTAATTATACTGAATGTGTAAGTATAAAACCCATGTATGTTATTTGTTCAGCTCTCTCCTCTCTCAGTTGTTAGGATGCAGACATTCTGATTGGTGTCATCAGTTTTGCTGCCTAATCTCATTGTTAAACTTTTTGAGAAATGTGTCTTTGTTTTGAGAACTGAATTAATGGTTTGGGAAAATGGGCCAACTAAAATCACTTATATTAAATTAACGATAGAGAAAACTGCAATACAAGATTATTACCTAACTCTGCTATTAGTTTTTGTGATCGGCTCATGATATTGTTTCGTCCGATATGGCAGAAAGGCCTCATTCATGATGAAAGTAGAGCGAGCGGTCGGAGAATCGGATCACCAAACAATGGGATGAGTCTCAGACATATCCAGACGGGATTAGATTTATCAGAGGACTTCTGAATAAACCGAGAAGCAGTATCTGATTCACAAACAAATGTAAAAACAATTCGTTAGTGAATGGGCTGCGCTTTGTATTTTTGAATCAAAAAGAACCGGTTCATAAGAGTCATTTGATAATGAAGCCGACTACGCTGGGCGCGCTGCGTGCGCGTGCAACCATCGTGCTCTGTCATCGCCTCGGCTGAAAAGTAGCACATGAAACACTGCTTACATTTATATTTTATTTTGTGATAATTCTGGGGTGGCAGGTGGCACAGCTTTTTCTTAGGGTGGCAGTTGCCACCCCGTGCCACCCCGGTAGATCCGCCCCTGGTGAGCATTATATTTGTGAGTCAAAACCATATTACAACAATTTACACTTAACTTAGCATAATGGTCAAATTTATAACTCTTAATATTCTAAAATAAGATCTTCTTTATGACGTATGCAGCCTACAAATGCGACCTCTGGAGGATGCAGCCTTCCGTTTGAGAAATGGTCAAACAGAGAGAAGTAGCTCCGGCTGTTCTTCCGCAAGATGCACGCAGTTCTGTTTATTAACGGCTAAAGCGCCAAAAGTTACGGACTGCAGCTTTAACTGTGTTTAAATCACTTTCAGTGTCTGGATAGAAATTATTGTAAGGAAAGTAAAGAGGGGACCATGTGATGATCAAGCAATAGACACATAAGGCACATGTACAGACTGTGTCTGAATGTCAAAATCTGTCTGAATAAAGAAATCTGTTCCAAGTTTGAGCACAAACAATAAAAGTGATATAGTCCATTTGACCTAGGTCTAAATATTTTCCATAATACACTTATCATTTGGGTGTTGGCTGCTCTTGCATTTTTGGGAAGTGTATTTCCTGTTGAGGATGTGCTGAGATCCAAATGTGAGCATTCCCACTGAAGTTATGCTAGATTATGCTCTGTATTGTGAAGGCCAAAGAATGGTTTTATTATCAGGAGGATGGAGAAAACATCCTGTCAAATGTTTCCACAAACACTCAGGAAAGCCCTTTTGCCTTTTAAAATTATTGTGGTTTATTTTATGTGCCACTGCTAGAGATGGATTTTTCTACTGACCAATTAAACTGACCTCAGCAGAACCATGAAACAGTAATGCATTTTAATGGCTGCATATGATGTGCGTTGGTCATTGAAGGACAACTGAATGTGCCTGCATAGTCATACAGACCTTACAATGATCAAAGGAATTTCTTACTAATGCCGAGTTCACACTGCACGATTTTCAAAGTCATCGTTGTTTTCACATTGCACGACTGTCTGGGGTAGCATTCAGTCGCTGCTGTGTTCACATTGCACGATAGATCGGCGACAGGAGGTTGCACACTGCATGACTTTACAACAGGAATAATCGCCGACAACTCTGTCTGTTCCGCAAACTACAGCCAAACGCACGCGATAAGGTAGTAACGCAAGATCATGCTGATATTATGGATAAGTCCTCCCCTAACACACAATAATTAACAAAGATGTTAACAAATACTTCTGCTGGGAAATTGTTATATAATCTAAGTAGTCTACTTGAAAGTGAAATGTTTTGTGCATTTATTTCTTATAGCCTATAAAATCAATATGAGTGATGAAAAAGAAAAATGCAATATATATTTTGTCCTTTATAGAAGAATATTATTTACAGGAAAAACCCTCGCCCCTTCTTCATCTTCATGTAGTCTAGCTGTTCTGTATATTCGAATGAAAAAAATAAATAAATAATGTAGGCACGTTTTTAAATGGCTCGCTTTGTAAAAAAAAAAAAAAAGAATGAACTATCACCTTAATAAATTTTGGAGAAACAGAGGTAGCACATCTTGTCAGCTATAAACACCTATCAGAATGAACTACCAACTTAATGGTACCTTAAGGTAGAATAATGATCGAGGAGAATATTTTGTCAGAAAAAGATAACATTTTATTTTCACAAGAATTCATTTTAATTCAGCATTAATTCATTAATTCGTTTTAATTGAGCATTTAAAGTGTAAGCATAGTATTTTATGGAAAAAAATAAAATAATTAAATGTAATTAAAATCTGTACACAATACACCACTACATTTGTACTATACTTTCGCTGGTTCCGCGTGAGGTGCAGCGGTCACGTGGCGGGTACAAGCCTATGCTGCGTTCACGCCATATCGTAATTACTGTAATTCCGAGATGACAACACGTGACGTTCAACTCGGGGCTGTTCACTTCCTCCAACTGGGGATTATCTGATTGCTCATATACTATTTAAACTAAACTGAGCTAGACAATGACATCTCTGAATTCAATAATGAAATGCCTTTAACTGAAAATTGAGTGTTTAATCGTATCATTATACATTACTGACACTCTGTCCTCCAATTTGATACTGTTAAGTGCTTTGACACAATCTGTATTGGTAAAAGCGCTATATAAATAAAGGTGACTTGACTCTATAGCAATAGTCAACAAAATGAGCCCGCGAAAGACTGTTGAGAATAACAACAAAATAACAGTATGTTTTTTAATAGTACATTATAGTATCTATATACATGCATCTATTTTCCTCTTTTTTTAGAGCAGTAACTTTCTTTGAAAGCGCCGGCATTTTTTTCTGGTTCCGCATTAGGTGCAGCGGTCACGTGGTACAAGCCGTACCTTTCAGAAAGCTCCCACAAGTTGTAATTACAAGTTCTACGAGGACGTGAACGCTTTTTACAAGTTGGTATCTCGTAATTACGGTTATTACGATATTGCGTGAACGCACCTCTAGTTTTCCGAAAACTCCTAGTTCACAAGTTGTAATTACGATTTCTATGAGGACGTGAATGCTTTTTACAAGTTGGTATCTCGTAATCACGGTTATATGGCGTGAACGCCCCTTTAGCATGCCAATTATTTCACAGGCGTCGGCGACGCATCGGCAATTCCCTCAGATCGCGTCTTTGATCATTCACACTGCGTGATTGTCACTTGCGTGAAGGAGCACCGATTTGCCTCCGATTTCGGGCATTTGTCAGCGATTTATCAAAACCTGTCGGCGAGTGAACAATTGGGCCAAAATCGTGTGGTGTGAACTTGGCATAAGAGTACTGGATATTAAATATATCTTAATGAAGAAATCTTTTTTACATGGATGCTTATGTTTCTGGATGTCAAGGAAATTGGGTTCAGATCAGCCTTTGGTGGGAAGAGCTGATTTAGGTTTAACTCAGACAGATTATTTATTTATTTATTTGTTTGTTTGTTTGTGATTTTTTTATGTGATTCACAAACAGTGCATAAGCAACAATCTAAATGTAGGGCAGGGCCTGTATAGCTCCTTAGTTCTCTTACGCCCCTTCTTGGGATTCTCTTTTCTCTCCTCCCAGTTTTCTTGATTTTATTCTTGATTATTTTGTCAAAATGAACCATTCTATAACTGCTGCAGGAGAAGAACTACATAACTCAAGGCAGTCATCGCAAAATTTGAACCTGCTTTTCTGAGATTTTTTTTAAGAAGACACCAGGTTTTATTCAAGTAAGTCATGCAAAATGCAGTTTTTGTTTGAATGTTCCACTTTGTGTCTTTGATGACCCTGTGTTGTGTTATTTAGCGACAGCTTAATTTGAATTGTTTCCCATTTGGGTGACACTTGATAAAGTCAGATACATGAGGCATGAACATTGCATGTTTTTTTGTTTTTTGTTTTGTTTTTTCTGTAAGAACTCGAAGGTTTCTGAAGCTAAAATTAAAACCCCACATATATCGGAGTCCCCCACAAGAAAAAAAAGTACAGACATGCAAGTGTGCTTGTGTAATACAAAACTCTTCCACTCCGCCACCAATACAATAATTTCAGATCAAAGTATTTTCTCTCACTCAGGCTCAGTCCTTAGGATGCACTTTGATGTACATCAGCTCACTCATTTTACACACCCGTTTCAACACTGCAGATGTCTGCACATCACATTCCCATGACTGACCAACCTAAAATTTTACTGAACTTTAGAAGCCTGAAAATGTCTAACCAATGAGAGTCATATGAAAATGTACATTTATAGCACCATTTCTACTCCAGCTCCTAGTCTCTTCTGTTGATGTATGAGTCATGACAACATTTACATATGTTGTCTTATAGTTATGACCAACTACCAATAAAAGCACAAAAAAAGTAAAGTAGAGCGTAAGAGAGTATAAACACTGGTACTCTGTATCTTAATAGTTCATTGGGTTTAAAATGTGCTGGATGAACTTTCATAGTTTCCACTGAGCTCTTGTTTAATGCTAGCCGGACAGCTGTAGAAATATCGACAAGGATTCCCAAATATTATTTATCTGAGTGTTATACATCTGTTCACTGATTTTCTGTCCTCCTGAATAGTGTCTGGGAATTTGGGTGAATTCTGTTCTTTATTAATGTTTATAAGGTCTTGTTGGGTGGAGACGGCTTGGAATTGCTTGGAATGTCTGAAAAAGCTGGCCAACTCTGGAAAACAGGGAGGAAAAAATGGTCCTTCTAAAATGCAGCTGCTAATTGGATGCAAACCTGAAACCATCATGGCATTTATGTCTCATTTGTTCAGACTGTGTCTAAAAGGAGAAATATTTAGAATAGTTCAGATTTTCATTCCAAACAGCACTCAACTTCATTCTGTCAAAGTGGAGTCATTGTGAAATGGCAGCGTCTGCTAGTTAATTATGTGCAAAATATGTTCATATTTTATAATTCTCACATTATAACATTTTTTTTTTTCATGTGAAAATACAAAGTGGGAGTTGATAAATGGCTTCATCATCAGTCCCTGAAACAATATATGAAGTTCTGGGCTGGCACCACTGAGCGCTGACAAAATATAACAAAATTTGGTAACACTTTACAATAAGGCGTCATTTGTTAAGATTAGTTGATGTATTAACTAACATGAACAAACTATTAACAATGCATTTATAACACTATTTATTAATCTTAGTTAAAGTTAGTTAATGAAAATACAGTTGTTTATTGTTTATTCATGTTCGTTCACAGTGCATTAACTAATGTTAACAAACACAAGTTGTGATTTTAATAATGCATTAGTAAATGCTGAAATTAACATTAACTAAGATTAATAAATGCTGTAGAAGTATTGTTAATTCTTAGTTCATGTTTACTAATGTTGTTAACTAACGAACCTTATTGTAAAGTGTTACCCAAAATTGATAAAATGTCAATTTTGTCCACTGGCCATATATTTCACCTCTTTCAAATCCCTGGGTCCTACAGAATCCAATAGTATATGCTATTTTGTCTGCTGGCCATTTTAATACAGTTCAAAAACCTTCTTTTTCAAATTCATCCTAGACAGTTTGATTTCAGATGATTTTCACACAATCCTTTTTTATTTTTTTATTTTAGGTTTGTGACTGTCCCATTGTAAATTGCCCACTGCCAATTAAATTACACTGTCAAGGCCCAGAAAAGTATAAAAAAACATCGCCAAAATACTTCCATCAGTGGTTCAATCTGAATTTTATGAAGCGACGAGAATACTTTTTGTAAGCAAAGAAAATAAAATTAACAACATTTATTCAACAATTTGTCTCCTCTGTGTCTTTCTGTGTCATATACTTTTCTGTGCCTTGACAGTGTAATTTACTTGGCAGTCAATGGGACAGCCACAAACCTCCCAGTTTTCATCCAAAATATCTTAAATTGTGTTCTGAGGACGAACGAAGCTTTGGCGGGTTTGGAACGACATGGGGGTAAGTGATTAATGACAAAATTTTAATTTTGGGGTGGTGTATCCCTTTAAGAGTAAGAGTGTGTGGTTTTTCTATTAATCGGATATGCAGTGTAAATAATCAGGCCCCCTGCAGATAGAGGCACTAGTGGACAGCGCCCCCTGTTTGTGTGGTCATGGGCAAGCTTACTACAAAAAAATGTTAATTCTGTGGAATTCAGCCTTTGAAGTATTTGGTTTGAATGTATTTGCTATTCAGCAGCGTTTAGCTCACAGGAACACTAATGTTTACAATGTTAAATAAGGATATCAAAATCTCACAATACGAGAATATCTCAATATGAAGTCCACCACGATATGGTATTTATTGTGATATTAACCCTTTAAGACCTGCCATGGAACAATTCCGCCAAAGTATATCTTAGTATTTTTGCATGCTGTGCTGTCATTCTTTTGAGTATTTTCAAATTCCATATATCAATACAATCCTTACACCCCCAATTTGAAGGCAATGTATGTAATAAGTCCATAGTAACTAGCTAAATGGCTCAAAAATGTAATAAACAAACAAAACAAAACAATTTTTTTTTTCAACATATTTGACTAAATACAGAAATATCACAAATGTCAACCTCAAACTTGTCAATGTAAAAAACCTGCATAAAACACTTTAAAACTACATACAGTTGATTTGGACTGTTTACATAAATTTGTTTGTGAGACACTCATTTTTATAAACAGTTTGTTGTGAAGTCAAACAGATAACATATTGGTAACATATTGCTTTTGAGAGCAATGTTGACTGAACAATTAAAAAATTCAATGTAAAATAATCAGTTACACTACTCTAAAATCTGTAATTTTTTACACTGCTTTGGCCAGTTTTATGACTTCCTGTTTGTTGCTGCTGCATGTTCTGAGTTTGAGTTCCGTCAAGTTAATTCTTTATTGTCTATTTTCTTTCTATTGTGGCGGGGGTGAGGAATCACACACGACAAACAAGCTTAAAAGTCAAAGCAAAAACCCCGGAGGGTGGCTTTTATTTGTGAGAATATGTGAGTCTGAGGTGAGGTGCTCCGTGCTGTGCTCCAACTTCGTCCTCTGGTGTCCTAGACGTGTCGATATGGTGAGGTGCTCCTGTGTTCGGGCAGACCGGTCACTCGCTGTCGTCTGGCAGAGGGAAAAGAGAGCAGCATTAGTCAGGAGGCTTCCTGGGAACTCACCAACGTGTGTGTGTGTGGTGGCTTTTAAGGAGTGGTGGTTGATGAGTTCCAGGTGTGGCCGGTCTGCCGGTAATGCGAGGTGCAGGTGTTCCTCTTCTGTTGCCAGGGCGACGCTGATGGCGGCTCGGGACACGTGTCACACTCCCCCCCCCAAGCGTTGTCCTGGTCCTCCTACACAACGGGGAAGTTAGGGGTGGGTGGGAGGTGAACCCTGACAGACCTGCGAAAGCTGCCCAGCCACGGGAAAGTCCATCTGCGTTGGCGTTGGCCGTCCCCGCCCGATGTTGCACGTCAAAGTGGAAGTCCTGGAGCGCCAGGAACCACCGGGTCACCCGTGCGTTGGTCTCTTTGGCTCAGGCCATCCACTGTAAGGGAGCATGATCTGTAATTAGGGTGAATTTTCGCCCGAGGAGGTAGTACCTGAGCTCCAGGACTGCCCACTTGACGGCCAGCGCTTCCTTCTCGACCGTGGCATATCGTTGTTCCGCGGGGGTCAGCTTTCGGCTGATGTAGACCACCGGGTGTTCCTCGCCGTCCAGCACCTGAGAGAGGACGGCTCCCAACCCGGTGTCGGATGCGTCCGTCTGCAAGAGGAAGGGACAGCCGAAGTCTGGGGCCCGGAGGACGGGCTCGGAGGTGAGGGCCGCTTTTATCCTCTGGAAGGCTTGGTCGGTCTCGAGACTCCAGGGAACCTTCTCTGGCTGTCCCTTCCGGATCAGGTCTGTCAGGGGAGCAGCTAAGGAGGAGAAGTTAGGGATAAAACAGCGGTAGTACCCTGCCAACCCCAAAAAGGCCCGTACCTGCGTCTTGGTGGTGGGTTGTGGTGTCGAGAGGATGGCCGCTACCTTCTTCTCCTGGGGTCTGACCATACCCCGGCCCACCTGGAAGCCCAGGTACTTTGCGTCGAAGAGGCCAAGATGGCATTTCCGGGGGTTGGCAGTTAGTCCAGCCCGGCGAAGTTCCATCAGCACCCTCCGCAACCGCTCCAGGTGTTCTTCCCAGGTTTCGGCGTGTATCACGACGTCGTCTAGATAGGCCGCCGCATAGGCCTGGTGGGGCCGCAACAGGACGTCCATTAACCGTTGGAAAGTAGCTGGTGCCCCGTGCAGGCCGAAGGGGAGAACCCGGTACTGCCAGTGGCCGCTAGGGGTTGAAAAGGCGGTCTTCGGCTTTGCACTCTCGGTCAGCGGCACCTGCCAATATCCTTTGGTGAGATCAAGCGTGGATATGAACCGGGCCCTCCCCAGGCGGTCTATCAGCTCGTCCACTCGGGGCATCGGGTATCCGTCAAACTCGGAGATCTCATTCAGCCGACGGAAGTCATTACAGAAGCGGAGGGTGCCGTCCGGCTTCGGGACCATGACGATCGGGCTGGACCAGGGGCTGCGAGATGGTTCAATTACCCCTAACTTCAACATCTCCTGTATTTCTTCCTCGATGGCGTGTCGCCGAGCCTCCGGGATCCGGTAGGGCCGCTGCCTGACGATGGTGCCTGATGGGACGCGGATGTCATGGTGGAGGACGTTGGTCCGCCCGGGCAGGTGGGAGAACACATCGGAGAACTGACTGACAAGATGTTGTAGCTCCGTCTTCTGGGCAGCCGAGAGGTGTGGGTTGACATCAACAACCACGGGGTCTGAGGTGGCAAGGGCCGACAGCTGTGTCCGGGTCCCGACCCACCGTTTCAGGAGATTGATGTGATAGAGCTGTTCCCACTGAAATGATAGAAGTACTGGCGTTGTCCAGTCTATAAAGGATCTACAAAAAATCTGATCGTGATTAAACCAGAAAAATGCTAAATAAATGAACAAAAACAATTTTTAAAGCTTGGGCTCCTAAACATTAGGTCACTCACACCCAAAGCAGTTATTGTAAATTAAATTATCACAGATAATAGTTTTGATGTACTCTGTTTGACTGAAACCTGGCTTAAACCAATTTATTATATTGGTCTAAGTGAGTCTACTCCACCAAGCTACTATTATAAGCATAAGCCCTGTCAGACTGGTCGTGGCGGCCGTGTTGCAACAATATATAGTGATATTCTCAATGTTACTCAGAAAACAGGATAATCATTCAAAATACTTCTGCTTAATGTTACACTGTTAGATATGCAAAAGAAATCTCTCCTATCTCTTGCTCTGGCTACTGTGTATAGATCGCCAGGGCCATATACAGATTTTCTAAAAGAATTCGTAGATTTCCTCTCAGACCTATTGGTTAATGTTGATAAAGCACTAATTGTCAGAGATTTTAACATTCACATTGATAATACAACTGATGCATTAGGACTTGCGCTTACTGACCTAATAAACTCTTTTGGAATCAAGCAAAACGTCACCGGACCCACTCATCGTTTTAATCATACACTAGATTTAATTATATCACATGGAATTGATCTTACTGATATAGATATCGTACCTCAAAGTGGTGATGTTACTGACCATGTTACATTTCCTTGTATCGTGCATGCTGCATATTACTGATATTAACTATATGGCTCCACGTTATCATCTGGGCAGAACTACTGTTCCAGCCACTAAAGACAGATTCACAAATAAACCTGCCTGATTTATCTCAACTGCTCTGTGTATCCATAATGCAATGGGGCTGACGAGACGTGAGACGAGCGGATCCATATGCAAGCTTTTATTAAACAGAGACATGGTCAAAATACAGGCAGGGTCGAGCAAATGGCAAACAGGTTTCTTCAGGGAAAGACAGATGAGTACTCAAATAAACAGGCATGGTCTTCGAACAATATCCAGAGGGCTTGACAATAGGGGTAATCCATAAACATGAGAAATAGTCCAGGTGAGGCATAAACAGAGTCCCAACAGTGAAAACAAGAAAAGGGTTCCGTATCGCAGCTAACACTAGGGGAGTGATAAACACAAGACAATACTGGAACTGAACAGAAACACGTATTGGCTCGGTAAGGCAGCTAACACTAGGAGCATGCTACATGCAGAACAATACTCAGCGATCTGTGAACGGAAGTCCATGGTTTATATAAGGTGTGTAATTGTGTGATAGTTCTCAGGTGTGAGCGTGTGATTGAGACAGCTGTGTGATGATGACAGTTGTGTGCTCAGTGCAATGGATGATGGGAAATGCAGTCCAGTGTAATGGGCAACGGTCTGTGTGGTGCGAGAGTCAATATGAAGGAAGGGCAACCTCTGATGGTGAGTGGACGGAAGACCATGAACCGGATTTGTGACACATAAATACACATGAACTAGACAAAATGACTAGCAACATGGGCACTATCTTCTCTAATACATTAGAAGCTGTGGTCCCACTTTATATTAGGTGGCCTTAACTACTATGTACTTACATTTAAATTAATCATTTGATACAATGCACTTGTTGCGTACATACATGTTTTTACATTGTATGTCCATTTACAAAAATATCTATATGTACTTACATATTTAATTAATTTCTGCAATTGCATTTATAATTACACTGTTGACCCATCCCTCACACCTTAAACCTACCCATACCACCAAAGCTGTCCCTAACCTTACCCGTATCCCCCCTCAATAGCAGCAAAAGAGGTTTGCAATACAATATGAACACAATAAGTACATTGTACTTATTTTTTGATGTAAGTACATAGTAGTTAAGGCCACCTAATATAAAGTATAACCGAAGCTGTTGCTCCCATCAAATTGAAAAAGGTTAGAGAAAAACGTACTGCGCTATGGTACAACAGTTCTCTCAAAAAAGAAACTCATAATCTTGAGCACAAATTGTGAAAAACTAACTTGGAAGTTTTTAGAATTGCGTGGTATGTCCAGCTATAGACAGGCTTTAAAAGCTGCCAGAGCAGAGCATATCTGCAAACTCATAGAAAATAACCAAAACAATCCAAGGTTTTTATTTAACACAGTGGCACGATTAACAAATAACCAGACACCACTCGATCTAAATATTCCCTCACAGTTTAATAGTAATGACTTTATGAATTTCTTCACTGATAAAATAGATAACATCAGAAAAGCATTAAGAAATGTAGATTCTACGGCATCTAGTCCTTCAGCTTCATTCATCGCACCCAACGAAAAATATCAGTGCTTTACAACTATAGGACAGGAAGAGCTAAATAAACTTATCACTGCATATAAACCAACAACAGCCACAGCCATATCACCCTGCAACCCAAGACTGGTTGCCCACTGAAGCTAAGCAGGGTTGAACCTGGTCAGTGCCTGGCACTTGCCATGGCACTTCTCGTAAAAGAGTAGGGGTGTAACCCCAGTGTCCTGGCCAAATTCCCTCCACTGGCCCTTGTCAATCATGGCCTCCTAATAATCCCCATCCACTTGATTGGCTCTATGACTCTCTCTCCTTTCCACCTGTAGCTGGTGTGTGGTGAGCGCACTGGCGCCATTGTCCTGTGGCTGCCGTCGCATCATCCAAGTGGATGCTGCACACTGGTGGTGGTTAATGAGAGACCCCCCCCCACATGATTGTAAAGCGCTTTGGGTGTATGGCAATACACAATAAAAGCACTATATAAATGCATCATTCATCATTCATTCAACATGTCTATTAGATCATGTACCCACTAAATTACTGAAAGAGTTGTAACCTGTAGCAGAAGAACCGCTTCTCAATATTATTAACTCATCGTTATCTTTAGGTCACATCCCAAAACCATTCAATCTGGCGATTATTAAGCCTCTTAATAAGAAACCACAGTTAACTAGATTCTAGTGAACTGGCAAATTACCAATGGCAAAGACCCATTTCAAATCTTCCGTTTATGTCTAAAATTTTAGAAAAAGTTGTATCTGCTGAATTGTCCTCCTTCTTGCAAAAAAAAATTATCTCGGTGAAGAATTTACGGCCCCATCACTGTACAGAAACTGCACTTGTTAAAATTTACAAATGACTTGCTTCTTGCGTCAGACCAAGGCTGCATCATTGCTAGTTTTACTTGATCTTAGTGCTGCGTTCGACACTATAGATCATGACATACTCATAGATCGATTACAAAACTATACGGGTATTCAAGGGCAGGCTTTAAAATGGTTTAGATCCTACCTGTCAGATCACTACCACTTTGTTTATTTAAATGGGGAGTCATCTCACTTATCACCAGTAAAGTATGGAGTACCACAAAGATCTGTCCTAGGTCCTCTGCTATTTTCAATATACATGTTGCCCCTTGGTAATATTATTGGAAAATACAGGATTAGTTTCCATTGTTATGCTGATGAAACTCAACTATATATCTCAACAAGACCAGATGAAACTTCTAAATTATCTAAGCTAACAGAGTGTGTTAAAAATGTAAAAGATTGGATGACCAATAATTTTCTCCTATTAAATGCAGATAAGACAGAGATATTACTTATTGGACCAAAAAACAGTACACAGAATCTCTTGGATTACAATTTGCAACAAGACGGATGTGCTGTGCCTTCCTCTACAGTCAAAAATCTGAGTGTTATATTAGACCGCAACTTGTGTTTTGGAAAACATATTTCCAATGTTACAAAAACAGCATTCTTCCATCTTAGAAACATTTCCAAGCTACGAAACATGTTACCTGTTTCCGATGCAGAAAAGATAATTAATGCATTCATGACCTCTAGACTGGACTATTGTTATGCACTGCTAGATGGTTGTCCTGCATCTTCAATAAACAAGCTACAGGTAGTCCAAAATGCAGTGGCTAGAGTCCTTACCAGGTCAAGAAAATATGATCATATTACCCCAATTTTACAGTCTCTGCACTGACTCCCTATTAAGTTCCGTAGCAGTTACAAAATATTATTAATTGCCTATAAGGCCCTAAATGGTTTAGCTCCTGCATACCTAACTAGTCTTCTACCATGCTACAATCCAGCCCACATCCTAAGGTCGCAAAACTCTGGACTTTTGGTAGTACCCAGGATAGCAAAGTCCACTAAAGGAGGTAGAGATTTTTCACCTTTGGCTCCCAAACTCCGGAGTAGCCTTCCTGATAATGTTCGGGGTTCAGACACACTCTCTCTATTTAAATCTAGATTAAAGACACATCTCTTTAGCCAAGCATTCACATAATGCTTCATATATAATCTTGTACTGCAGTTATATCTGCTCAAATGCACATTATTATTCTTTAGCTTGGGTTGAACAAATAATTTTTGCTTGGATGGAAAAGCAGCTATGCTAATTATGTCTCTCTTTGTTTCTCTGTTTTTGCTATAACTAGGAATCACAGAAGCTTCAGTCTGGATCCAACCCTTAAATGATCTGAGATGACCAAACACTTGAGAAGAGATGATGCCAACTCCTCAGAGGATGCCAACCCTAAGACAATATACAGAATTACCAAATTTTTCCATAAGTTAAATATATTGTAGTGTGTGGGACTCACGTCACCTAAGACGTTGTGATTTTGGGTCACACGTCACTCAAGGTGCGGTTATGAGTATATCAGATGACCAGTTCCCACCTCACTTAGTTTAGTGCGCCAGTCAAAGACTAGTAATTTGGCAATGTGGGCGTGTTTCCCACAAGCTGTTCAATAATTTGAATTGCACACATTGGAGGGAGCTGATCAGCTGATTTATTCAAAAGATTGGTGGTTTAGCTAGCTAGTAGAGCCTTGGATCATTAACACAAAGAAGACACAATTGTAATAAGATAAATGAAATTTATTAACAATAGATATACAAGAGTAAATACAACAACTAGTGATGATACCAATAAGTGAATATGCACTGCTAATAGAGAATAATAGACAACTAAATATGAAGGAAAATACTAAATATGAATCGCAGAAACAAATAAATGGAATGAATACAGAATGGCTGAATGCAATGCTGTTGAGCTGAATGTAGCAATGGAATAGATTTCTATGGAAATGTTGCTTATGGGAACCACTTAATGGCTCTGGTGGAATTAATGATAAATAACTGCTTATTTATCTCTGAACTAATAATATATCTATTATTCGTAATGCGGACCACAAGTAAATGTTATCTAAACAGGTTAGAAAAACATAGGCTGCAGGTATAAACTAAGCCAAGGTCTTTAGGAAAGAGGTTTGGTAAGTTTATAATTACGTTCCACAGGCGGGTGATCAATCCGGCGGTAGAGACGTCTTCCACTGGTGATGCAGAATGCGTGCAGTGGGGAGGGCACAGAGTTACGTTCCGGTAGCTGTCAATGCGCTGACCTGGAGAATGCTGAACTGCTGTTGTGCCACAAAGGGTCCTTAGAGCATGGACCGGGCAGCTGGGTCAGATTGGTCTTCACGGGGTCCTTTGCAGCCTGGCTGCGTCGTTGAGGAGCCATGGGTTTTCAGGCAGTGTCTGCCACTGCGGAGGTCCTGTGCGGACTGGGTTGTGCTGCTTTCGGAGCGGCAAGAGTCAGACGGGGTCCGTCACTGCTGGGTCCTTTGCAACTGAAGGGTAGCCAAATCCGATAAGGAAGGTTTGCTCAGGGGCTGAGTTAAACCTTGGCTGTCTTGAAATCTCTTTCCTCGTCAGGCCAGAGACTCAGAACGTCGTATCTGCTACTGTCTCTCTGGATGTATCAGAGACCTAAAACTTTGGTGTTTCTGTTAGTGTCTCTCTAGATGAAAGAATCAGAAACGGGGAGTGTTCCTGTTGCTGTCTTCCCGGTAACAGGACTCAGACTCAGAAAAAGGAGTGTCTTTTGGGAAGGTACCTTTATCTCTTTTTGTTGAGGAGGAGATTGGAATCTGGCGCCTCTCCGTTCCAGGAATGTGATTGGCCGCTTGTGTCCAAGGTGGCCATGATGTTGCCCGCCCTAATGTGGAACTCATTTGCATACAGTGGAGTAAAAAGTTGAATAGTGTCTTTAACATTTCACCCATGCTATATTTCTTTACCAAACCTCTTTCAAACTATTATCAGCATCATAAGGAGCAAAAAGAGTCCAAACATGATAGGAAACTGTTGAACTAGCACTTATTCATACCATAATATGTTAATAGGCCTGCTTCCGTGGACTGTTGTGTTAACAGTCAATGGCCATCAACATAAACTGTACTTCATCTGAGGATGAAGTGAATTCCTTGAAGTTTGCATCCATTTAAGGTCTCCAAACATGGGTATGAATGGATTTGGATAGATCTGTGTGGCCTTTCTTTGTTTCAGCCACTGCTGTTGCATCCAGAGATCTGGAGGAATTTTTATGGTAGTCATTTCCTAAACCTTAGGATTGGGTGTGATGGTGTGGGTCAACCCGTAGTCCAATGAGAAGTCCTCTCTTAGGTGGTCGTGGATGCAGAAGGTCTCCCTTCCTGTCCTGTTAGAGGTGTCTGGCAGTTGTCTTGGCATCTTATCTGATGGTTCTGAACATCTTTTTATGTTCCTTTACCAACATCCAATCACAGTGGGGCACATCTCCCTCCACACCGGCAGTTAGAGAGGGGCCCTGCCATAAACTGGTTCTTGGAATGCCACTTTGACTGTTGTTCACTACAATATTAAGTTTCTACAATATATAAATATATTGTAAAAACTTAATTTCCTGTAAAGCTGCTTTGCAACGATTTTTATCGTAAAAAGCGCTATACAAATAAACTTGAATTTAATGTAATCAATTCATCAGAACTAAAAATACAGAAAGGCTATGATAACACTTGTGACAGTTCCTGTCCAGAATAATGCAGAGGGGCACTTGGCATGCCTCACACATGAATGGAGTGCATTTGAATTTGTGGGGTCAAAAAGATAACATTTTGTTTTGAGAGCGATGTTGATTGAATGAATGAATGAATGAATTAATGAATAAATAAATAAAAACAAATACATATATAAAGTAAGACTGTAAATATGCAAAAGAGCATGCTGGTACAGAGCCAGAACATCTCCTTTTTAGGAGTGGAGCTGAATTCAATCAATATGCGCTCACAAAAACTGATCAGCTCTCTTCAAGTTAGGGCGCTCTCCCCCGCTGAAATGCCTAGCGCTCGAGTGCTCTCTTCCGGACATTCTCCACTGTCACGTTCCCATCAGGAGAGACAGCATGACAGTGGTAGCGTTTATAAACCACCAAGGTGGTGTGAGCTCACAACCACTGCTGCGGCTGGCGAGAGACCTCCTTCTGTGGGCAGATCGACACCTCCTCTCCATCCGGGCAGTACATATCCCCGGACGCTTGAATTACGGCGCGGACTTACTGTCGAGGGACGGGGTAATCCAGAGGGAGTGGAGATTACACCTTTTGACAGTCAATATGATTTGGAGTGTATTCGGCAGGGCGGAGGTGGATCTCTTTGCATCAGCAGAGAACACTCACTTTCCGCTGTTTTATTCACTGACACACTCTCCCCTGGGAGTGGATGCACTAGCTCAAAGCTGGCCGAAAATACGCAAGTATGGCTTTCCTCCAGTGAAACTTCTGCCTTGCGTGCTTTGCAAAATCAGAGAGGAAAAGGAATCTGTTCTGTTAGTGGCACCGAAATGGCCCAATCAGCCGTGGTTCCCAGAACTGGTAGCCCCCCTGTTGACTATCCCACTGAAGAGAGACCTCCTTTCTCAAGCACAAGGAACGACTGGCACCCAAGTCCAGAGCCATGGAGCCTTCATGTCTGGCCGCTTGACGGAGCTTGCCAGTAACAGATGCACTTCCTCAGCGCGTGTTGAGCACTCTCTCTGAGGCTAGGACTCCTTCCACGAAGAGTCTTTACACACATAAATGGAGAGTTTTTACAAGTTGGTGCATATCACGGGGCGAAGACTAATTCAACTACCCAATACCAATAATTCTTGCCTTCCTTCAAGAGCGATTTGATAGTGGTCGTATGCCATCCACATTGAAAGTGTATGTGTGTATGTCTATTAACATGCTTGGATACAGCACTCTGTGAACAGCCAGCTTCTTTGGCAATGAATGTTTCTGGCTTACCCTCCTTGTGAAGGGTGTCAATAAGTGCGTTTACATGGACCCTCATAATGCGATTATAATGAGATTTTGGCGATATTGCGATTATGCTTTACCTCATGTAAACGCAATACTTCGGTCTAAATAATGCGATTAAGCTCATAATCGCAGCAAGCATAATCGTATTAACATAGGTGGCGTACACCGATTTTAATCGGAATATACAGGCATGTAAACGCCTTAATTGCAGTATTGCCGCTCTGACCAAAGTGCGCATGCGCTTGTGACATATGAATAACGTGACACGCACCTGTAATAATACGGAGATTAGAAACGATGGAGGGGAAGAAAGCATCGCATTCTGAGGAAAACACAACAAGCTGCCAGCAGTCTCTGTTCCTGACCCTCATCCAGAAAGGGCGAGCAGAACGTGACGGCAGCGTATAGGCAAACAAATTCTATCACATTTCTATGGCGCCGAAAAAGCGTGGAATTCAGCCATACAAAATCATTATGCATTAGACGTAAATAAATTAAAACAGCGACCAGTAACACTGCTCTTTCTGAGTCCATCATTTGTGCTGTCCAGTGGGGTATGTGAATAATGTCAGTAAAAAAATTAACCACAATTCTTAGCGAATAATAAGAATAATGAAAATTGCATGTAAACGGGAGTAAGAGCTTTGCTCTTGACATGTAAACATCAAAATGCGATTAAGTCCTTACTCTGATTATTGGAAATAATCGCAATATTCGTGCGCATGTAAACGCAGTCAATGATTGTCTTCTGGACAACTGTCAGATCAGCAGTCTTCCCCATGATTGTGTAGCCTAGTGAACCAAACTGAGAGACCATTTTGAAGGCTCAGGAAACCTTTGCAGGTGTTTTGAGTTGATTAGCTGATTGGCATGTCACCATATTCTAATTTGTTGAGATAGTGAATTGTTGCATTTTAGTTAAATGTGAGCCAAAATCTTCACAATTAAAAGAACCAAAGACTTAAACTACTTCAGTCTGTGTGTATTGAATTTATGTAATACACGAGTTCCACAATTTGAGTTGAATTACTGAAATAAATGAACTTTTCCACGACATTCTAATTTATTCAGATGCACCTGTATAACAGTATTTCACGTGCTCGTCGAAAATCGCCCAATCGGCAGAAATGACCTGATCATATGATTTTTTAAAGGAGCAAGAAGGCTGAACTCTCCTCGCCCCTCCACTCTACCCAATTGGGACTTGGCACTTATGCTTGACGCTCTCATGAGACCCCCGTTCAAGCCCATACAATCAGCGAGCTTGCGAGCGCTCTCTCTCTCAAGACAGCGCTCTTGCTCGCGCTGGCATCTGATAAGAGAGTTGGCGACCTGCAGGTGCTTTTAATTGATGACTCGTGTATTGAATTCGGGCCAGGTGATTGCAGACTAGGGATGTGCCTGAAGCCGAATACCTTATTCGGAAAGGCACGGATAATGGATTCAAAACGAATAACGGAGTTATCCGAATAACAGAAAAAATATTCGGCAGACACAATCACATATTTGTTGGAACAGCACTACATTAGTGAGGTCTGCAGGTGTTAAGATTTTTGCAATAATAATTGCTTTGATAGCATCTGACACAGTTTCGTACAGATAATATTATGGTAATCATTGCATTTGTCTAACAAATGTGGTCTCCTCAGCAATAAACTATCCTGAAACATGCAGCAAAATAAGTTTAAATCTTGTATTTTGCAAATTGGAAACTGTATCTCTAACATCCACCTTCATCTTCCCACTTTATTAATGCCCTAATTACTTTATTAACGTTGTTACATAGTATTAAAACAAGTCCAGCGACGCTTAAAATAACTAGATCTGGCAACATGGCGGAGCTGAGGCTGCACTTGCGCCAAGCGCCTTCACTCCTGCGTCTCGCAGCTGCTGCGAGTCAGCCACATGAATTTATTCAGCGACATGATTTTAAATAATTTTCATAAGGTTTTCAAATTTTATTTTTGAACATGAAACATTTACGGAGATCTGGACCTCATAGCTGGCTATGGACCTGGATGTGTAAAGTGAATGAGTGTAAAAACGCATTACATTTTCCCTTTTCGTGAATGGCATTACATTTAATTACACAAGACTAAGAAAAGTGATGTTTGATCAAGGCTTTTGGAGGGTCCAAATTATTTGTTGCGCTCTGTTGATAAAAAAAAAAAAAAAAAACTCATAAATGATCACAGACTCCCGCAACACATGATCTAAGTTACTTAAAGTTCAAGCGAGCTTTATTGTCATTCTGCTATGATAGGCTACTGAACACTTTCTTTCCATTTCTATTTCTTTTTTTTCTACTAGTGCTCTTATTTAAGATTATGGATGCTTGTGTCTTGTCAAATTTGTACACAAAGTTTCACTGGAAAATAATAATAAAGTTATTTTTCTTTTTTGATAAAGTTTTACATAGAAGATATTTACAGTTATAATTTTAATAAAAATAATAATTTCTTTAGTTATACAAGGCATATTTGTTAAATGAAAACTACGACTCGAACAGATTTACATTTAAAATGGTATTTTCATGTAATTTGACGAACTTCCGGTTTAAGCCACGCCCACTTTCAGATCTATCCGAATACAGATACTAATAATTTTGAGGTTGTCACAGATACAGATACAAATAATGGCTCCGCTGCACACCCCTATTGCAGACTCGCCTTGAAGCGTAGAAAAGATTATGTGCCTAAAGTGCTTTCGACTCCATTTAAAGCACAGGTCATAACACTATCTGCTTTCCGCCCCGAAACACCGGCCGGGTTGGAGCTGCTTAATACATTCCTGCTGTGCCCTGTACGTGCAGTGCACACTTACATCGATCGTTCTAGACAGTTCAGACTTTCGGAGCAGCTGTTTGTATGTTTTGGAGGACGCACAAAATGCCTGCCTATGTCCAAGCAACACTCACCTCTTGTGTGTTTATCCATTTTGTGAAAAGGAATGATGCCTGTCTGATCCACTTTATTGATCCCCGTGGAGATTTCCTTGTCAGTGCATTCACTTTGGTTTGTGGGACACCAATCCTTGTTCCCTGATGGTTCCACAGGCTCCAAACCCAAGGTTATGAAAGTGCTGGAAAAGAACCGGGCTGGTATAAAAATGATCACAGTAAATGTGATATCCAGATCCCAAGAACTCCTTTCTGACCAGCGACATCACAGAATCAAATGAAAGTCCCTTTCCACTTACAACATTGGACTTCCCTGTGTAAATGTTGAAATCCACTGTGTAGCCACTACTGTCACGCAATACAAAAAGTTTTATTCCCCACTTTGTTGGCTTATTTTTAATGTACTGCTTCAGGCTGATTCTGGCTTTGGTGGCAACCATACGCTCATCCACAGTTTTTGTCAGGGTGGTAGACAGCTTTGCAGGCTACACGTAAACTGTCATGTAGAGGCCGTATTCAATGCAGACAGTCATACTCATCTGCACCTTTTTTCTGTCATTGGCAGCATCTTCTGCTGGTTCACTCAAGTGCATATTCCATGTGATGCTAAGGAACCAGTCTCTGGACATGACCTTTTGAGGTAGGGAACATGGAAGATGGATTTGACACACCAGAAATCTCTGAGCTTTGGAAGCTTTAGAATGCCCATGTGCAGTGTGAGACCAATGTATTTGCATATTTCTTCTGTGATTTCAGTCCACTTGCATTTTTTCCCTGCAGCAATATTTCTTGATGCTTTTTTGGTAATGCTTTAGATTACCACCCGCAATGTACTGTGTAATAAACAGAATTTACAGTGTAAGTTTTTTGTAATTATAGTGTACCTATTCAGTACCTCTGTGTAGGTATAAGGCAATAATATGTGATGTTTGGGGAATAAAGGGGTAATAACCTGTAAAATTACAAATTATTTCTACTGTAAGTATTTTGAAACTAAGGGGTACCTATTCTAATATTACTTGGTATGTAGGCTATACAACAATCTTATATTCTTAAACATTGTGTAGGCCTACTATTTAAAAACGCTGGGTTATTGTTTCCATCCAAATGCTTGGTTGAGACTGATGGGTTAGGAAGCTGACTTGATTTGACCCAATTTGGGTTGATATTAACGTCCTGGGTTAGGGACAGTTTTGCCAAGTCCGCGGTTTTCCCGGGGAATTTTTTTACTGGGGAACCCCCCTCGATTGGACTAGTTTTGAGTAGCAATTGGGCGGGTTTTGTTGTGAAAACCTGGCAACCCTGGTTAGGAACGTGGAGGTTGAAGCACGAACGGTTCTGTGTGTGACGAAATCTGTTTCTTTTGAAACTGGAGGGATTTGTCCGACTGTTCTCACAACATTGAGCGACGATTGAAACTGGGAACTGAACTAGTCAAAATGGTGTTTGAGGACGTGGATCAAAACGGTAAAATCAAAGACGGTAAAATCCTATCAGTTCGCTATAATACATAGTTTAATCTTGACTTTCAGTGTTTATTACGTGTGTTTATTGACATGAGGGTTTGGCCATAATAGTTTAACTTAGTCAGTGGGTGAAAAACATGAACAAATTGAACAAAATCTTAAATTTGTTCTTAAATAAGCTTTTCAAAAGAATTTGGTTTAACTGTATCTGTATAAGTATGGAGTTGCTTTGCTTTTTTTCTGAACTGGTGTAATAAATTTGTATCTTTTATTATACGTTGCGTGTGTTGTTACTGTTGTCATATTGTGTGTGATTTTAATTTAAAAACCCAAATTTCAAATATTTGAATTAAATAAAAGTCACCTTGTTTATTGATATATTACCTTATATAATGTATGACCTACTGTATAAACAATCGTTTTAGAGCAATTTGTTTTAGCCACTTACCCTGTAACTACATGGAATAAGGGGGGAACAAGCACCACTTTAATTTACAGCCCGCAACTGTCTTATTTACCCTGTAACTACATGGAACAAGAAGGTAACAAAGCACCACTTTAATTTACAGCCCGCAACTGTTGTATTTACCCTGTAACTACATAAGGGGGGAACAAGCACCACTTTAATTTACAGCCCGCAAATGTTGTATTTACCCTGTAACTACATGGAATAAGGGAGGAACAAGTTGGGCTTAAACACAGAATAAGTGTATACTTGCACAGTGATTACAGAGAAAAATATTGCACTAGTTTTAATTGTTTGATGGTCAAATTAAACCCTCTTTTTCTTTGCTAAAAAACAACATCACAGTATACATCCACTGAAATACAAATGCATCATGCATTTTTTTCTGCGAACAGCTGGAAAGCGGTAAGCTTGTTTTAAGCTGCATTGAACCTTGATGGTATATCATGCAAAGTTATTTCGTGATAATGGTGTTGGGAAGTTGCTGGTTTGAAGCTGCTGAGATCGACGAATAAGCTTTCATAAGGTAAGCTGACTTGTGAATTATAAATCATAGCTGAAACTCATTAAATCATTTCACTAGATGTCCAGTTTTGTTGCTCAGTAATCTCCATCATGTTTCCTTCAATAATAGAATGGTTAAACTTTCACCCAAAAATGAAAATTCTGTCATTAATTACTCACCCTCACGTCCTTCCAACCCCGTAAGACCTTCAATAATAGAATGGTTAAAAATACCTAGACCTATAATAAAGTACCAGTATAAAATTATAAAAAGAATCGTCTTTCTAAATCACTCCCAAACATAAGATTATTGTTTAGGCCATACAACGTAATATTAGAATAGGGACACCTTAGTTTCAAAATACTTACAGTATAAATTATTTGTAATTTTACAGGTTGTTACCCCTTTATTCCCCAAACATCACCATATTATTCCCCTATACTACACGGAAGTACACTATAATTACAAAAATGTTACGCTGTAACTTCAGTTTACTTACACAGTTCTTTGCAGGTTGCATATCTGGTTGTTACCCCTTTATTAACCAAATGTAACACATTGTTCCCTTATACCTACACGTATGTTCTTTATAGGTACACTATAAATACAAAAATGTACTCTGTAAATTCAGTATACTTATGTAGTTCTTTGCTGGTTGTAATCTAAAGCTTTACCGCTTTTTTATTAGTGTTGGCACACAGTGTTTTGATAGTGGACTTGTCAAAATACATTTTGAAAAGCAAAATGGGTATTGGGTTGTCAATAGAAGTTGACATAGGTGGCTGCACACCTGGCTTTCTTTTGGGCAGAAAAGGATGGGTGGATTGAGAAACATGGTCATTGGGTCCTTTTCTGTTTTCCACCCACCAGAATGATTAGGGGCTGTCTCTAATGTACAGCCCTTGCCACGAGACCTTTGGCTCTGACTTCTGTAGCCTCTGGTGTAGGTGCAGCGTGGCTCTGAGGGCTCCAATAACTCTCCATCATCTTCAACACTAAAACAAAGAAGGTAAGTAAAACAGTAAGTTAGATGTTTTGGCCATTTCTTGATATGTGTCTTCATGTTTTAATTTTGGTTTGTATATTGTTAAAGGGTTAGTTCACCCAAAAATGAAAATTCTGTCATTAATTACTCACCCTCACGTCCTTCCAACCCCGTAAGACCTTCATTCATCTTCGGAGCACAAATTAAAATATTTTTGATGAAATCCCCTCTCTGAGCCTGCATAGACAGCAAGGGTACTACCACGGTCAAGGCACTGACACGCAGTAAGCACAATGGTAAAACAATCCATGTGACGTCAGTGGTAATTTAACGAAGCTACAAGAATACTTTTTATGCACAAAGAAAACAAAAATAATTTGTTTTTGTTTAAAGTATTCTTGTAGCTTCGCTTCATTACGGCTGAACCACTGATGTCACCGTTTTACCAATGTCCTTACTGCGTGTCTGTGCCTTAATCTTGGTTTCATCTAAAATATGTTCATTTGTGCTCTGAACATGAATGAAGGTCTTACATGTTTGGAACAACATATGAGTGAGTAATTAATTTTTGGGTGAACTATCCCCTTAACAACAACATATAAAAAGCAAAGCATCTTTGATGACTACTTACATGTCCTGGGACAGATCTGTTCCTCCAAGAAAGTCAGCTTTTTCCCCTCTAGAACCGCTCCTTCTACAAATTGGCACGATGACTCAGAGGTGCAGGGTGGCTCTGAGGGCTTGAATGGCTCTCTAACATATTCAACACTACATCAAAGAAGGTAAGTAAAACAGTAAGTAAAACAGTAAGTAAGTTAGATGTTTTTGGCACAAAAGCAATATAGAAAATGTAGCTGCAAGTAGCGATGGCGGGCCCAATCCGTCAGCGCAACCGCCACGCCGGTGGCATCAGGAAAACTGTGCCCAGCAGGCACATGCATTACAGTAACCTTCTGGCAGTCTGGTTTTGAGGGATATGGCAATGAAAGGGTTAATCCAAACTATCAAGACATTGAGAGACACACACACACACACACACACAACAATATATAAAATTTTGGTAACACTTTCCATAAGGTTTCAGTTATTAACATTAACTATATTAATTAATATGAACAATAATTATATAGCTTTTATTAATGTTAGTCTCTCTCTATTCTCTCTTTCTCTCTCACACACACAAACTCACACATAAAGAACAATGTAAATCTTTTGTAACACTTTTCAATAAGTTTTTATTTTTTTAACATTATATAAGTTAACATTAAATTAGCATGAACAATAATTTTATAGCATTTATGAATCTTGGTTAATGATATGTTCAAAACTGAGTACTGCATTATTAATTAAAATTTCTTGTTAATGTACATCAGTTACTGTACCATGAACTAACATAAATATTTTTTTACTAACACAAAGAAATATAGTAAAACATATGTTGTTCATACTTAGTTTGTTAGTTTTGAATTAACTAATGTTAAAAACTATGTTCTTGAACTATACTAGTTAACATGAACAATAATTCTATAATATTTATTAATGTTAATTCATGTTAAGTTAAAAATGTATTAAACTAATGTTAAGATACAACTTTACATTTTAATGCATTATGTTCTGTGAATTAAAAAAGTAATATTTTTAATTTTAGTATTAACTAACATTACATAAGTTTAATAAATTATTTTAAAATATTGTTCCTTTTTAGTTCATGTTAATTAAAGTTGTATCTTAACATTAGTTTATCTTCTGTGAATTAACATAAAATTAATATTTTTAATTTTAGTATTAACTAAAATTAAATAAGATTAATAAATTATTTTAAAATATTGTTCCTTTTTAGTTCGTTAATTAATGTATATATATATATATATATATATATATATATATATATATATATATATATATATATATATGTGTGTGTGTGTGTGTGTGTGTGTGTGTGTGTAAAAGACTACTGACAGTACAGAACATTTCAGCTGGTTCTATGCAGTGTTTTTCATTCTGATAGACAGAGAGGCAGTTCATGAAAAATAAGGTCATGCCTCCATCTTTTGGTCATTCTTGGTATTACACTCTTCACCCTTAAACCAATTTCAGTGATAGTTTTAATTGTTTTGTGGCCCCTGAGCATGATACATTTTTGAAGCTAAGCATGTTTCCTCAGAATGACTTGTTATGTCATGTTGACAAAGATTGGTGTGAACTACTTGTTTCTGCTTGGAAGAGTATGAATTTATTTACAGCCTGTTTTCTCAAAAAAACAAATATTCAAAGAAAAATTGTTTTGTGGCCCCTGAGCATGATACATTTTTGAAACTAAGCATGTTTCCTCAGAATGATTTGTTATATTTATGTAAAAAGTTTTGAAGTGTTTGAAATCTGCACTTTAAAGATATAAGAAAATTACTGCTATTTTTTTTACTGTTACTTTAATAAATCACCATTGCCACACCGTTCGAGATATCCTAAATCCGTCTGCGATTTAAAATCTTCAGTATATTGGCATCATGTTGACAAAGTTTGGTGTGCACTACTTGTTTCTGCTCGGAGGAGTATGAATTTGTTTACAGCCTGTTTTCTCCAAAAACAAACATTCAAATAAAAATAGCCAACTTCCTGCAGGTCGTAGCTAATGACTGTAAATTAGAAAGTTGTCCGGCTTAATAGGAACAATTTATGTACCGAGTTTGGTGTCTGTGAAGTGAAGTTCTGTATTGGTGATGACCCAATACCAACGGTGTCAGAGCAACCTGTCAAAAGCCTGGGCAGATGGTACAACGCAAGCCTGAGGGACAAAGACCAAGTGCAGCAAGTAAGGCAGGACATCACCAACGGTCTGGAAAACATCAACAGGACCCTACTGCCAGGGAAGCTCAAGCTCTGGTGCCTGCAATATGGACTTCTCCCTCGGGTAATGTGGCCACTCACTATCTATGAGCTCTCAATAACAACTGTGGAGAAGATGGAGCGAACCATGACTGTTCCACTCCTGTCAATTGGACAGAAATGGACACCATCCGACGCGGTGCAGCAAGCTACGTCAGCCTTGAGGCACAGTGACATTGTGGGGCACGTCCAGTTGGGAAGAGGAGGCTTTGGCCTTACGGCAAGTAAGCCAACTTGGCGTAAGGCATCAACATCGGAGAGGAGGAAAATGGTGGTCGAGGAGGTACGCTGTCAGGAGGAGGCAGCAAGAAGCGCAAAGGCTGTCTCTCTTGTCAAGCAGGGACAATGGATGAGGTGGGAAGGTCTGGAGAGGAGAAAGTTTAGCTGGAGGGAGCTCTGGGAAATGGAGGCAAGCAACATCAGCTTCATCATCAGAGCCACATATGATGTGCTCCCATCTCCAAAAAACCTCCACCAGTGGTATGGCGAGGACCCAACCTGTGCCCTCTGCCCAACTCCAGCGACTCTCAAACATATCTTAACCGGTTGTAGGACCAGCCTCACACAAGGCCGCTATACCTGGAGGCACAACCAGGTCCTCAAGAGTCTGGCAGCAGCTCTTGAGAGCAAGAGGAATACCACCAACTCCTTGCCCCCGAGAGCAACCAATTCCATCACGGCCCCAACCTTCATCCGAGAGGGACAGAAAAAGCCCAACCATCCCCCTATCAAACCAGAAGCTGGACAACTAGCCATGGCCCGGGACTGGAAGATGCTAGTCGATATTGGCCAGCACCTAATCTTTCCACCAGAGATTGCAGCCACCACCCTTAGGCCAGACTTGGTACTCTGGTCCCCTACATTGAAGTCTGTTTACATCATAGAGCTCACAGTCCCATGGGAGAATTCAACAGAAGAGGCCTATGAGCGCAAGAAATTGCGTTATATAGAACTGGCAGCAGATGCTCAACAACGAGGATGGAAAGCTAAAGTCTATCCGGCTGAAGTGGGATGTAGAGGTTTTGTGGCTTCTTCCACCATCAGACTGCTGAAAGATCTTGGCATCCATGGACAGGCTCTGCGACAGACAATTAGATCAGTCTCTGAAGCAGCCGAAAGAAGCAGCCAGTGGATATGGATTAAGCGGAAGGACATTTGCTGGGCACATAGAGCATCAACATGACCCGCTCATTAATCCCCCCCACCCCATATCCCACTTGAGAACCCAGGTCATAACCCTTCAGGAGGAGGGTGAACAAGGTATGCGGTCAACTTTAGGTTTGACTCATGGAAGAGGACGCCCCCTGCCTTGCATAGTCCCGTGGGCTGCGCCAGTAAACAACTAGGCAATTTTCATGATTGGGCTTGGGACACAGGCTCAGGTTTGATCACCCTGTAGCTGGCCACCTTTGATGAGGGTGTCTAGTGTTGAAAGGCTGAAACACCCCCTGATTCAAAGGTACACTACTGATGATGTGTCCCGAAATGTACAGCTTTCCCACGTCTGAGATACAGCTCTTACGCCACTCTCAACATCAAGGCAAACCTCATGTGCATACCATCAATTGGCACAATGGACAGTTTACCATCACGTCCCGTGTTTTATGATTCTGTAGCTAAAACTAACCCCCCCCCCCACTTTTGTGAAAATTACACATTTCCTGCTGCCAGTTGGTGGCGCTATAACTTTTACTCATAATAGTCACATCTGTTCGATCGGCATGGTACAACAAACAAACCCCTGAAGTTTAATCAAAATCAGACAATGAATGTGGCTGTTATTAGACTTTTTGTCTCTCATTTTCACCATAATTTCATCGCCTCGCCACGGGCAAACCATTCGAGATATCAAAAATCCCTCCGCAATTTAGCATCCCCAATGTCTTGAGATCATGTTCTCCGAGTTTGGTGGCAATCGTATGGAAGTCCTCAGAGGAGTATATCAAATTCCAGAGCATGCGCTTTTCAAACAGCCTTGAATAGCCGACTTCCTGTTGGGCGGAGCCTATTACATAGAGTATGAAAGTTGTTCGGCTCAATGAGATCTATATGTGTTCTGAGTTTCATGTGAATACGTGCAAGTATGTGTGAGCTATACATCAAGTTTTCAGACCGCGTTCTAGGGGTCGCTGTAGAGCCCCCGTGCCACGCCCGGGTCCCAGCCTTGGCGGCGTCCTAATGGCCGCGGATTCCAACGTGTGTGCCAATTTTCAAGAGTTTTTGAGCACGTTAAGGCCCCCAAAAACCCCCAAAAGGTTAAAAGAACACTCCACTTTTTTTGGAAATAGGCTCATTCTCCAACTCCCCCAGAGTTAATAAGTTGAGTTTTACCGTTTTTGAATCCATTCAGCCGATCTCCGGATCTGGCGATAGCACTTTTAGCATAGCTTAGCATAGATCATTGAATCCTATTAGACCAGTAGCATCGCGTTCAAAAACGATCAAAGAGTTTCGATAGTTTTCCTATTTAAAACTTGACTCTTCTGTAGTTATATCGTGTACTAAGACCGGCGGGAAATGAAAAGTTGCGATTTTCTAGTCCTATTTGGCTAGGAACTATACTCTCATTCCGGTGTAATAATCAAGGAACTTTGCTGCCGTAACATGGCCGCAGCAGGCGTAGTGATATTACGCAGCCTAGTCCCCAGCTAGGTAACTAGTTATAATATAGCTGAGACTACTTTCAGGCGCTACGTAATATCACTGCGCCTGCTGCGGCCATGTTCCATGTTCCAGTTTTATAGGATTAATTAACAACAACAGCCATCATAAAAGTTGCTTGGCAATTCATTCAAAAGTACAAAGACAGTGCTCTGAGATACAGCATTGGATTTACATAAATATGATGAGATTTTGCTACAACTATTTACTCCGGAACAAATAATAGATTAATGAGACCAAAGACTGCCCATTATATTTACCCAAAATTAATTATATATTTTGTTTAACCACTATAAAGACATAAGAGCCAGCAGAAAATTCCAGAAGATCTGGCCGAGGTGAGGTGCTCTCTCCACGGGTTTATGAGCGCTGAACGGCCGCTGAAACCCTGGAGCTAACGTCTTCAAAAACAAAGCAAATTTTCAAATAGATGTTATCTTTCTTAACAAACTGCATATTTGAAGTCCAAACAAGTACATCGTTTCCTAAAAAAAACTCTTAAAACTACATTCTGTAGGATATCTGTCACGTTAGGCTGCCGGAAAGAACACAGAGCTGTGGATAATCAAAATAATCTTTAATTTAGACCAACACAGAAGGTAATATACCACAGGGAACAGGAGGAAGACACACGTACATCACTTGTAGATCCGACAAACACTAACTGAACGGACTGGGGCATTTATACACAGGATAACGAGGGACAAAAGAGACACACCTGGGATCAAATTAACAATTAACACAAGGGAGAAACTGGGTCACAGAACACATGGGGAGCAAAACACAACAAAAACAGCTCCATAATCCTGACAGTATCAGAGCGAATCAGACAATTTAAGATTCGATCAGATTGGTGTTTCAACAACCCGAGGAGCCGAATTCCACCAAGAGGCCCAAGACAACGTCATAAATCTGTCCACGATACCCTGGCGCCACGAGTCTGAAGCAAGTCTAACCAACTAACTTTTCCATAGAACAGCTTGCAACATTAACACAAAAGAACACTTATTGATAATCCCAGCTCAGGAAGGAGATTGTCAAATTTGGGGCAAGTGACCAAGATTGATGGTCAAAGACACAGAACATCATGACCATCACATGAGGAAAATCATTAGTAGAGACCCCACCCAGGACAGGAACCATCCTGAAATTCCTTATGAGAGCTTCTAACCTCTTTGGTCTTCACAGAACACATTCTTACTTAACAGAATAACACAGAAACTGCCTTTCCATGCATATGTATATGCACCAAAATCATCTTAAAAGGGCTCATGAGCAACTAATCATTTCTATGCATAACTCCATATTATGTATTTAACCCACACATTTGACTACCATGTTCTAATCACTCATTGTGTATGGATTTTTAATAACTATTGAATAGTTTATAGGAATATGTTCATGTTGGGAATGTATGAGTTTGAAAATCCATGCTTGAAATGTTTCTTCCAATCAATTCTTTGTCAGATGTATCATATTCTTATTATAGAAATCATGTCCAAATTTACACTCTGCAAGAGCAGGAAAATTCGGACCATGTGACTCAGGTCACATCCCCTTAACAGGATGATTCAATGTCCCCTCTTTTGGGCACAGAGCAAACTCCTATCATTATGAGCGGTTCATGTGCCAGGCATATTGAACTAGAGATTAGACATGTTGTCCAGAAACAATTTAGTTCCGGGGAATGGAGACTACATCAAATGATTCAGCTTGTCTTCGGCAAGGCCGAGGTGGACCTATTCGTCTCCAAAGACAATTATCACTGCCCTATTTACTTTTCAAGACAACAGAATGCTGTGGCCCACAATTGGCCCAACACCCATTTATATGCCTTCCCTTCGATCGCCCTGCTTCCTCAGGTTATCAGGCGGGTCAGGGAAACACAAGGCTCTCTCCTCCTTGTAGCCCCACTCTGGAGGAACCAGACTTGGTTCCCAGAGTTGATTCAGCTGCTGTCTTCAGCACCGTGGCCAATACCACTGAGAAGAGACCTTCTCTCACAAGCAAAGGGCAAAATTTGGCAACCCCAGCTGCAGCTGTTCTTCTTCAGGAGTTGTTGGATAAACTGAATTTGCATCCTTTCAATGTAATAAAGCAGCTGAGAGCTACACCTGTTAATAAAGCGCCTGGTCCAGATGGTATCTGTGGGAGAACACTGAAATACTGTGCAGAGCAGCTCAGTGTTGTGTTTTACTCTCTGTTTCAGGCATCCCTGGACCAAGCTGTAGTTCCTGGTTTATGGAAAACGTCTAATATAATACCTATTCCTAAGCAAGAAAAGTCACATTCTTTAAATGATTTTCGGCTCATTGCATTAACTTCTTTAGCAATGAAAGCCTTAGAGAGGGAAGTTAAGTCACAACTTATCACAGTAACAGGTCATAAGTTTGATTCTTTGCAGTTTGCATATCGCACTAGAAGAGGTGTGGATGATGCAAAGCTTTTCCTCTTAAATACCATACATCAATATTTAGAGAAGGGAGGCACGTTTGCTAGAATGTTGTTTGTTGATTTCTCTTCTGCGTTCAACACAATGAATCCTGTAATTTTAGCAAAGAAACTCATATGTGAATTTGATGTAAGTCATGGACTGGTTTTATGGATTTTAGATTTTTTGACATGTAGGCAGCAAAGAGTCATGTTGAATGGAGTTCTGTCAGATACACTGGTTACGTCAATTGGATCTCCTCAGGGATGCGTTCTGTCTTCAATTTTCTTTATACTTTACACAAATGAATGTCGCAGCACTAAGGATAATTGTCATGTAGTTAAATATGCTGATGACACAGTTTTTCTATCCTTGTTGACTAGTGCAGAATGTGATGACAGTAATGATCATAATGAGTTCTTTGAGTGGTGCAAAAAAAGCTGAATTACAACTGAATATTAGTAAAACGAAAGAGATGGTAATTGATTTTAGGAAAAATGCTTCAAAGGTGAAACCTGTGTACTTTTATGGAAAAGAAGTTGAAAGGGTACAGGAGTATAAGTATCTTGGAACTATATTTGATACTTCTTTAAAGTTCCAGCAGAACACAGAGGTCATTATTAAGAAAGTGAATCAAAGAATGTATGTTCTTAGGAAATTGAACGCCTTCTGTGTACAAAAAAAGATACTGAGAACTTTTTATACTACTTTTATTGAGAGTATCTTGAGTTTTTCTTTTTTTATGTTGGTACTCATCACTCTCTCTTAGGAACAAGAATCGTTTGCAGACCTTAGTTAGGACTTGCTCAAAAATTATTGGTGTTCCTTTGCGGAGTTTAGCAGAATTCTATGAGCAACAAATGCTAATGAAAACTCGGAGTATCACGGGAGATGACTCTCATCCCTTAAAGGTTTACTTTGAAGTACTGCCCTCTGGAAGAAGATTTAGAAGCATTAAATGCTTATCTAATAGATATAAATTTACCTTTGTTCAAGAGGCTATTCGTTTTTGCAATTCAAAGTCTTACGTTTTTTAATGAATATATTTATGAAGCATGTTGGGTTGTGTTTTTATTTATTTATTTATGTATTTACTTTTTGTACTGTCTGTGTGATGTTTTGTGTCCTCTGTATGATGCTGCTGCCCTACTTGAATTGCCCCTTGCGGGATTAATAAAGTTGTTAACTTAAGGGACGTACCCCTTCCACACTCAAAGTTTAGGCAGCCATCACGGCGAATCATTATAACGTGGCTGGCTGATTAATCAGCAGAAATGACCTGGATTTTAGAATTCCTAAGGGGAGCTTGGAGACTGAACCTGCCTCACTCTAGAACTGTGCCTACATGGGAATTGTCTATAGTCCTAAGGGCCCTCCCTTTGAGGTGCTTCAAACGGTTGAACTGCAGCCCATGTCACTCATTTTATTATGTTTTTCTTGTTATATTAGCACCTGGTTATTTTAGGCAATTTCCCCGGGAAGTGGCACGTCTGGTCACCTTCTGTTATATACGGCAAAACACAACCCCACCCAAACCCCTCCACCTCCCTGGGAACACACCACAACTGTGCACAGGTGTTCTCCATTTAGCTATTTATAACTTTTTACATGAAACATTACATTTCTGTTGATTATTGTAATTAAATTCTGTACAACAAAACATCAAAAGAAAGGGTAGAAGTTGTAGGAAAGAGCCTATTTTCTTCTCCTTTTTTCACAATACTCTCATATTATTGCTCAGATCATCATAACTGATCTCACAGGGAATGTTGTATTGGAAATAAAGTTGGCAACCACATGCCTAGCATGAGGTCATGCATTGTGTGTGACATCAATGGGGGTTTTCTTGAATTTCCCACGTTTTACAACAGCAATATACAGTGTATGAAATCACTAGGTCATAGATAAAATCTGTTTAAATCTGCTCAGGCATCTCAAGAGTGAGAATGAAGTGATATTTCACCAAAAAAATAAATCAATAAATGTGCTGTTGATTTAGTTACTGTGTAATTAAGCAGAGTAAGTACTTTCAAGTTGTAAAGAATTTTTGGAAAGTATCTTTGAAAAAAAAAAATAAAAAATAAATAAATAAATAAATAAATAAATAAGACTTTCTTTAATGTATTTTGTTTAATATTTTGTTTAAAAAAATACCATGGAGTTGAATAGCAACAGTAGAATACAAATGTTTTTGTGAATTAAAAAACGTTGAGGTTGTGCTTATGGATTTGGGAAGTAAACAAAAAGTACTCCAGTCCTTGGAGTAAAAAAAAAAAAAAAAAGTTGAGAACCACTGGGCAATGGGATCTATGGGATGCATCAGTGACCTTCATGGCCCTAGGCACAGCTGGTCATGTCTCAAACACCTATCATGAGAACCATACGATAAAATTAATAAGAACAAAGTTCAAACTGACAACTCACTTTCTATAAAATTTGGTCATATGATGATTTAAATAATTACCAAACAAATAAATGGATTAAAAGAAAATTCACCCCTAAAATATTCTGGGTAATTTATCCCTTTAGGAAACCAAGAGTATATTCTTGTTGCAGTGATCATATAGTTTACAAATGTGCATCTGTTTGTGTTTTGGGTTTAGGAACCATCGGTGGCTGAGCCAAGATAGATTTTTCCTGTAATAAGAGATACAATGCAAAATTCACAAAGGCAGCTGGTGCAAGACTCTACAATAACTTTTTGAAAACTTTTTGAAGACTCTACAATGACTTTTTGAAAACATCAAAAGTTTATTGACAAAACTGGTAAAAGCTCTGACACACCAAATTGACATCAAAGAACCGGCAACAACAAAAGCCAATTATGTTGCCTTACATTGCTTTAGTTTGGGACAAAAATTGCATTTGAACACAGTGCAAAGATTACAGCCAAAGGGCAACTAGCATGTTCTACATCTGCATGAAAGGGAATAATTCTGCATACCAGCCCATATACAAATATACAATCCATAAATAAAGCAGCATCTGCTCCACAGCTGAATTAACATGCTCAGTCATTCAGCCAAAAAGCAACCACCCTTTGTCTTTGGTGCCAACTATGTGGAACACAAGAACTAGGCCAACTAGGCTCAGTCTCAGCTTTGACTTTGACCAATGGCAAATTGACAGCCTGGTACGTATGAAGGACCAAACCTGCAGACATTAAAAATAAATGTATATAAAATAAATATAGAGATAGATGAACCAAAAATGTAATAATAGGAAAATAGAGTAATAAATTATTTGATTAAACAAATATAATTCATTTGTAATAATATTTAATCCAGAATTTATTTTATTACCCTTTTCTTTACTTATTATATCAATATATTTTTTATTATTATTTTTAACTTTTATTTACTTTTTTATTTATTTTTACATTATTTTATATTTATTATTTATTTTATATTTGTTTATTCCCACATGCACTTATTTTCAGTTTATTTATTTATGTGTTTATTTATTTTTATCTCATTTGTTTGTTTATTTCAAGTGTCAGCTCTAACTAAGCCATAGAAATAGTAGTTTATACGGGATGTGGAAGATCAACTGGAGAGTTAATTTTATCAATTCTCATTATGATGTTGAATTCTTTTATAGCGACCATAGTTTTCCAGAAATAGAAGCACAAAACTGAAGCCAGTTACTTGTGTGATTCTTCCTCACAGCATCAAAATCAAACCCAGAATTATCACCAGCATCATCAGATTCTAGGCTGATGACACCCAGTGGATGGTAGGGTTCTACACTAATGCCAGTTTATTTTGTAGTCTCTGAGAACATTTTGATTTGGGTTGCATTTCCCAATCAACCAATGGTTTCTATGAAGAACAGAACAAGCAGGGCTGCGTTTCCAAAAAGCAGTGTGAGCCAGAGTAGGCGTAGAGACCTAGCTTTGACCTTTTATGATAAACTATATACTCACAATGCTTTTGGAAGTCAAGATTTTCTCTGTCATCAGACTAGAATCTCATTGACTACAGTACATTGATGGTTCCTGGCTTAATGCTGAAACTGTGAGGATAAGTAGTTATGTAGCTCCACACATGACATGCAGGAAAAAAATAGTAGGTTAAATCGTGTGCACGATTTACTATTTCGTTCCCTCGATTTATAAATTGTGCACACGATTTACTAATTCGTTCCCTCGATTTGCTAAATCGTGCACACGATTTATAAATCAAGGGAACGAATTAGTAAATCGTGCACACGATTTAGCAAATTCGAGGGAACGTATTAGCAAATCGAGCTCACAATTTAGCAAATCGAGGGAACAAAATAGTAATCGTGTGTACGTTTTAGTAAATCGTGCGCACAATTTATAATTTTTTTCTTGCATGTCATGTGTGGGGCTCCGTACGTAGCTGAATTCAGTCGCTATAAAATAATTCAACCTAATAATATGAATACAAAAATATCTTGAAAGTCTCCAGTTGATGTGACACATTCCGTAGCAAACTTTGATCTCTAGCGCTAGCTTAATCTGTATGGAATAAAATCACTGTAAAAAATAATCGTACCTAATTCAAAATATTTGTGTGTAATTTTAATATACTCGTGCGTAAATTAAAACTATTGTATGTAATTCTGTTTTTTTGTCAGAGTTGGATTCCAAAATTTATGGGCACGACAGTTTACAGATACGAGATTTTGTGTGTTTGTTAGAATACAACTCCAAAATGTATGACTATGACAGTTTACAGACACAACAGGTTTTCACAACAGCTGTTACATGCATGGGTGAATTACGACCATGATGTGCGGTGTGCGAAACGACTGTCAAAAATACGTCATCAAGGTCACAGGCATTACTATCCAAAGGAAGATGAATCGATTCAACGAAGTGCTCATGCCCCGCCACCGTTTTAATAACTTGTTTCCTTTGTGGTACTCAGAGGATGAGACCTGTGGCTCATGCTAGAGTCATGCTTTTAGAAGGGTTGTCCCTGGCACCCTTCGAACACTTAGATTCTGTCTCAGAGAAATTCTTCACTTTAAAAATGGCATTCTTGTTAGCTGTCACTTCTCTTAAGAGGGTAGGAGACTTACAGGCACTGTCAGCTGCTCCTTCCTACCTACAGTTTGCTACGGGTAGGGCCAAAGCAATCCTAAATCCTAGAACGGGCTATGTGCCTAAGGTACAATTGAACACCACATGGTCTATGATTCTGCAGTCCTTCGATCCTCCTCCTGGTGTGTCGGCGGACCAAGAGAGGCTTAACTTAGTGTGCCCTGTCAAGGCCTTTGAGACTTATAGTATATTCAAAGAATGTCTAAGTGGAGGAGAACTGAGCAGTCATATGTATGCTTTGGGCATCCAAAGAAGGGGTCCCCAATCTTTAAACAAACCATAAGCAAATGGATTGTGGAAGTGATATCTAGTGTCTATGAAGTGCATGGCATGCTCTCGTCTCTAGCAGTATGGGCTCATTCTACAAGAATTGTGGCTATTTCAAACTTTACTGTTGGGGTGCCCCTCCAGGAGATCTGTGATACTTCTGGCATGCCTGTTACCGATTTGCTTTAGCCAATAAAAAGTTGACCTCTTTTGTTGGGGATGTGCTTTGTAGCTTCCATGGTACAGTGTCATGTCACAATTGATACAGCACCAATCAGGACTGGAGTTGTTGCACACTTACTTTAGATACAGTCATGCAGGGGCACATGCAGGATGCAGCATCTCCAAATATGTTTAATTGTATAAGTGATCATTAAGAAATAAAATTTTCGTATTTGTTCAGAGTGGGTTTATAATTAGTGAGGAATTTGACTAGCTAACTCTTTAATTGGGGTTTATTGGGGATCTTTACTAGGATTCTTAAATAATTGGCACAATTCTGTACACTGAAAAAAATAGTAACATCTAAAGTAACCGGTTTTACTGAAGTCTAAAATAGTACTTACTATCACTGAATCAACCTAAATACATGAATTTATACCAACAAGGCTATCAGATAAAAATAGCCTAGGTACAAATGTGCACCAGCAGTGTATAGCATTCTCGACATATTTATCATGATTGCAAGTTCTTGTCATGTGAAAAGATGCCTTATACACTCTTAAAAATAAAAGTTCTTTATTGGCATCAATGGTTCCACAAAGAACCTTTACCATCCATGGAAACTTTTCATTCCACAAAAGGTCCTTTACAGTGGAAAAAATGTTCTTCAGATTATTAAAATGTTCTTCACACTAAGAAAAAATGGTTCTTTTAAGAACTGTTCACTGAAAGGTTCTTTGGGGAACTAAAACTGGTTCTTCTATGGCATCGCTGTGAAAACCCCCTTTTGGAACCTTTATTTTTAAGAGTGTACAGCTGACGAGAAACATAGTTATATCATAGAGTTTCAGCATTTCATTTAGATCCTGAAAGTCTATTCTTATAACTCACCTCTCCAAACAGATGCATAAAATGATCTTAAATGACAAACAACTTGAACATGTATCTATGCGCTGATCAGTTATGAGGTCTCTGCAGAGCAAAAGTGGGCGTTTCTGACTTTGTGGGGGGTTTCAAACTGCTGGGTGTTTCTAAATCATGCAATAAAAATGATCGCCCTTACCTAACCTCACCCCTAAACCTACCCGTCACTATGAGCACGTCCTGATTTTGCTGAGTTAGATGTGTTCCTTGGTCAACATATTTTGTTGACCCTGGAACAACATTTTAATCCAAAAATTTAGTCTTGACCATATCCCTACACCCAGTGGTGTAGTCTAATTTTTTGTAGTGAGTATACTGTGACTTTTCCCTCCCAGCCTCATACTTACCCGTCCCAGAGCAGCACCTCATAAGCACCACCACACTCACTAAACAGGGCTCTACACTTACTTTTATTTTAGGAGCACTTTTGCTGCTAATTTAAAATAAATAAATAAAAATAGGAGCACAGAAAAAAAAAAAATCAGGAGCACCTTCTGAACAATAACAAAAATTAGCCTTCCGATTACTAAGTAATATTGGACTCCTTAACACTTGAAATATGTTTATTTGCTACTTTGTCACACATAACATACAGATATCACTGATAACCGATAACACTGAAATTGAACTGTCTGTAGTGCAACTGTAGGGAATTGTAGTGAATGTGACTGAATAGATGAAAATAAATCTAACAAAATAAAATCACACAGGTACAGCGCCATCTTAAACTGCCATCTCAGTGCTTACATGCCTCACAAATGACAACTACAGGTTTGTGGTCCTTGCACACAGGCCTGGCACTGGGAACACCAGCTGATGACTTTTCTGTCTTTGGCAACTGGGCAGATCTTGCACCTCTTTCTCTTCGATTGATCCTCCTGTCTGATGTATACCTGTGGCTGGGTGGTCACTGTGTTTTGTTTTTATCCCACATCTTTCCATTGACTCTGTAATATGGTTTTGAAGGTGGGGTGTGCCCTTCAAGCACCTCTTCATATGTGGCATGACAAGCTCTTTGACCAGCTCCTTGATGAATAGCCATCATGCATTGGTCACACCAGCCATATAATCAGGGTGTTGTGCAGTGAAGTTGGTGTAGGCCAGGGGTGGCCAACATCGGCCCTGGAGAGCCACAGCCCTGCAGAGTCATATGAGGACTGTGCCCCTCACTTCAGCAATCTCTCTTCTTACTTTATACACTACACTGTGCCAAAAATCTTGGTGTTCTTTTTGATTGTAACCTGGGTTTTGAAAACAAATTAGTGCAGTGGTCAAATCAAGTTTCTTACACTTATGGCGTTTATCAAAAAACAAATTTCTACTTTCTGTAAAACAGTTTGAACAGATTATTCACTTGTTTATTTTATCTCATTTAGAGTACTGTAATTCACTATAATATGGCATAAGCCAGTCCTCTATGACGCGTCTACAGATGGTCCAAAATGCTGCTGCAAGGATGCTGACAGGCAGGCAGAGGTTTGATCACATCTCGCCCCTTCTTATTTCACTAAACTGGTTACCAATCAAATTTAGAATTGTTTTTAAAATTTTAACTTTTGTTTTTAAAGCTATTCATAATCAAGCACCATCATATCTTTCTGAAGCAATCTCCATTCACAAACCATAGGTCACTAAGGTCCAGCAATCTTGGTCTCCTCTCTGTTCTTAGATTGAGGTTCCATTCCAGAGGTGACTTAGCCTTCGCTATTGTCGGTCCTAGTCTATGGACCAAATGATCAACTTCTGTTAGAACTGTACCCTCTTTACCAATTTTCAAATACCTGCTTAAAAAAACATCTATTATCAGTAACTTTATTTATTTTTTTAGCCATGTCAAATGTTGGCTACTGTTATTTTGTGCTTTGTACTATTGTGTTTTCAAATCTGTTTGATTTTAGATGTATTGCACAGCACTTTGGATCAACCGGGAGTTGTATGAAAGTGCTTTATAAATAAAGAGAAAGAAAATTCCACAATGTTTTTTATGTAAACAGAAATGTGCCTGTGCTGTTATTATACACTGCACGCACAATCCAGTAGTTGCCCTTTGAGGTTTTCATGTTTTCCAGTCAGACATTCCAAACATTTATGTCATCTTCCGGGTGTGTGGGTATTTTATCTAATACTTAAAATGTCCAGCACTGCAATGCAAATAATCACAATGAAAATGTTTTTCTGCCCAAATCTGCCTCTTGATATGATATCATCCTAAAACCTTTGCGACTGTTTACATTCCCAATAGTTTAAGATCAGACAGTTTCCTGATAGTTTAAGATCAAACAAGTCAGTCTACATTTTTGACATACCACAGTTTACATGTCTAATTAATCCCCCTTCAATAAATGTCATCAACAGTAAACAAAACTCTGATGAGAATATATTCCTACACTGTTAAAAATTGTCCTGTTAAAAAACAGTAAAGAACTGGCAGCTTGGTTGCCAGCAAGGAACTGTAAAATTAACAGTATCTTACTGTTGGGTAAAATTACAGTTGGTTACTGTTTATTAAAAAACAGGAAAGAACTGGCAGCTTGGTTGCCAGCAAGGAACTGTAAAATTAACAGTATCTTACTGTTGGGTAAAATTACAGTTGGTTACTGTTTATTAAAAAACAGGAAAGAACTGGCAGCTTGGTTGCCAGCAAGGAACTGTAAAATTAACTGTGTCTTACTGTTGGTGAAATTTACAGTTGACTACTGTTTTCACAAATACTTTTTTTGCTCTTCTTCACAACTAAACAAACAATGTGTAAACTATAATACAAATATACTATGCCATTGTGTACGCTATTGAGTAATGGCCTGCTAGTAAAAAGGACAACATTTTCTTCTTGGTTTGTAATATATATTTGTACCCTTTGAAATAGTGACTTGAAATGTAACACAAGTAAAGCAGCTTTAAAGTGTTGATTCAAAACTTGTTTTGCTTTATTAAAAAAAAAAAAAAAAAAAAAAAAAAAAAAACTTTCTTAGAAAAAACATTAAAGACAATAATTGAAATTTAAGGGGAAGAAGTGGTCATAACAGAAATAAACTCAACATATTCCCCAAATCAGATTCTGACTTACAGAACATTGGCACAAAATGAAAACAAATGGTAAAATAAAGCCCAAAGCTTATTACATTCATGACAATAAATGTACATTTCAGCTGTATAAATGATAAATAAATTGCTTTAACTCTTTAACAATTAATTCTAATAGGTCATGCAGGCTGTCCAAAAAAATAACTCTGGACACAAAGATTAAGTGAAAAACTTAGAGAACACCTGAGTAAATGTTTTTGAGTGAATAGAAATGAATGAATACCTGAAAAAATAGAGATCAAGAGACTGTGTGTGTGGGTGTGTGTGCACGCATATTTTTGTGACAAATGAGGACATACATTTGTGTAATGACAGGTATTACAAGGAGCAGGTGACTTTTCAGGACATTAGCCCATGTCTCCACTTTTCAAAAGGCTTATAAATCACACAAAATGGAGTGTATTGAAAATCTGAAATAGCACAAAGTTCGCTGTAAAGGGTAGGTTTAGGTGTAGGGCAATAGCACATACAATTTTTACAGTATAAAAACCATTACGCTTATGGGATGTCCCCACTTTTCACAAAAACAAACGTGTATGTGTGTGTGTGTGGTGTGTAATACTTGTATAAAGTCCAACTCAAAATCCATCAATTTTTTAAAGTAGACTGCAGACACGAGGGTTCACGGTTTTCTTTTTCTGGGTGACCTTCCCCATCTGGTTTGATATGACTCCTCCAGCCCTGGTCCCTTTTCCGGATTTATCTCGATGAACCACCTGAAAAACAAATATGTGAGTTTAGAATTAGTGTGGAGGGGAAAAAAAGATGGTAACACTTTATCTTAGGGTCTCTTAACTAGTTGCTTATTAGCATGCATATTACTAGACTATTAGCCATTTATTAGCACTAATTAAGCACATAGTAATGCCTTATTCTGCATGACCTTATTCTACATCCCTAATTCTACCCAATACCTAAACTTAACAACTACCGCACTAACTATTAATAAGCAGCAAATTAGGAATTTATTGAGGGAAAAGTCGTAGTTAATGGTGAATAAGTGTTCCCTATTCTAAAGTGTTGCCAAAAAGGGTACTCCCGGATAACATATAAATATTAAAAGTATATAAAATTATATTCTTGTATCAAGAACACTTCGCTTTACTTTGTCAGGAAAGGAAAGCTTTCTTAAGAAGCTCCAACACTCAGATCTTTTGGACTGAATGATGTGTTTCAGTCTAGATTAAAGATATCTCTTTGTTCAAGCATTGACATAACACATCTTATACCCTACTACTTTAGCCATGTCTGACAGAACTGTAACATATGCACATGATCATCATTTTAATGATGAAGGATGGGTCCTAGATGAATCTGCTTCCTTTCAAGGTTTCCACCAACACCTCACCAGCGATAGACATTTTATTTCCTTGACATTCACCTACTGCTCACTGGAGCTCAAATATTTGATAGGAAATTTCTCTATTTGATGCTATTCCCTGTTTATTAGGACCAAATGTTTCAATGAAACATACATTTTCTGTATAGCTGCTTTAAAAATATATGTATTGTAAAAAGTGATATAGAAATAAAATGTGAAGTGAATTGAACGTATGCATCCAAGTATCTAACCTTTGAATAATTTCCAACATGCATGCGTCTTCAGCTTGGTATTGAAGATTGAAATTGTTGTAAGTAGAAAAATCAGCTGCAAGCCCAGACAGAAAAGCTGGCTGGATGCCCTCACAAATGATGTGCTCCTCAAGGCTGATCATCCAGTGCTGGATTCTTCTTCCTGGTGTTTCACCTGAACCTTTAAAAATAAAAACACATTTAATGTTTTAATTTAATTCACATTTAGTTTCAGCATTGACATAACATTAATTTGACATTGCCAGATTACAACTGAATGCAAAGAAAACTAAAATCATTGTAAACAGTCACAGAGTTCAGCACTTCTAACATAAGAAAAGCATTTCAACATGGACTGGTCTGGACAGACCTTTAAGTCAAAATGTGTATGCTGTATATTGTGTATTGTAAAATTTATTTTCATTTATATTCAGACAACAAAGAAAGCCCATCCACTGAAAGTCCACACAAGTGCATGGTAAATAAAAACTCAATTTCAAACATGCTAGCTTTACACATGGAAACATTGGTTCTCATACTTAGCTTTCCTGTTTACATTTTTAAGTGCTCCAAGCATATGATTTCCGATTCAGAAATCAAGCTAATAAGTATTCTATCACTTTAAATACAAAACCAACATGGATTGATGCAAAAACATAACCAACATAAAAATAACAATATAAGCACAACAGTAAAAATCCCGCTTAGAATAAACATGTCATACTAGAACATGCTTACCCAAATTTGCAATCACAACGACACCGAAATTTTGAGTTTGTTCGTTTGTTTTTTTCAAACAGTGGAGGTTTAACGCGTTAGCAAATTCTGCAAACTGATAGCCTATTAGCAAACAACACCGGCCATTTCAGCATGTTACAGAGACATCGATGTGATTTCAATGCAACAGTGTTTGAAAACTTAACTTTGCATAAGAATTATCTCATAACGAATGAAACTCACCCTGTAATTGGGAATAATATAATCCGAGTCACAGAGACAGAAATCCAGTTGCACTCGATGATGTCGTATTTGGCGCGTTTATCACTGAAAAGAGCAAATAAAAGATAGTGTCACTTCCGATATCCACTATACAGATTAGTTGCAGTAGCAAATGTAATGTATTTTGTCTATGAAATCGCGCAAAGCAAAGGGGAACTTACCTGTTAACAAGACGGATGAAAGTCCCGGCGTGCTCACTGCAGTTTACAAAAATACTGGATAGTAATGTTTTATTTCCTTTGAGTTATAAATACAGTAGAATGCCGTTATATTGTGTCTACGTCATTTCACAAAAACGAAAAAAAAAAAAAAAACAGTAATGTACTGCTTTTGAACATAAGGATTATACTGTTGAAATTCTGCCGTAAATTAACAGCAATTTTTAACAGTGTAGGTTTACAAGGAGTCTAATTTGTTGGTTTAAAATGTTGCAGGATACATGGAAACAGTGAAACGGTGCACGCTGACTTCTTTTATTCATTGTAACAATGTATTTATTGATTCTAAACTCTTGGTTGCTATGTGTTTAGATTTGTGGGTTTCTAACTATGCCAGTGACAAACCTTTTCTCATCAGATCAACTGTAAAAATGGTTTCACGCTCTTAATATTGCCTGAGAAAACCCTCAGCATAGATCGCACCTGAAACCAGCATAGAATATGTTTTGATTGCTGCAGCGCTGGTCTTTAGCATGTGAAATGGGTATGCCTTACACAAAGGTTCAGGTGCATTATAAGGAAAAAAAATAAAACATACAGTACTGATAACATGACTTTCCCCTATATTATGAAAACTATAGTTACAAAGTAAATTTCAACTTTTAACATCCTCCCTAATGCCTATAAACAAGCGTACTATAGGGTTGAGTGAAGACAAACTCCAGTGGTATTAGTCTGACTCTTTGTGGTGGAGAGCCATCTCCCCAGGCTGGGGAGACCACACACGGCTCTATATATTGGGGCCTGCTGGGCACGTTGTGAGTCCCTCCACATGGGCAGCAATCAGAAGATTTAGCAGAAGAGAGGGCGGAACTGTGTGTGAGCCAATGAGAATGAACCAAAGTGTGCATCGTTAAATGAACATTAATTCGGTAGGAGAATTTATATAGACCCTTTTTACGCCGATGTCACGATTACGTCACCGCCCTAGCCGGAGGCAAAACAAAGGGAGAACTGGAGGCGGCCCATTCAAACCAGCGCAGATTCGGCTACATAAGGAGCTTAAAATATCATCTTGTTGTGATGTTGGATGCAAGAATCGACGTAGTACAGGCTCCAATTTGAAATTTTAAGGCATACCTGCTGCCACTCCCAGACAAAAAAAACAACGACAACTGTGGTTAAACAAAATAAAACGAGCGGACTGGACAGAAACAATCGTCAAAAATGCTTGCGTTTGCAGCACACATTTCTTATCAGAAAAGGTTAAATAAAGTATTGTCTTTTGTTGTTATTGTTACGTCCAAGGACGTATTTAATGTGTTTTGTAATTGTGCATGGAGGTATTGGATGTGTTTTTGCTTGCTTTCTTTTTATCTCTTTTTCTCTCTCATCATGAGATAGGAATTCCAATCAGCTGTGTTCAATCAGTGAGGCCTGCAGTGATTGGATGACGATGGGATAGGAAGTGGATAAGAAGTGGTGGATCTATGGAGGAGGAGAGAGAGACTTTCTTTTACCAGGGCTACGCTTCCTCCTGGTTGCCCAGACTCATTTGTTGTTTGATTTTGGTTGATTTTTATTTCTGAGTAAGTGAACTCAGGATCTTGTGTTACTCTTAAGGAGAAAGAGAACTGAGGTTGTTAAGAATTGTTTGATTATTATTGTTTTATGTTAACTGGGCTTAATAGTAACTTTTTATGTTTATTTTTATTTAAGGGAACGTAGGGGGAGGGTGCCATTTTTGTTTGTACTTCTCTTTTCTCCTGGTTTTGGGTAGATAGGAAGAGAGGGAAGTTTTGTGTACTTTTATTTTTGGGTTTATCTTCATCTAGGAAATGTATAAAAATCTTTGGGTTAGTTAGTTTGGTTTTGTTTGTTATTTTGGCTTAGCTCTCCCCTGAAGGTTTTGTTCCCTATATGTTTGATTACTTTTTATTTTTGTCTTGAGCTTGTTTTTGTTGACTTATCTTTATTCAAATTAAAAAGAAATTAATTTGAACTGGTGTTTGTGTTGATTCTGGGACAGGAGGTTGGATGCCCTGGTTTTCTCTCCTAGGTTTTTTTTTCTTTTTTTTTTTAAATTTATTTGCTTTGTTACTGGCTGCTCAACCCTAGATGGGAAGTATGTAACAATTGGGGGCTCGTCTATGTTAGTTTTCATTTTTTGATAGTTGTGTTGATTTGGTAACTTGGAGATTTGTCTCTTGTTAATGAATCCGGTATGAAATTCGCTGCTAAACACCATTTCAATTTGTTGGTAAGTAATCCTATTTCTAAAAAGTTGTTTGGAAGTCTTTGAAGTTTTGTGGGAGGGGCAAAGGCATATAGAGTGAGTATGGATTTTGATTTGTTAGAATTCTCTCTTAATCCTACTATAGAAGTTTATAATCGCTGTAGGAAGAAGGATTTAATTCTTATAGCTGACTTCTTTAATGTTAGCGTTTTGAAAGAGTCTACTAAACAGGTTATTAAAGAGCAGCTTTATGATGAATTGGTTTCTGATGGTATTTTGCCAGGTCAGTCAGAAGCGGGTGAGGAGGAGTCGGCCGAAACTGGTGTGGAAACTTCTGAGGTTTTTCTTAATGTAGATGCTTCTGGATCAAGTGATGAAACCAAATTGGCTGTTAAATTGAAGGAGTTGGATTTGTTGATTAAAAAACAAGAATGTGAGGCACAGTTAATTAAACTGCGTGTGGTACAAGCGGAAACGGAGCGTGCTGTTAAACTGCATCAATTGGATTTACAAGCGAGTGGGAGAATGAGTAGACCAATTCCAGTTCCCCGTACCAAAATTCCTTCAGATGTGATTCTACCGGTAAATCCGCCTATTTCTGCTGAACGCTCTGATTTTGATGCGAGTAGATATGTTAAGCTTGTCCCTCCTTTTAGAGAGGCAGAGGTAGATGCGTATTTTATCGCATTTGAACGTGTTGCAGGGAAGTTGAGATGGCCTAAGGATATGTGGGCATTATTGTTGCAATGCAACTTTATGGGGAAAGCCCAGGAAGTATGTGCTGCATTGCCTGTAGATCAATCGCTTGATTATGAGATCGTTAAAGCGGCAGTGTTGCGGGCTTATGAATTAGTCCCAGAGGCTTATCGTCAAAAGTTTAGGTCTCAGTCAAAGTCTTTCAAACAAACCTGTGTAGAATTTGCTCGAGAGAAGAGAGTACTTTTTGAAAAGTGGTGTTTAGCAAGTCGAGTTGTTGACTTTGAGCAACTCCAAGAGTTATTGTTACTTGAGGAGTTCAAAAATTGTATGCCGGAGGCTGTTGTAATATACTTGAATGAACAAAAAGTTAATTCTCTTTCTGATGCCGCTGTGTTAGCGGATGAATTTATTTTGACACATCGTTCTATACGTCCTGAGAAAACTAGTTATCCCGCGGTTAGAGTAGCGAGAGAAGAGACTTTGGTATCTTCTCAAACTTGGAGGCCAGGGAAGAGTGTAAAGCCACCCCGTCAGTATACTTCGGGGCGAACAGCAGGGAATAGGGTCTGTTTTTTTTGTTTAGATCCTGGCCATTTGATTGCTGATTGCAAGGCCTGGAAACAGAAAGCACCTACTAAAACTAAAAATGTGGCTTTTGCTCAGTCTGTGTCTGAAACTGATTGTACCTATGGACCATTTATTTTGCAGGGCACCGTATCGTTTGCAAATGGTTCGGAAACTAGACCAGTTTTGATTTTGCGTGATACTGGGTCGGCTCAGTCCTTTGTGTGCAAGGAGGTTTTGCCCTTTTCTGATCTGTCTTATACAGGTAGAAACGTGCTGGTGCGAGGTATCGAGATGGGCTGTGTTCATGTTCCACTCCATAATGTTTACTTAAAATCTGATCTCGTTACAGGGGTTGTTGAGTTGGGTGTGCGCCCTAAATTACCTGTGGACGGGGTTAGTATAATCCTTGGGAATGACCTCGCTGGGGCTAATGTTTTCCCTTGCCCTGTGGTGGCTAATAGACCTGATGCCTACCTTCAGCCGGATTTGTCTGTGCAGTTTCCTTCAGTTTTCCCTGCCTGCGTCGTAACGAGGTCCCAATCAAAGAAGTTTAACGATGTAATTGACATTTCTGATTCTTTTCTTGGTATTGGTGGACTTGGAAAGGACCATTTAGTTGTGGAGACTGAGGTAAAGTCTAGTTTGGATAATGTGACCGTTGAAGGAGTTCATTTACGGGTGGGTCGAGATCAGTTATCCCTAGCTCAGAAATCTGATCCTACATTACGAAGTTGTTCTGAGATGGCGAGTGATGTGAACGATATCTCTGATTTGAATACCACGTATTATTGGGATGAGGGAGTTCTCATGCGTAAATGGAAGCCTTCACATTCTGACGCGGCAAATTGGCAGGTGAGATATCAAATTGTGTTACCAACTGGATATCGATTACAGGTCTTAAAATTGGCTCACGAGCATCCTCTTTCGGGACATTTGGGAGTCACAAAAACGTTTCATCGTGTTTCTAAGTATTATTTTTGGCCTGGATTAAAATCTGCAGTATCAGATTTCTGCCGTTCGTGTGACATTTGTCAGCGTGCAGGGAAACCGAATCAGAAGATTCCTTCGGCACCTTTGTATCCCATTCCTGTGCTAAGTGAACCTTTTGAGAGATTGATTATTGACTGTGTGGGTCCACTGCCTAAATCGAAAACCGGGCATCAGTACATTTTAACCGTTATGTGTTGTGCGACGCGTTATGCAGAGGCTATTCCGCTGCGCTCAATTAAAACTCCTCTAATTGTGAAAGAATTGGTGAAGTTTTGTACTACCTTCGGCCTGCCTCGAATAATTCAGACTGATCAGGGGTCAAATTTTACCTCTAAGGTATTTGCACAAACGCTCACTGAGTTGGGAGTAACACATAAAATGTCGAGCGCATACCACCCAGAGTCACAAGGAGCTCTTGAGCGGTTCCATCCGACATTAAAGTCCATGCTCCGTGCCTTCTGTGTGGAGACTGGTAAAGACTGGGCAGACGGGTTGCCATTGTTGATGTTTGCCATACGTGAGTCAGTTCAGGAATCATTGGGTTTTAGTTCCGTTGAGCTTGTGTTTGGGCACACGGTTCGCGGGCCATTAAAGCTCTTTAGTGAGCAGTTGCTAAAGAAGTCTACTTCACCTGTGTCCGTTCTTGAATATGTAAGTTCTTTTCGTGAACGTTTACATCAGGTGTGCATGTTCGCTAAAGTTCATTTGGCCGACGTGCAGTCTAAAATGAAGAAGCGCTTTGACCAGAAAAGTGTGTCGCGTAATTTTCAGGCTGGTGATTTGGTTCTTGCTTTACTTCCTATCCCTGAGTCTACATTTCAAGCAAAGTTTTTTGGACCTTACGTGATAGAAAAGAAGCTTAGTCAGACGGATTATGTTGTGGGCACACCAGATCGAAGGCGGAAAAGTCGAGTTTGTCACATCAATATGCTCAAGGCATATCATGAGCGAGAGATGAGACAGACTCCCTCATCGTCAATGCTTGTTACCTCTATTCTTGTCAACTCTGAGCAGAGACAGGAGGATGATGTAGCGGATGACTATCACTGTTGTGGGGTACGGCTGGAGAATTCAGTTGTTTTGAATAACTTGCATTCTCATCTGGAGCATTTGCCGATAAGCCAACGAGAGGATGTAGAGCAATTGATACGAAAATACCCCTCTCTATTTTCTGATGTTCCTGGTAGAACTACAGTCCTGTGTCATGATATTGACGTGGGTACTTGTTTGCCCATAAAGCAACATCCGTACCGGCTGAATCCAATGAAACGAGCAGCGATGAAAAATGAAGTGGAATATTTGTTGAAGAATGGATTGGCTGTTCATAGTCAAAGTCCGTGGAGTTCTCCATGTCTGTTAGTCCAGAAACCCGACTCTTCTTTTCGTTTTTGCACGGATTACCGAAAGGTTAATAGTGTAACTAAAGCGGATTCTTTTCCTTTACCCCGCATTGAGGATTGTGTAGATCGAATTGGCTCTGCCACTTACGTCACTAAATTAGATCTCCTAAAAGGGTATTGGCAAGTCCCTCTAACTGCCCGTGCTAGCGAAATATCTGCATTTGCCACTCCTGATAGCTTTCTGCAGTATAATGTAATGGCGTTCGGGATGCGGAACGCCCCAGCGACTTTCCAGCGATTGATGCAGAGGGTTTTGTCCGGAGTGACTAATTGTGAAGCATATTTGGATGATCTAGTCATTTATTCCAACAGTTGGGAGGATCATGTGAATCGTTTAGATCTGGTGTTCAGCCGTCTGGCTGAGGCTTCTTTGACTTTGAATCTTTCAAAGTGTGAGTTTGCAAAAGCAGTGATCACATATCTGGGTAAAATGGTCGGTCAGGGGCAGGTGAAGCCCGTGATGGCCAAAGTGAGTGCAATCCTTGATTTTCCTGCTCCTGTAAATAAAAGAGAACTTTGAAGATTCCTGGGAATGGCAGGATACTATCGCGGATTTTGTTATAATTTCGCAACGGTGGTGTCTCCGTTGACTGACCTTCTTAGCACTTCGAGAAAATTTGACTGGGATGTAAGGTGTGATCATGCTTTCACTGCAGTGAAAGATTTATTGTGTAATGCGCCAGTTCTCTCGGCTCCTGATTTCACACGATCTTTTCAGCTGAATGTTGATGCGAGTGCTGTTGGAGCTGGCGGAGTGCTGATGCAAGAGGATGACTCGGGTATCGAGCATCCCGTGAGTTATTTTTCTAAGAAATTTTCTAAGTGTCAGCGTAACTACAGCACAATTGAAAAGGAGGCGCTGGCCTTGGTACTGGCGTTGCGACACTTTGAAGTGTATTTGGGGGGGCATTGTAGCCCAATTAAAGTGTACACTGATCACAATCCACTAGTGTTTTTGTCACAAATGTCCAACTCAAACCAGCGTTTGATGCGGTGGTCTCTCGTTTTGCAGGAGTACAACCTTGAAATTAAACATCGGAAGGGTTCAGACAATATAATTGCTGATGCGTTGTCCCGAGTGTGTGAAGCTGATGGGTGATGTGAATTTTTTTTCATATAAAAAGAAATTTAGTGATGGGGGTGTTACGTCCAAGGACGTATTTAATGTGTTTTGTAATTGTGCATGGAGGTATTGGATGTGTTTTTGCTTGCTTTCTTTTTATCTCTTTTTCTCTCTCATCATGAGATAGGAATTCCAATCAGCTGTGTTCAATCAGTGAGGCCTGCAGTGATTGGATGACGATGGGATAGGAAGTGGATAAGAAGTGGTGGATCTATGGAGGAGGAGAGAGAGACTTTCTTTTACCAGGGCTACGCTTCCTCCTGGTTGCCCAGACTCATTTGTTGTTTGATTTTGGTTGATTTTTATTTCTGAGTATGTGAACTCAGGATCTTGTGTTACTCTTAAGGAGAAAGAGAACTGAGGTTGTTAAGAATTGTTTGATTATTATTGTTTTATGTTAACTGGGCTTAATAGTAACTTTTTATGTTTATTTTTATTTAAGGGAACGTAGGGGGAGGGTGCCATTTTTGTTTGTACTTCTCTTTTCTCCTGGTTTTGGGTAGATAGGAAGAGAGGGAAGTTTTGTGTACTTTTATTTTTGGGTTTATCTTCATCTAGGAAATGTATAAAAATCTTTGGGTTAGTTAGTTTGGTTTTGTTTGTTATTTTGGCTTAGCTCTCCCCTGAAGGTTTTGTTCCCTATATGTTTGATTACTTTTTATTTTTGTCTTGAGCTTGTTTTTGTTGACTTATCTTTATTCAAATTAAAAAGAAATTAATTTGAACTGGTGTTTGTGTTGATTCTGGGACAGGAGGTTGGATGCCCTGGTTTTCTCTCCTAGGTTTTTTTTTCTTTTTTTTTTTAAATTTATTTGCTTTGTTACTGGCTGCTCAACCCTAGATGGGAAGTATGTAACATTGTATGGATTATGGTTTGTGTTACGTATCTAAAGATTTCTTATGTATCTCACAACTATGAAATAATGTCTGTGTGCATGTGTGTAAAACAACAAACTGATGATGTATACAGGTGCTGGTCATATAATAGGCTCTGTGCACAAGCGTAGCGACGAACTTCCGCTAATGTCCAGAAGTCGGCAAATCGGTTTCCGGTTTACTTCACCGCTATAAACAAACAAGATGAGCGCTGCTGCAGTTGTAAGAAAAAAGAAATATAATGTGCGTGACACATCGAAGTTTCTAAGAGCTGTAGGTGGATCTAAGGAGCACTGCTGTGTGCCACTTTGCTCTGCTTCAAGTCGGTATAACAGTAATTTGAGCTTCCACTGCTTCCCGAAGGACACCAACCTTCGTGCGCAGTGGCTGCACAAAATAAGGAGGGCACGATTTTCGGTGACCACCCATACTAAGGTATGCAGCCGACATTTCCACGAGAATGAAATTCACACTACTGCTAAGGGTAGACGGGTTTTTAGCAGTAGGCTCAGTTCCATCGTTATTCGAGTGGAATAACCACACTACGGTGTCACGGGCCGGTGTTTGGGAGCGCCGATCTCGACCACCAAGTCCAGAACCTGCCCCGCCGGGGCCTGATGAAGACATCGAGCAACCCGTCATGGTCCCGATGGTCGTGGACCACGACTACGTAGCCAGTCGTACTGTATGTGTGGACCGGGAGCGGTATGAAGGTGCGTTGATGGAAATCGAGGAGCTGAGAGAGCAGCTCCAAACATGTCATCTTCATCACTCCTTTGGACTTAAAAGGTTTGCTTCTTCGCCTGAAGACATCAGATTTTACACCAGGTAAGATAGTTAATATCAACATCTTCTCATAACTGTTTACTGAATGACTGACTGACCAAGTAATTATTTTTTTCTCTGTATTCTTAATCATATTCTTGAGCACTTATGGCAAATCAACTAATTTTAATTGCAATACTGTATTTTAGATTCCCCTCATACGAGCATCTGATGGCGTTCTGGAACCTGATCGAGGCAGCAACAGCAAAAATGGTTAGGGTCACCAGGGCAAAGAAAACCAATGCTACTACCACCACAACAATTGAAAGCCCTTTAACCAGACCAACAGTAAGTTTTCTTTTTTCTCTCACACACACACATACCGAAGCATGAAAAGGATGGTTTTAAACTGACTCCCATTAATAAGGGTGTAATGACACCCTCGTTTCATGATTTAATACATAGATTTATTTTACACGAATATGCTTGCACTCTGCCACATTTGGCATTATGAGGACCCTCTAAATATTCCCCCATTGCATTATTATACATTATATCATTTAACAAATGAATGAAAATTACTGTGATTGTAAACTGATTTTTTTTTTAGTGTCAGTACATTAAAACTACAATATATATATTTGTAGTTTTAATGTACTGACACTAAAACTAAAAAAAAAAATCCAGTTTACAATCACAGTAATTTTCATTTGGAGTGAACTATGAACTATACACAAAACAGATATTCACTATCCACAATACATATTGTTGTTGCATTTTTGTATTGCGATATATTGGTACACACCTACTCAAACTCATCTCCCCCCAGAAACTGCTGCCGATCGATGAGTTCTTCCTCTTCCTCGCATACCTGTCCACTGGCTGTACCCAGAGAGAGTTGAGTCATAGATTCAACATCCACAGAGCAACAGTCAGCCGAATCATTGTGACCTGGGCCAACTTCCTCTACAGCTTACTGGGCTCGGTCTGTATATGGATGTCTCCTGCAGCTGTGAAGGCCAATCTTCCACCCGACTTTGATGGCAGCTACAGCGACACACAAATAGTGCTTGATTGTACAGAGCTACGGTGTCAAACACCTTCATCCCTTCTCCTTCAGAGTGAAGTTTTTTCCAACTATAAGTCCCACTGCACCTTTAAGGCTATGGTGGGCATGTCCCCTCACGGAGCCCTGACTTTTGTGTCAGCACTCTTTGAGGGTTCAATGAGTGACAGGGAGGTGTTTTGTCAGTCAGGGATTACATCACTCTTAACACCTGACATGGCCATAATGGTGGACAAGGGATTCTTGGTGGATGACCTTGTACCTGGGCCTGTTCATCGTCCTGCCTTCCTCTTCAAGAGGGCCCAAATGTCAGAGGTGGATGTTCTGAAGACGCAGTCCATTGCCCGTTTGAGAGTGCACATTGAAAGGTTAATCAGAAGAGTAAAAGAGAATAAACTGTTTGATACCACTATCCCTCTCTCCATTGCCGGGAGCATAAACCAAATCTTCACAGTCGCTTGTCTCCTCTCAAACTACCAAAATGGACCTCTGGTCAAGAAATGGAGATTATGAAGTGAGATACTGTAACTGTAGCCATATCTTCTGCCAAAGAGATCAATATTAACTATTTTTGTGTTCAACATACAGTATTAAAAAAAAAAAACATCACTTTGTAAATTGTCTCTGATATAATTTGTAAATATCTTTATAAATTGTGAAAACTTGAAGGTGCAACAATAAAAAACACCTAAAAATCACAGGCATGGTCATGTAATATTTTGCAGTTTATAGTTGTTAAAGAGGCAATTGCCAGAGACGTCTACCTTCTCTTGAGTACAATGGTAATAAATGACTGGTCTTTTTCTTGCGGTGCACAGTGTTAAAATACTTTTATTGTGCTTAATCATAAAAATATATTTCATTTTCACATTTAATGGTAACACAGAAGAACATACAATATTTATTTGGAAACACTACACTACACCTACTCCTGAAGCATTAGACATTTCTGTATATAGACAGAGAAATAAAACCTGTCTACTTTTTCTTTGATTGTATCCAAAACATCACTGTCTCTGTAAACTCTTTGGATGAGTATGTCTTCCTCGGCTGAAACTACAAAATCACACCAATCCATTCCTGTAATTAGCATCTGCCCCTGTATTTGCCAGTAGTAAGCATGTTTTTTTTTTTTAGCTCTAATGTGCCTGACTCTATTTTCAGATATGGGCAGTCAACGTAGCTTTTAACATTAGGGCATTTCATCTCAATCAGCCCAAACGGACATGGCTCTGAAGGGTCAAAGATGATCCCATCTGGAGACGCCCCCAGCCAAGGAGCGTCAGGGTGAATGACCAAACCACAGGGGAAGCGGTTGACCCTTTTTATTTGACAGTATTCACAGATGGCATCTGCCTCTAATTCAAGCCCCCTCTTCATAGCCGCTGTCTGACGGGTTCCTTGCAGTATCCGGTTAGCCAGACCTTCTTCTGTCTTCTCTTTAACCTGGCAGATCTCTCTGAATCGTGAGGCAGTCAGTCTATGTCTCCTTAGTTGATGCCATTCAGTACACAAACTTTGGTCTCTAGTAGCACATTCATATTTGTGTGCCATGTCCCAGGTGACCTCCAGACTCCTAAGGTGAAGCTGTTGTGGTTCAGTGCAGACAAACATGCAACTGGATGGCTGTAGGCGGTAATTCTAAAGAGGCACAGATGGTTGCGGTGGGGCAGCATGGAAGGACAGGTTTCGCTTTGCAGGTTGTTGGTAGGACAAGGGACTACCGGCTTGAACCTTGCCCAGGGCAGAGTCGACCAGGGGAATTTCACAGCTGACGCCCATGCTGCAGATCATCGGTGCCTCAGCTTTAGAGAAATCTTTATAAACCTCTGTCACCTGGAAAGTAACAATTAGCATACCAGTAACCTTCCCTGTAATTTCTATCCACAGTATGTTATGCATGGCATACAAGTTCATTATGAAGGAACCTTATGAGAACATTATCCTATTGATTTCAATTCAATTTCAGTTTTTTTTTCTTCTTTGAAGCAGAATTTGTGTTTGTATAATTGATGGGCCATAGTACATTTAATTAAAAGGAAATATTCATGAAATGCGTGTGAAAAGAAAAAAAATCATGAAATACCGGTATACAGATTTTGGTTGATATATCGTACTGTACAGTGAAATTTGCTATTGTTATATCCCTACTGACCTGAAGGACGGACAGATCAGGCAAATCTCCGGTCAGGCCTTTGTAGAGTGTGCTCCTGTGTAGAACATAAAACTTTCATGAGTGGGAAGTGGCATATCCACAGGTATTTTAATTCAGACATGCAACATATTGTAATAAATCTACAACATTGAGCCTTTACCTTACACCCTCGGTTGTTGCTCTACACTTTGGTTTAGCAGACAGCACAGCCATCTTTTCCACAGGGCCTGGCTTTATACCCTATCAAGTTATTCAGGATACAGTTAGAAAATAAAGCCAACAGGTCTATAATTATAGTGCAGACTTACCAAAGTTCTGGGCTTGTGCCACTGCTGTTCCCCTTCAGTACAACTTAGCACAGGAGGCACAACTGGCATATTCAGTTCAGAGTAATGTGCTGACTGGAACAGCAAAGCAACGCAGTGGTTGCATAATGCTGCTCCAGCAACACATGTGCAACTGTGTTGCATAAGCTCCACAGGAATCGAATCTTTCAGTACCACCTGCATAAGTAAAATGTCATATTAAATATTTATCATAGCTTGTTCACTGTTTAATCATTTGTTTAGGACATAATCTTGTTTTTTTAATATTTATATGTATGTATATATATATATATATATATATATATTCTATATAAACAGTCCAAATTAGATTGGATTAGATTATGTTGTATAATATGCTGACTGCATTAGATCAAAATCTCAAAGTTGTTTATTTGAAACATGATAGCCTAATACCTATAACACAAGATTTCATCTTAAACGAATGACTGAGTTGAAAACTTGAATAAGAACGCATTTTACCCGGAGGGGACCAGCTAGGGAAACTTACCTGCCTACAATAACTGTTTTCATTAGATTTGAGTTATATTAAACATAAGTAACCTTAACCAAGTCCCCAGGAACATCGGGTTATAATAAGTAACAAGCTTATAACATGAACAAGAACACATACATGAACAAGAACGCATACACTAACCCGAATGGGGACCAGCAAGGTCAACTCACCTGCCAATTTTAGCCTCTCTTTTCATTACCTACTCATTTAAGAGTTATAAATTAATAAACATGAATTACCTTTGCTAAAACCCCAGGAACACCGGGCTATTAAAGTAACAAGCCTATAACTGCTGTTTTATCAATTCTAACTTCACCATACACTCAAACTGTGAGGTTTCTCTGCTTTCCTCATGGACCTGTAGCACAACGCCCTGACAGTGACTTCACCTGTGCCCTGAACTTTATTAGAAACTGAGAGGAGAGCAAGTTAATACAATTGATATTACAATTATCACAAAAAATAACCAACAGTCTGTGTTTAAAACTAAGAAAAACAAACTTCTATATAGTGCTGCTACTACTAACGTTACATTAAAAACTAGCTTAGCCGCTATCTGCCAGCACACCACATTAGATTAAAATACTTACCCTCGTAGTTGTGCAGATAACTCGATATGTAGAGTTTAAAACCCTTGTCCCTCTTGCTTGTCGGAGCAGGGGACCAGACATCAACAATGCGATGAACATCGCTGACGGTTATTTTCGGAAGATCCTGGAGACATCGAGTAAAAAATGACATTTTCGGTGACGCGAATGAAAACCGGAAACTGATATGCCGACTTCTGGCGACAGCGGAAGTTCGTTGCTACGCTTGTGCACAGAGCCTATTAGAATATCATCAAAAAGTTGATTTATTTCACTAATTCCATTCAAAAAGTGAAACTTGTATATTATATTCATGCATTATACACAGACTGATATATTTCAAATGTTTATTTCTTTTAATTTTGATGATTAGAGCTCACAGCTCATGAAAGTCAAAAATCAGTATCTCAAAATATTAGAATATTTACATTTGAGTTTGAAAAAATGACCATCCCTACAGTATAAATTCTGGGTATCTCTTGTTCTTTGAAACCACAATAATGGAGAAGACTGCTGACATGGCAATGATCCAGAAGATGAACATTGACGCCCTCCACAAAGAGGGTAAGTCACAGAGGGTCATTACTGAAAGGTGTGGCTGTTTACAGAGTGCTGTATCAAAGCATATTAAATGCAAAGTTGACTGGAAGGAAGAATTTGGGTAGGAAGAGGTGCACAAGCAACAGGGATGACCGCAAGCTTGAGAATACGGTCAAGCAAAGCTGATTCAAACACTTGTGAGAGCTTCACAAGGAGAGAACTGAAGCTGGAGTCAGTGCATCAAGAGTCACCGAGCTCAGACGTCTTCAGGAAAAGGGCTACCAAGCCACTTCTGAACCAGAGACAACGTCGGAAGCGTCTTACCTGGGCTGTTGAGAAAAAGAACTGGACTGTTGCTCAGTGGTCCAAAGTCCTCTTTTCAGATCAAAGTAAATTTTGCATTTAATTTGGAAATCAAGGTCCCAGAGTCTGGAGGAAGAGTGGAGAGGCACAGAATCCATGTTGCTTGAAGTCCAGTGTGAAGTTTCCACAGTCAGTGATGATTTGGGCTGCCATGTCATCTGCTGGTGTTGGTCCATTGTGTTTTCTGATGTCCACAGTCAACACAGCCATCTACCAGGAGATTTTAGAGCACTTCATGCTTCCTTCTGTTGACAAGCTTTATGGAGATGCTGATTTCATTTTCCAGCAGGACTTGGCACCTGCCCACACTGCCAAAGGTACCAAAAGCTGGTTCAATGACCATGGTGTTACTGTGCTTGATTGGCCAGCAAACTCGCCTGACCTTAACCCCATAGAGAATCTATGGGATATTGTCAAGAGGAAGATGAGAGACACCAGACCCAACAATGCAGAAGAGCTGAAGGCTACTATCAGAGCAACCTGGGCTCTCATAACACCTGAGCAGTGCCACAGACTGATCGACTCCATGCCACGCTGCATTGCTGCAGTAATTCAGGCAAAAGGAGCCCCAACTAAGTATTGAGTGCTGTACATGCTCATACTTTTCATGTTCATACTTTTCAGTTGGCCAAGATTTCTAAAAATCCTTTCTTTGTATTGGTCTTAAGTAATATTCTAATATTTTGAGATACTGATTTTTGACTTTCATGAGCTGTAAGCTCTAATCATCAAAATTAAAAGAAATAAACATTTGAAATATATCAGTCTGTGTATAATGCATGAATATAATATACAAGTTTCACTTTTTGAATGGAATTAGTGAAATAAATCAACTTTTTGATGATATTCTAATTATATGACCAGCACCTGTATGCTTAATCATCTGTAATATACATTGTTGTGATTGATAGTGGCTGGACTTTCTAAGAACTTAGTAAGAAATAATAATCAAATACAGAAAGTTCAAAATTAATTTCTGGAATTTTTATTTCTAGAAACTATTCACATCTTTCTTTAAATGTACTGTATGTTAAGTATTGTAAACTTAACTTACATAATTTACAGCATGTACAGTATATACTTTAAAATAACTATTTGGCCATGATACATACATCTTCAAATAATAGATCCATGACACTAAATGTTTAACTTTTTGTATTTTGGCCCAGTTCACCCTCACGTAACGTTAGCTGTAAAAATAGCCTGCTGAAGTTGAAATATATGTACATCATCATGACTAGATAGTCACAGGTGAGTTTCTCTTTACGTTTCGTTAGGTTTCTCTAACGTTATGTGCGACTGGAGTCAGTCAATCTGAGGTAATCCTGTCAGATCGTCCATCCATGAGCATAGGGTCGGCCAATCTGACTTTGTCCGTTAAAGTTAACTTATTTAAATAACAATCATGGTCCTGCACAGTGAGTGACCTTACATATGCAGGTAAAATCTGTTTTTCTCCAGCCATTGTTAAAAAAACAAGGTAAACAAACTTAGCTAGCGTTAGTGAAGTGGTCAGTGGAATCTTTCTGCCTCCAGCTAAGCCCCGCCCACAGAAAAACGTCACAATGTTTACTAACAGAAAAAGGGTCTATAGGTGTTGTTACATTAACTAGTACTTCACTCATAAAGCATTTATAAAACAAAATACAATGCAAGAGACACTATACAAGACACAATGTTCTGGGATGCATGTTTATTCGTAGAAAGGTTTGTCTATGAGTGAAAAGGAGGAAAGTTCCTTTTTTATGGACATTGTGTGGGTTTCAGAAGGATCCGTTCTTACTGTAAGTCACATTTCTCACATACTTTTGAGCAATAAAATAGTTTTATCAGATGGTTGCCCTGGTAACTGAGCCCTTTGGGGGAAGGGACCATAGATCCTCACAGTCTGCTTGTTGAGTGAGGGGATTCGCTGGATCATTCATTAAATATAATGAATAAACCTGTGTCTGATTTTGCATCTGTTTTCTATTTGCCTAAAATAATTTGCGCCGGATTAGGTATTTTGATTCATGACATTTCATGAGTCGTGGTGTCTCAAGTCAATATAATTTTGTCCCAAATGTCTGGATTCTCAGACTATAACAGCTGCATCCTGTTAGTTCTGTCTGTACAGTAGACTAATGACAGTGTCTGCTTGTTAAAGCAACTTTTCAACTTTTCCATCAGCAATTCAATTGCTGGAGCAGGTTCAAATCGTCTCTGACATGTTTCCAGACTAAAGATAGAGACGGCAAATTTAAGTTGCTTTTGGACAACAGAAGTTCAAGTACTAGGCACAAGGATCCTTTCCTGTTCATGTATCCTCTATCTCCAGTTTTTCCAGACTGCAGCTGTCTACAGTTCCTGCTCTCCCAGAATATGATCCAACTGTATATTTGATCCAACTGTAACATTTAATTTTACCTTTATATCAACTTTGATATGCACCATTGTTTAATAATGTTTATGACAAACCAAATATTGTAATAATTGGTTATAAGGAACCACAAATGTAATTTCTTCAATTTGTCAGTTTTACTTTCAGTCTTTCTGAAAAGCCTGTGTGGAATTGTCTTGTTTAAAATTAATCCACAGTAAAGTAAAGCAAACAAACAGACAGTTTTTCACTGTTTGGAGTTCTTTTCTAATGTTACCCCATGCCTACACCAGACGTGAACAGTGCAACATAACTAAAGTCAACAGTGATTAGGTCTACACTGGATGTGGCACAGATTGCCACGACAAAGCGCTTATGCTGCTCTGACATGAAAGACAAATTCACGATGTTCACATCCAATGTAGATACGGTTGTTGGGGTCACAAAGAATGCAATTCAATTTTTTTCACTTATACTACACAGAATCCTGTAATGCTTGGAGGCATCTATGGTTTTGTTGATGGAGTAATCCTGTAGTTGCATATCTAGTATTTTCTCTCTTCCTACTACATGTGCAAATCAGTGGGTGGGGCTAAAGACAATAGGGACAGTTGATGGAATGTATATGCATATGTTTTTAAGTCTTGTGAGTTCAAATGTTCAAGATGTTTTAAACCATTCAAGCGGAATAAACAGCAAAATACTACTCAGTTTACTCCCTTTACTCCATAACAGAGGTTCCTGTTATGGAGTAAATTTAACCCCTTTTCACACACAAAATATTGTGAGTGATATTAAATTATTCTGAATGTAATTTGTAACTCGCTTTATTTTAAAATCCTGACAAAATAGTCATTTTGCTACTGAGGATTTTATTTAGAAACAATATATTTCATATACAATCACAAATGGTAATATATATATATATTTTTTTTTAAGTTCCATATTTGCAATACCATGATACAAATTGAGTGAGTTCACTTTCTTCACACAACAGTTCATATAAAAGGTTGAAGTGACCATAGTTGTATATAGTTAAGACATGGAAATCAGAACCAGAACTGTTTGGAGTGGCTCTGAAGTCATTACATGTATTAGATAGACAGACAGATTAGATATACAGATTAATAAAATGTCATCTTTACACAGTATTATGTGTTTGTCTGTAAATTCCATCATATATATTAAGAACACATTTTAGTGCAAACGTATAAAACAATGCTTAAAAATGTTAATAAACGAAAATCACTGTTTGGCAAGTAGTAACAAACCTATAAATTTGTCATTCATGAAAAGAAATAAAAAATAATACTAATAAAAATGCATACTGACTTCAAGCTTATAATTGAGCTGCTGTTGTTAAAAAAACAAACATGAAGCGTATATATATGAAGCGTTTATTTGCAAAGTTTTTTTTTTTTTCATTTTCAAAAATCATGTTTTTTTATTATGCTATCATGTTTTATATAACCCAGCTGAAGTTTGATTGAGATTAATTGGAATGCATAATGAAAAAACATGATTTCTGAAAATTGTTAAAAACAGAGTTATCTGTCTTTGCAAATGAACTCTTCATATATATATATATATATATATATATATATATATATATATATATATATGTGTGTGTGTGTGTGTAGGAATTAACCTTGTCTTCTCAAGAATTAGGAAAAAAACTAATTAATTGCTTTTGAACAAACAATTACTATTAAATGTTAAAAGCACCTTTGAGCTATAGCATATAAAGGCCCCTGATTCCTGTCAAATTATTAAAACGTGGAACAAAAATTTAAATAGACCTGAGATTAAGAAAATATCACAATACAGTACGATTAAAAAAATGCTAATTAGGTCATGCAGTGCAATTTAAAATATATAAAATTACGGCCCAGTTTTACTAACAGCTTGTGCCAATGCAAACTATTTTTTGGCATTAAAATAGTACTGTCAGATTTACTAAAGACATACAGTGAAGAATTAGCGATGAAAAGGCGTGGACAGTTATAGTCGCGCCTGACCTTATTTGAATATATTTGTTTCCCTTTCAGAGGCAAAATTTATAGGAGGAGAGTATTAAAATTAAATGATCATGCAACGCGATTTACTAACATTTGCGCTCGTCAAATTACTGGCATTTGCCCCATTATTTAATGCCCAAAAAAGCATGTCTTAAACTATTTTGTGCTAAAAAATGGCTGCAATTGTTCTTGCTAGGAGGAGGCACCGCAGAGAACAGAGAGGATTTTTTTTCAAACGTATTAATTTATTTGGAATGCCAGAAGAACACATTATCTGAACATATCTTTTGCCAAGCCATATTATTTTCAATTTGCTTCAGGAAATAAAAGACGACCTGGATCCCTCAACTACAAGTCACAATTCCAGGTCTATCAAAACTTTTTGCAACCCTTCATTTTTGGTCTCCGGCTCTTTACAACATACTGGGGCTTCTTTATTTCTTTATTTATGACTACACTAATTTGCGCTGCGCTTGGTATATTGTGTTGGTCGATATGTAAATGAGATGTTGTGTCTGTGCTCTTTAATTTGCGCATTGTAAGTAAATCACCCGCAGAAATTTCCACACCAATCGGTGCTGGCCCTAAGACTGTACAGCAATTTAGATTTAAAAAGGTTAAAAGGTTAAAAGAGAACTCAATGTGAATAATAAAAATAAAACGTTTTCTATTTGATTGAAATTTTCACATTTTCATATTAGCTATTCAAACCTAAAAACTAAAACTGATTAAATGTATTCATTCATTACATTTATTCATTTGGCAGACACTTTTAGCCAAATAGCTTAATGGAATAGTTCAGCCAAAAATGTAAATTTGCTGTTAATTTACTCACCCTCAGACCATCCAAAATATAGGTGACTTTTACTCTTCAGTAGAACAGTAAAGAAGATTTATTTTATTTATTTCTTTTTTTTGTTTACCATTTCTTTTTGGTAGTTGAACCAGTTCACCAAATTGGAACGAATCATCTGAAACAGTTGGCAAGCAGCACAGATCTACAAGTTACTAAATCAAAACTCACTTCCAACTAAAGGTGAGTAAATTTGCAGCAAATTCTCATTTTTGGGAGAACTATCCCTTTTGCACACTCCATACAGGGTCAATCCATTATTATGTTCAAATAAAATTAACCAATGAGGCAAAATTCACAGATGCACAACATGTAATGCCTCTGCCATAATGCTGCACACGGTAGAAACTACGGAAACTTGCCTTAAGGGAATAAAGTTTCTTAGCTTTCAAAAAAAAAATTGCGCCCATCCTCTAGAGTCATTTAGCATTAATGATAAAATAGTATTAGGATAAAAATTCTCTTCAGGACAGAAATCTTATGACAATCAGCATGCTTTTGGAAATGATGGGAAATAGACCTCGATCCATGTGTCTATCCCTTCTTTTGGTAACATACAAAATAGAACATGTGAATGTCAGAGGTTAGGTCAACAGGGTGAGAGAGAAGCTTGTACTTTCCATTGTGGTTTTCCTCCCAAAGGTAGGTCATGCCGTTGTCTGTGGCAGGAGAGCTGCAGTGATCCAGGGACAAATGAAGCCAAGGGTCTTTGATGACCTTTTCTGATTTTACGTCGACCTGCCCAACAACTTTCAACACAACGTGACGCTGATCATTTTCAAGTGCCACACTCTCCACTTTGCCAAAGAACACTAGAAACACACACACACAAAAGAAGAGATCATTTAGTCTGCTTCCAGAAAATGCTATTTCAGTTTGCACCACAATAAATGTTCAAGAACATCACCTTTTTTATTGCACATTTCAGGGATCAGGTCTGTTAGTGGTTTAAGTCTGTATTCTGCAGGAGAGCTGTTAGGCTTTGGTGTTGGTTTGAGATGTTCAGCACAGCAGCTCCACAGGGATGTTTTGTAGTAGTAATGCCCACAGCAACGGTGGTTTGGTTTGGTGTCATAAATTATGGAATTGGTTGAGGAGGAACAGCAAGTTTGATTATTATATTGCAGTAATAGGCTTCCACAGCACTCTGCTTTCCCACGTAAATGGGTTAGGTTGTAGAGATGACCTGAGCAGCATCTCAAGAACTTGTTGTGGTGGTCATAGACTTCTGAACCACAACAGAAATTGCCATTCTTCTTGTTGTGTCTAAATAGAAAATAAATGGGAAAGAAAAGTAATTCAACAACCAACGCAGAAACTGCACTGGGCAGCTTTTTCAGGATGTTAGTGGTTTTAAAATGTCTTGAGGGTTTATCGGGTGGCCTGGATGACTGAGAGACTCCCACTTTAAAGTTGTACCAATTGAATAAATCTTCCCTGAGAAATGCAGTGCCAGTAAGCACGTTCCTATGGTGTCTCAGATGTGACACGTGATTTTCCAGTTACAGACAAAGCCTCTTTTGTCAAGACGGTGTGGGCAGAGACTTCATGAAATCTGGTTTGCCTAAAGCTACTAGATTTTTAGAGATTCACAGAGGCGCTGATATTTGTCCCCTGACCTGAGACTGAGACATATTTGAGCTGGAACATGCATAGAAAGACCAGTGAGTAACTTTTTACAGTTTTACCCCTAAACAAATTATATATACAGTCAGGTCCATAAATATTGGGACATCGACACAATTCTAAAATTTTTGGCTCTATACACCACCACAATGGATTTCAAATGAAACGAACAAGATGTGCTTTAACTGCAGACTGTCAGCTTTAATTTGAGGGTATTTACAAATCAGGTGAACGGTGTAGGAATTACAACAGTTTGCATATATGCCTCTCACTTGTTAAGGGACCAAAAGTAATGGGACAGAATAATAATCATAAATCAAACTTTCACTTTTTAATACTTGGTTGCAAATCCTTTGCAGTCAATTACAGCCTGAAGTCTGGAACGCGTAGACGTCACCAGACGCTGGGTTTCATCCCTGGTGATGCTCTGCCAGGCCTCTACTGCAACCGTCTTCAGTTCCTGCTTGTTCTTGAGGCATTTTCCCTTTAGTTTTGTTTATAGAGCCAAAAGTGTTAGAATTATGTTGATGTCCCAATATTTATGGACCTGACTGTACTTTTGACAAATATGGTCTACATAAGGCATGTCACTCCCTCATGGTGGTTGTGTTGTTAAGATCAAGGGACTAGGATTGGTTGGTTAGCATGACCCACGTATCCCATACTGGTAACTAAATAATCTGGATCTACAGAATCAAAAGTCATTTAAAAGTAGCTCTACATTATGAAAAAATCAATTTAGAATTGTAGATGTCCCATAAGCTGTAAAAATAACTGTCCACATGTTTTTCACTGCATGTCTTTATTACATCTAGACAGCAGTTTTTTGATAGCAAAAGAGGGTTTGCACTAGCGCAGACTGTTAGTAAATCTGGCACTAAGTTTGCTTTTAAATCATATGAAATCGTTGTACTCTGTGGGCCTACCTGTGTCCGTTACAGCAAATATGTGTGTGAGGATTGAAGGTTTCTCCTCCACAGCAGTGCTCGCCAAGGCGAGGACGGGTCGACATTTGGCAAGTAGTGTTTGCTGAAGTATATATAACACCTCCAACACACTCTGACTGCTCAGGCAGATTGAGATGAAGGATTCCATTACAGCACAGCACATTGTCATCTGACAGAGTGTATACATCTACGCCACAGCACTGAAAGACACAGATATACATAGTACTGTACAATAATGTATGCAGAGTTTATGAATACTGTATACTGTCATTTCTCCAAATACTTTATAAGCACATTTACTTCATAAATCTCCAATTTATTTTAATTTCTATTTCTGCAGAACTAAGTTTCAGGTCAAAAGGCAATACCTTGGTAAGTGCTGATGCCTTCTTATACAGAGTCCCTGAGCAACAAATTTGTTCCTGGGGATTGAAGGGTTTTGATCCACACTTCAGTTCTAGAACAGAATGACTATGAGTGTGAGATTATTGCAACAATAATTATACAACCATCATAATTTCCAACAATGATGAGAGGTTAGGCAAGTATGAACTGAACAGACTAGCGATAGATACTGAAACTGAAAACAAATCATTATCCAATCAAAGCGAGGTTTGTAAAAATATGAATACACAATGAGGATGCCAAGTGCTTTACCTGAGTTTTTGGGGAGTGTGCTTGAGATTTCCAGTCACACATAAAAAAAAATACACACAGACAAAATTGTTATAAAATAGACCTGTAAAATTATTTTCTATAGTAGTCAACATGCAATAGATACTGTTGACAAGGTTTGACATTCCTACACAAAAACACATGTATGTATGCATGTATTGTGGGGGAAAAAAATATTTGATCCCTGCTGATTTAGTACGTTTGCCCACTGACAAAGAAATGACCAGTATATAATTTTAATGGTAGGCTAATTTGAACAGTGAGAGACAGAATAACAAATTGTAAATTGATTTACATTTTAATGAGTGTAAGCAATATTTGATCCCCATCAATCAGCAAGATTTCTGGCTTCCAGGTGTCTTTTATACAGGTAAGGAGCTGAGATTTGGAGCACTCTCTTAAAGGGAGTACTCCTAATCTCAGCTTGTTACCTGTATAAAAGACAACCTGTCCACAGAAGCAAGCAATCAATCAGATTCCAAACTCTCCACCATGGTCAAGACCAAAGACTGTGTATAAAAATGGTTGTAATTCCTAAACATTGTATGTTATATTTTTGGTTAACCCCTTGAATTAAAGCTTAAAATCTGCAATTAAATTTCATCTTGATCATCATATATTTTTTCATTTTGTTTTGGTGGCTGACAGAGCTGAAATGATAAAAACTGTGTCAGTCTCCAAATATATATGGACCTGACTGTAGCAGACCCTTTTATCCAAAGCAACTTACAAATGAGGACAGTAGAAGCAATCAAAATCAACAACACAACAATAATGTTCAAGTGCTGTAACAAGTCTTGGTTAGCCTAATGCTGTACATGTAGCAAGGTAGCAATATAATTTGTAAGTCTGTTTGACTCACCGAGTGGGAGGAGAGCCTTGCTGGCGTTCTTTTTGTTTATCTGTGAGAATAGGATTCAGATTATAACCTACAAACAGATCTATTACTGTGTGACTAAAAGACATGAAAGAAAACAGTAGGTACATGATGTCTTTGCTCTACTGTTTAGCCACTTGCACCACATTTCTTTAATTATTTATTAATTATTTTATCTAATAATCACTGTAAGAGCGGTTTACACACACCTGTTGCTTCTGAACAGCAAATTTCATTTTTAGGCTTTACTTCTAGTGTAGTGCTAATACAGCAGCAGTGGGTTGTCGTGTCATATGTTTCGTTGCCACAACAAGAATGGTTTTCCTTCCACTGAAATATGTTGTTTTCACCACAACACAAATGAGATGTGGTCAAGTACATGTCTGTAAATGAGTGTAGGAGAAAACTCATTATAAAAGAAGTCTTCCTCAATCTAATGGTATAAAGATCAATCAACCTCAACAAAAAATTAAGCACGCAAAAATGTATCAAATCTGAACAATGCACCTGTCAAGGTGTTCAAGTTCCATTAAATGAATCGACTACCTTTGCCACAGCAAAGCGCGTGAGTGCTGCTTTGAGTCAGAATCCTGCCATTACAGCACATCTCATTAAGGGGATTGTAAGCTACAGAACCACAGCAGTCAGCCACCAGCTGGCTTAATCCTAGAGTTATACTATCTGCAACACATTGAAACACAAACAAGTGTTATTTAAGCGTTAAATCTGTCTGTATGTCCTAAACTCATTATGAATCACATCCTCAACTTTTAGTGACTCAGCAACCAAATTACAGCTGCAGGAGTGTCTCCTACCGTTACAGCAGGAACTTCCAGAGATATTATAAGACACATTCCCACAACGGTGCAGATGATGGCTGCCTTCCATCTGTCCATTGAAACCTACTTTGCTGCTGACATCAAGACAGATAACTCTTATTTTACTCTTACCATATCATTCTGATAATATACATTTAAGTGATCTATGATAAAATGCATATGTAATAATAATAATAATAATAAAATATCTTATGAAACTGTGTTTAAGAGTTAAGGCTCTGTATAAGGTCACTCACTGGCTTCCTCTGTCATGATGGCAAATTCCTGAGAAAGAAAGACATGATTTGTTATGAAATGTGGTATCTAGTCTCATTTGGGTAAGACAACTCTGAATGCTAAAAATTAAAGTCAACATGAATATGACATTGACTTAATCCAAGTTCCTGGTCTTGTTGCAAATAAATTTATCAGTGCAAACTATTTGTAATCTCAAATCAAAATGCAACAACTTCTGCCTCGCTATTATGGTAAATGGGATGTAAAGGGGCACATGATTATAGTGTTTAACCTCTCCCCTCCCAACTGGCTCTGGTTTGTAACTCCCAAGAACACACACACACACACACACACACACACACACAAATAAATAAATAAATAAATAAATAAATAAATAAATGAATAAATAAATAATCTCCCTATAATTTTAGTAAGAAAAAAACAGGTTGCATTTCATGTTAACTTCAAAGGTTCAGGATGAAAATGCTGGAAGAAAATATTTTGAAAAAAAATGTCACAGTTTTCTTTTCTTTTCTCTTTCTTTCTTTTTTTCCATCCATACACTGGAAGTCAGTGGGGTCCAAAACAACATTGGACACCACTGACTTTCATTGAATGGACAAAATATATTATTTGGTTTTCCAGAGAAGTGCATCATACAGCTTTGTAATGACTTGAATGTGAGTAAACGATGAGAAGGCTGTCATTTTAAGTGTATTATCCCTTTAACCTAAAACCATTTTGGGCAAAGTTCATGTGTATTCACTCCCTGTATGCCCTGCTGATACAAAAATGTATGCAATATATTTTCTTCTTGTATAAGTGTTTGTTGGTACACATAACTTAACTAGAAGGGCGCCGATGCTATTAGACTCCTTCATATTTCTGGATTCTATACTAAAAAAAACACTCATGCTTATGCCTACAACCAATGGGCCCCCACTATCACTGCAAAAACTGCCTAATATATAGCTAATGAAAAATGACCTTGCCACATGTTGTGAATACAATTTCCCATTCGAATTTCTACTTGTGTACTTAACTTTTCTTGGGGATAAGGCCGTTTTGTTATTTTAATAGTAATATTTTTAAAACAGATCTGTATTTGTTAGAAGGTAACACCAATACATGTATTTCGTTCAGTTAAGGGGTTATGGTTTGGCTAAGTATCGCTACATATTAAAATAAACTATTTTAATGTTATTTCCGTAATTGGCACTCAACAGATTAGCTACGACAACAAACCAATGTGGCAACGAACTGTCTAAGATTAAAAACAAAAACAAAAACAAAAACTGAACAGTCTGAAAAAGGAAACAAACACTAGCTCTGCCCAGCCTCGACAAAACAAACAATCAAAATACCTGTCAATAAATAAATAAATAAAACTCCCAAATTCAGTTAGCCATACTGCAGAACTCCCAAATCACGTCAAGCTCTACGCTACCACGGTCATCACTGTCCCTCGCCGCCCAGTCAAAGCGGTATCCAGTCTCGGTGGGTGTAACAGTGCTTTGCTCTAACATTTCCTTGATTAGTGGCTCTCTGAATTTGTTAAGCCTCATAACGCATTTGTTTTAGTCTTTGGGCTTTGCGCTCCACTGCCAGGCACCTCATCAAGCAACAACCCGAAAAAATACAGTGCACGGGCACGGCTCGTGACCACACTCAAGCGCGAGCTCGCTGAAGTCAAAACGTCTCCGCCTCCATGCAGAAAACAAACAAAAAAAAGACTGTCCAGCTGCTTTACAGTCAATCTCCACTTTAGTGGTTGCTCATATATTATTTAGATTAATTAGACTCTTCTTCTTCTTCTTCTTCTTCTTGGTTTTTAACGGCGGCTGGCAACCAACGTAAATAGGTGCATTACCGCCTCCTTCTGCTCCGGAGTGTGAAACAGAGATTTATATTTTATTTATCAAACCCGTCCCTCTAATAAAATCATAAAAGGCTTTATTATTTACTTCACTTGACCATTTTATTAAAACCTTAAAATTAAGCTCCAGAAATCCATTTTTCCTTAATTTTTCTATCATTTTTCCTCTTTCTTGTTCATACTTCCTACATTCAATAAATACATGAGGTATTGTTTCTTCAACATTACAGTGTTCACATAATCCATTTGGATGTTTCCCTATTATTTTAAGTGTGCTATTTAAATTTGAGTGCCCTAATAACATTCTGTTAAAGACGACCTCCTATTAATTAGACTCAATTAATTATCAATTTAATATAAATGACTTGGCTAAATAAATAAAATAATACTAGTAGCTAATTGCACGCCAACATGCCTAAAGTATAATTATAATGTTACCTTACTTACCTTGTGCAGATGATGTTGCAAAAATGTACAAGATTGTCACTACACCTGCAATAAACAAATGCAAAGTTATGATTTAAAATAAATAAATGAATAAATAAAATAAAAATCCAACAAAAACTAGGTAATGCAGAACTTTAAAAATGTGCTGTCATACATGCAGTTGGTGTGCAGATCTCCATTGTGTATCCCTGTTCAATAAAGTTTTAAGTGGGATGAGAATTTATGTATCTAAATTGTTGCTCCGCCTCTGCAGGCTGCTGTAAGGAAGGACCCAAAAGCACATAAAGGAAGTAACAAGTATGGACATGATAACAGTGATTTAATTCATATTTAATTTGACTGATAACTACTACTACTGATAACTACTACTACTATAACATCAGTGCATAGGGTTTATTAGTGAACTACACAGTTTTCTGAGATCCATAATACCACACTTTAGTGATATTAGACTAGAATGTTAATGTTAGATAAGACAGTGGTTCCCAGTCCTGTTCTTGAAGCCATAAGTTTCACTTAAGAAGCATTGAAATTTGGTTCAGCATCAGTAAACAGTAGCTAGATGTCTTTACTGGAAAAAGGCAGATGATGTTTAAACAAAATACTTTGTGGTTTTACAGAAAATCTGTATTACTCAATAGAGGGCACAAATTGAGCACAGATGTTTTTAAACTAATCATATATATATATATATATATATATATATATATATATATATATATATATATATATATATATATATATATATATGAAGAGTTCAGATGCAAAATCCTCTAGGTGCCATTTGAAATCATCTAGATGCAAAATACAAAAGTGCAAAAGCGCGGTTCGAATTTTTTTTTTCTGTCAAATGATTAATTATGATTAATCATTCCAAAATAAAAGTTTTTCTTTACATAATATATGTGTGTACTGAGTGTATTATATATATATACACACACACAGACATGTATATATTTTTTTAAAAAAATACTTATTCTATGTATATGTACTAAACATGTTTCTATATAATATAAATTATATGAATATAAATGTTTACATAACATAAATATTTTCAAAATATATACTGTATGTGTGTATTTATATATGTTATAAATATACACAGTACACACACATATATTTTGTAAACAAAAAACTTTATTTTGGATACGATTAATCAGATTAATCACGATTAATCATTTGACAGCACTATATATATATATATATATATATATATATACACACACACACACACACACACACACACACACAGTCATGGCCAAAAATATCGGCACCCTTGGTAAATATGATCAAAGAAGGCTGTGAAAATTAATCTGCATAGTTAGTCCTTTTGATCTTTTATTTAAAAAATTCACAAAAAACTAACCTTTCATTGGATAATAAGAATTTAACATGGGGGAAATATAATAATGAAATAAATGTTTTTAAATGAGTGAAGTGGCTTTAAGAAAAGAGCTAGAGCAGTGAAAATTCCCATTTCCACCAACAGGGCAATAATTAAAGGAACACTCCACTTTTTTTGGAAATAGGCTCATTCTCCAACTCCCCCAGAGTTAATAAGTTGAGTTTTACCGTTTTTGAATCCATTCAGCCGATCTCCGGGTCTGGCGATAGCACTTTTAGCATAGCTTAGCATAGATCATTGAATCCTATTAGACCAGTAGCATCGCGTTCAAGAAAACGATCAAAGAGTTTCGATATTTGTCCTATTTAAAACTTGACTCTTCTGTAGTTATATCGTGTACTAAGATTGGCGGAAAATGAAAAGTTGCGATTTTCTAGGCTGATATGATTAGGAACTACTCTCATTCCGGCGTAATAATCAAGGAACTTTGCTGCCGTAACATGGCCGCGGCAGGCGTAGTGATATTACGCAGCGCCTGAAAGTAGTTCCCGGTAGCTGGGGACTACTTTCAGGCGCTGCGTAATATCACTACACCTGCTGCGGCCATGTTACGGCAGCAAAGTTCCTTGATTATTACGCCGGAATGAGAGTAGTTCCTAATCATATCAGCCTAGAAAATCGCAACTTTTCATTTTCCGCCGATCTTAGTACACGATATAACTACAGAAGAGTCAAGTTTTAAATAGGACAAATATCGAAACTTTTTGATCGTTTTTGAACGCGATGCTACTGGTCTAATTGGATTCAATGATCTATGCTAAGCTATGCTAAAAGTGCTCTCGCCAGATCCGGAGATCGGCTGAATGGATTCAAAAACGGTAAAACTCAACTTATTAACTCTGGGGGAGTTGGAGAATGAGCCTATTTCCAAAAAAAAGTGGAGTGTTCCTTTAAGAATTTCCAATGAACATAAAATGTTAGGAAACTGCCTGGAAGAGGACGAGTGTCTATATCGTCCTAATGCACGGTGAGAAGGAGAGTTTGAGTGGCTAAAGACTCTCTGGAGAATAGCAGAAAATAGTTGAGTCTCGTGATCAGAAAACCTTAAAACAAAATTGTCAAACAACACCTACATCACCACATGTTGTTTGGGAGGGTTTCAAGAAAAATTCTCCTCGCTCATCCAAAAACAAACTCCAGCATATTCAGTTATCAGACACAACTGGAACTTCAAATGGGACTGGCTTCTGAGGTCAGATGAAACAAAAAATTAGCTTTTTAATAGCAAACACTCAGATGGGTTTGGTGAACACAGGGATAAAAGATAAAAAATCAATAAGTGACTGACTCTGTTAGAAATCTTATAATGGCCCGTGTTTGGATCTTCCAACCATACAATAATTCAAACACAAACCTCAAAGGCTGCATTTACACTGCAAGTCTTGATGATCAGTTCCGATTTTGTGACTACTGTATATCCGATTTTTTTGGACGACGTGCTTACATTTCTTTTAAAAGCGACCCGTATCCGATGTGTGTATTTTACACTGCACTTGGTGAAACAAGCCAAAAATAGCATATGACATCACAAATCAATTTGAATAGTACATTTAGTTTAATTTGTTGACATGGAACTCATATAGAAACGTTTTTAATGCAATAGTTACATCTAGGCTACATCAAAATAATTATATATCCGTGCAAATTCTTCAGGACAGTAATAATCAGCTGAAAGCTTGCGAGTGGAATAATACTCAGGTGGTATGTTAAGCATGTCACATCGTCTGTGTTTTGTTAGTAATTAAAACCAAATGCGTTCATCAGTGATTGTATATGAAAGGCAGGGATATGTTTGTGTGCATTTAATTTCGTGGTTTCAATAGAACGAACGGGACTGAAGCGCTCGTCCGTGCACGAGCTGTCATCACTGACAACAGCAGCATATTTCAGCGTCAGATCATCTTTTATTTAACACAAACGAACGAAATTAATATTCAACAAGAGATGTTTAATTTCTTACAGGTATGTCTGTAGCGCGAAATGTTTTTTAAAAAAAACTCACTTTTCAATGACGTAGGAGTCGCATTTACAGGGGAATATCCGATCTGACCGCTTACACGGCAGGCGCAAATGCACGTATCCGATTCACATCTGATTTATTTCCACATATGAATGAGGCTTGAAACCGATCGGAGAATATCGGAATCTATGCGATTTTTTCCTGCTTACATGGTCGTGGGCCATATCCGATCTGTGCCACATGGGAGGAAAAAATCGGAATTGGGTCACTTGAACCATGCAGTGTAAATGCGGCCAAAAACAACACAAAAATGGGTCACTGAGCACAAAACCAAGCTTCTGCTATGGCCATTCCAGTCCACTGACCTGAACCCTATAGAAAATGAGTGGGGTCAACTGAAGAGAAGAAGCACCAACATGGAGCTGGGAATCTAAAGGGTCTGGAGGGATTCTGGATGAAGGAATGGTCTCTGATCTCTTGTCAGGTGTTCTCTAACCTCATCAGGCATTATAGGAGAAAATTTAGAGCTGTTAAACTGGCAAATGGAGGTTTCAAAAAGTATTGAATAAAAGGGTGCCGTTAATTGTGGCCAATGTGTATTAGAGAAAAAACATTTATTTCATAATGATATTTCCCCCCATTTTAAATTCTTATTATCCAATGAAAGGTTAGATTTTTGTGATTTTTTTAAACAAAAAATCAAAAGGATTAACAATGCATATTAATTTTCACAGCCTTCTTTGATCATATTTACCAAGGGTGCTGATATTTATGGCCATGACTGTATATGCTTGAGGCAGTGACACACCGTCAGTTGGTAATCAGTCAGAGTCGAGCTGGCGACTTTTTTCTGTTCCTTATAGTTAGTGCTAACTGGACAGGGTGGTGGCCTCTTGGCTGAAGAAGACTGTGGAGCCCCTCTGTGAAAAAGATCACTGATTGAATGTTCAGCTTAGTGAACCAATGCACAAGAACAAATAACGGAAGTGACAAAAGGAAGCAAATGACAAAGTCAAGAGGTCACACAGAAGGCTCTTGTGATTTTTTTCAACTTCATCTCAATTGTATCTACTTGTATGCAGAGTTATTCCCTCTCATGCAGGTGCAGAATGTATGCACCTTCCCTTTAGCTGTAGCCTTTGGGGTGTATTCAAGCACATTTTTTGGCTCAGATAAAAGGTGACATGAGGCTTCACCATTATTGTCTTTTGTTATTGCTAGTTCTTTGATGTATTTTGTGTATATGTTGTCAATAAACTTTTGGTGTTTTAAAAAAGTTATTGCAGAGTCTTGCATCAGCAGCCTTTGTGGATATAATTATAAGGAAAATAGGAAAACAATCTATGATGGTTTGTGCCAAACAGACACATTGGTGAAACTGCTTTTGGTCTCTTAAAAAGATAGATCACTCTTTTTAACTTTTTAATTTTTTTTTACACCCATTTCAGGTCCTGGAGTTTCTTCTAATGAGCTCATGAGTTGAATCAGGTGTGTTTGATTAGAGAGACACACAAAATGTGCAGTGCTGGGGGGCGCCCAGAACCAAGGTTGAGAAACACTGTTTTAGTTGCTTAGTTCTTATGGAAAGGAAAAGGAAGGAAAGGAAAGGACATGACCATACTTGGAATTTGTGCTCTGCATTTATCCCATCCAAGTTCACACACAGCAGTGAGTAGTAAGCAAACGCACACACCCGGAGCAATGGGCAGCCATTTTTGCTGTGGTGCCCGAGGAGCAGTTGTGGGTTCGGTGCCTTGCTCAAGGGTGTCAGTCGTGGTATTGAGGGTGGAAGAGAGCGCTGGTCCTTCACTCCCCCCACCTACAATCTCTGCCAGTACCGAGACTCAAACCCATGACCTTTGAGTGACAAGTCCGACTCTAAATAAATAAAAATAAATACTCAAATAAATACTACACAAGCTAAGATTTTCTACAAGAGAAAGTGACCTTCCAGACATAAGCACTAGGGTAGCATAGATACAAATGTATACTGTGGATTTAAAAAAGTCATGACTTTATCTGTTATGCAGTTTTATAGTTACATGTGGTCTGCTGGTCATATAAAAAGTATTTTGGTTGGCTTAAAGATACATGTTTTATTTTTATTGTTTTATTTTTTGCACTGATATGGCAGTCATCTTGGTCTTATACTGACATCTAGTCATTGACTCAGATAGCACACCCCTATGGACCACCCATACCATTCACTGACTGTATGTTACGGGGCGAACGAGACGTGAGACGTGCGGATCCATATGCAAGGCTTTAATTACAAAGGCGAGGTCAAGAAACAGGCAAGGGTCAGATAACACAGGTAAATCACTGACAAGGCAAATAATATTCCTAGGGCTAGTGTGGGTCTACGATCGGCGAACATTATCCAGAGGGCTTGACATGAGGGGTAATCCAGTAACACGAGCAATAGTCCAGTCAAGGTGCAAACAGAGTCCGAAACAGCAGGCAAAGAGTTAATCCAAGATACACAGGCAGAAGATTAGGAAACAGACAACAAGGCAACACGAAATGACTAGACTTAGACTATAATTTTTTCACAGCCTTGGAACGTCTCCATAGTGTACCTATCGCTAGAAGAGTGATATACACGAAACAATACTCCGTGCACAAAGAGGAAGTCCAAGGCCTATAAAGTGTGTCTGATGGGATTCAGCTGTGTGTGTGTAATCAGTGCAATGATGATAGGAAGTGTAGTCCAAGGTATAGTGTAACAGTCTGTGTAGTGTGAGAGTCCATGTGGTGAGCGGGTGACCTCTGGTGGTGAGTGAATGGAAGTTCATAGACCGGATTCGTGACACTGTCATATATGTGTATATATATATATATATATATATATATATATATATATATATATATATATATATATATATATATATATATATATACACACACACACACACGCACACAGTATGGCAAACTAAACTGGGAAGGATTTATCAATGTAGTCAGTCTGAAACTGGTTGACTTCTACAGGATTTCCAGGAGCTTATTGTATGCCGTTCTTTAGACGTCTGCCAGGAAACAAAGCTGTGCTTACAAGTTCCAAGCCTACAACAATGGGATATAGGGAAAGTATTATTTATCAAGCCTAGCCAACACATCAGAGGATTTGTGAGTGATCCTTATTTGCTAGTTATTTGCCCTCTCATATCATAAATGCAAGGTTGGGTGAAGTACATCACAAAGAACAGAATATCTGTTGCATTTGAGGAGTTCAGATGCAAAAGCCTCTAAGTGCCGTCTAAAATTTTCTTCTAAAATGAGCATTTTTATATTTATGTTTAGTTATTTCACTTTAATTGCATAGAAAAGGACCTATAAATTGGCATTAGAATAAATTTACTGAACCTAAACATAGGAGCCTGATAAAAATGCTCTTTTTAGAAGAAAATTTCAAACAGCACTTAGAGGCTTTTGCATCTGAACTCTTCATTTGCAACTAAACATGAAAATACAGATATAATTTCGGAGCTTTAGGAGTACATAAAATACAACCCCCAATGGAGGTCAGTGCATGCCACTGTGAAGGTGTTCTTCAGATCTAGCTTACCCTGCGCCTGGAGGGCTATGCTATAAACTTTAGTTCCAACCTTGCTGCAGCACACTTGCCTGCTTGATTAGGGTTGGTGCTAATCTCTGCAGGCTGGTAGTCCTCCAGGACCAGGAGTAGGGATGACTACCCCTGCATCCCTTTTTTTCCTGTCAGTGTATTGGAATAGCAGTTGATAAATGGTACAATGGTATAATTTTCAAGTGTAAATTCAGGTTCAAGTACAACAAACAGCTCTACAGGGAGTGTTAAGTGCTACAATCCTTATGAATTATTTATAGTTTCACACACTATTCTGAACAAAATGAACTGTACTTGGTCATTTTATATGTTGGCCAGATGCCATTTTCTTGTCTTAGTGGGCTGTTCTTTGCCAATTAAAGGTGCAACAGAGCCCAGACCTTTTGCCTTTGAAGGTCTGGCAAGGTGAGCAACCGGAACATAGTGGTGTGGATGCAGCATCAGGCAAAAGTTTTAAGTTAGCGATGCCTTTGAAGAAATGCATTGTTTATTTTCAGCCTTAAAAGTAGAATTCCGCTGGTCATGTGATCTCAACATGTCTGCCCTCCACCTGGCAATTCACTCCATGTAAAATAAAACAACTTTTCTTAAACTGCTGATATGATGTTTCCTGTGAGTGTACATCATTTTACACATGTAGGCTACATTTGCACATTTGATTAAGCTCAATATATATTAAGTGCATAATGCTTTATATCTGTATACATGGATCCTAACTCGTTGACCCATTAGCTACAATATCAGATATTATTTGAAGTACTGATGTGTAAAGCCAGCATACAAGCATGTATATGACTCATGCCCTCTCATTGTCCTGTCAACACTTTATAATTACAAGCTAATGTGACATCAAGTCACCTCTGAAAATAAACATGACGAAATAAGCTTTAGGACAATCCAACAGAGAAAGCAAATGATATTGCATTAGATCATTGAGATAATAGCATATTGTCCTCCTCCCCTTTTTATTACATCAGCATCCCTGTATTCATCACCCTAGAAAATGTAACTCCCAGGGCAGGACTCGAGTTATTCTGGCCCTAACTATTATGGAGTAGCATCATCATAAAATACACAAAAGGAAAAACAATGCTTCAAATTTCCTAGAGAAAATAACATGCAGCATGTAAACCAAGTTTAGGGGTAATATTAAATAGCCATTATAATAGAATATAATGCAGTAATTAAAACTCTGAAATAACATGTTGAACAAAAAAGCCAGAGTCATTTTTCAATCAAGATTTTTAAACTTACCTAGCATTAATCTAGCATTTTCAGAAATTAACTTTTCCCATAAGGGGCAATATTTGTCCCATTAAAACTTCCTCGACACTTAGTTTTTTAGTTAGCTCCATCCAATCAGAATGCTAAGTTAACTTAGCTGCTAATGTAGCATGTAGTTAGCTGAAGAGATACAATAGAGAAATTGGCCACTGATTAAAATGTTAGCCAATTACAATGCTAAGCTAGCATATCATAGGCTAACAAACAAAGGCACAGTCAATTTCGTCAGAGGAACAGTGAAAAAATAGAAAACTATATTTAAAATGGTGCACAAATAAAAGTTTGGATAGCAAATGGGACATCACTGGAATCTGCAATAACCAAGATGTCTGTAAACGCAAAAATTAATTTTGTACAATGTAATTACATCTATAGAAGCCTACATTTCACTGTCTTCAAACTTCTCATATAACTTCAGGATAAGCTATCAATGATATACTGTGATTATAGATGAACATTGACACCCTCCACAAAGAGGGTAAGTCATAGAAGGTCATTACTGAAAGGTGTGGCTGTTTACAGAGTGCTGTATCAAAGTATATTAAATGCAAAGTTGACTGGAAAGAAGAATTTGGGTAGGAAAAGGTGCACAAGCAACAGGGATGACCGTAAGCTTGAGAATACAGTCAAGCAAAGCTGATTCAAACACTTGGGAGAGCTTCACAAGGAGTGGACTGAAGCTGGAGTCAGTGCATCAAGAGTCACCACGCTCAGGCGTCTTCAGGAAAAGGGCTACCAAGCCACTTCTGAACCAGAGACAACGTCAGAAGCATCTTACCTGGGCTGTGGAGAAAAAGAACTGGACAGTTGCTCAATGGTTCAAAGTCCTCTTTTCAGATGAAAATAAATTTTGCATTTCATTTAGAAATCAAGGTCCCAGAGTCTGGAGGAAGAGTGGAGAGGCACGGAATCCATGTTGCTTGAAGTCCAGTGTGAAGTTTCCACTTCCACAGATTTGGGCTGCCATGTTATCTGCTGGTGTTGGTCCACTGTGTTTTCTGAAGTCCACAGTCAATGCAGCCATCTACCAGGAAATGTCAAGCACTTCATGCTTCCTTCTGCTGACAAGCTTTATGGAGATGCTGATTTCATTTTCCAGCAGGACTTGGCACCTGCCCACACTGCCAAAGGTACCAAAAGCTGGTTTAATGACCATGGTGTTACTGTGCTTGATTGGCCAGCAAACTCGCCTGACCTGAACCCCATAGAGAATCTTTGGGGTATTGTCAAGAGGAAGATGAGAGACACCAGACCCAACAATTCAGATGAGCTGAAGACCACTGTCAAAGAAACCTGGGCTTCCATACCACCTCAGCAGTGCCACAAACTGATCACCTCCATGCCATGCCGAATTGAGGCAGTAATTAAAGCAAAAGGAGTCCCTACCAAGTATTGAGTACATATACAGTAAATTAACATACTTTCCAGAAGGCCAACAATTCACTAAAAATGTTTTTTATTGGTCTTATGAAGTATTCTACTTTGTTGAGATAGTGAATTGGTGGGTTTTTTTTAATGTGAGCCTAAATCATCACAATTAAAAGAACCTAAGACTTAAACTACTTCAGTCTGTGTGCATTGAATTTATTTAATACACGAGTTTCACAATTTGAGTTGAATTACTGAAATAAATGAACTTTTCCACGACATTCTAATTTATTGAGATGCACCTGTATATAGCAGACACACACAGGGTAAGTGGGACATGTGTATGGGGGCCTGGATTTTGCACTGGGCTGGTTCCACACTGCACGTCACACTCTTTTAATGCATCACACACTCAACAATACATATACATATATGTAGGGTAAGCGTGGCATGTGAGTGGTGGCTGAGGGTGGAACTTTGGGCCTTGTGCCCCGCAGCACCTCTCCTTGATAGCTCGTCTTGGGCCTAATTTATGCCTTGCTCACAAAGGGCCCAGAGGCAGCCTTACAATATCTTACTATTTATAGCTTTATTATTATTATTATTATTATTATTATTATTACTACTATTACTACCATTATTATTATTATTATTATTATTATTACTATTTGTCCTCTTCCTGATCCTCCAACCACCCCCTGTCTCTGATGAATAAGTTTATTATCCTTATTGTTGCTACTATTCCTAATTACTATTTAACACAATTATTGATATTTGTCATCCTCCTCACCCACCAACTTTCTGCTCATTTCTGATTAATTGAGTTAAATCCTATTATTATTATTATTGTTATTATTTATTTATGTATTTATTTATTTATATTATTACTGCTAGTATTACTATTATTACTTATCACCTTCCTCACCCTCCATCCTCTAATGTTTGCTATTAATGCTATTATTATTATTATTATTATTATTATTACTGTTATCATTACTATTATGTTTTTTTTTACTATTGTTATGTCTGTTCTTTCTATTTATTTATTTATTTATTCAGTCACGCTTTCACACACACACACACACACACACACACACACACACACACACACACACACACACACACACACACACACACATACTCACTCACACAAATCACGTTGGCTGTCATGTATGTTTTGTTGACCTGGGTTATTTTGTATTTGATTTGTCACCTGTAAATAGTATGTTTGTTTGCATAATAATAAAAAAAAAGGACACCTTAAAATAAAGTGTAACCAAATGCAAAATAAAAGAAAAAAAGGACTAAACAATTCTTCAAAGCATATAATTTGCCTCTATGATTTTTTGTATTCGAGTTACTCGAGGAATCATTTCAGTCCTAGTCCTAGTTATATTCAAAGCTCACTTTAAACGAGCTCTAAGATTTTTCTAAGATCAATATAATTTTTTTATTTTAAACGAGTTTTGAGTAAAAGCATATACTAATCTCAGAAATTGTTTTATGTAGCTTGATGCTAAACCTAGTCTTCGCTCTGACTCATCAGCTTACGTGTAAGTATGTGCCTGCACATACATCATTATGCGACAGATCACGCTCCAGACAGTCATGAATATGCTGGAAACTGTTTGCCAACTCTGTTGATTAAAGATAATAATGTTGTAAATAATGTTCATTTTCTTACACAGACCTATTGTTTAGCTTCAGAAGGCCTCAGTGTATTGTCAGGAGCCACAGGGATTGATTTGGTCATGTCTGTATTTGTTTTTTTGACACTCAAAAACCAACAGCCACGGGTGTGCATTTTATGAATTACCAAGAACAACAGTTTCACCAAAAAATATTTTTTACTGTTCTACTGAAGAAAAAAAAGTTATCTGCTTCTCGGATGGCCTGAAAGTGAGTAAATTAACAACAAATTTTCATTTTTTGGTAAACCATCCCTTTAACTCAAATGTACTGCCAAGGTGTCCCCCAAAACATACAAAAAGCTGCTCAGAGTGTGTGTAGTTCTTAGTGTGTTCCATATTTCATCAGGAGGAAGTGCTTACAAGCTCACCACAAGATCCCTGAATGGGGCAGTGGGAACTAAGGCACATAGTTGGGCTGGGGTCTCAAGACAACATGAGAGTCTGTCGGTCTGAACTCCAGTCACACTTCACTTACAGAGAGCACTTGTAGGTCCCCAACCCTCTTGATGGAAATAAGCACAGTCAGGAGTGCCAATCTTCAAAGATAGAGGCACAAAGCTTGGTTGACTGTGATGGCTCAATTGGAGCTCTCAGTAGGACCTGTAAGACCACAGAGATGCTCCAAGAGGGAATAAGGCATGGTCTTGGGGGATTTAACCTCTTCACGCCTTTGAGAAACGATTAGGTTATGCGTCCCTAAGGACTTACCTGTCCCCTTCAGGGGCTAGACATAGATGCTCCAAACATCTGAACGCAGATGCCACATTATTCTCTGCCCATGAGAAATAATGTCCTTCCACAGGAGGATTTACCAGGAAAGGGCTGTCGAGAGGATCATGAGATCTGAGAAGCAAGTCTGAGTGAACCAATGAGGTGCAATCAGCAAGAATTGTTCTACTACCCTGACCATGCACAGCATCTGTGTGATCAGGCTCACTGGGGGGAATGCATGCTTGTGCAGACCCTGTGGCAGCGTCGGTCAGGGAATACTAAAGAGGTCAATGGGATGACTCCTGCAAAATGGACAGATCTACCCATGCTTCGCTGAATTGACTGCAAATCACCTGGGCCGTGTGATTGAGGTCGCCCAGGATAGTGATTTTTGTCATTTATCTTCAGGATTGTTTTTTTTGTTTTTTTGCAACACTTTATTTTGATGATCCCTTTTGAACATTCTGTTGACAATAAGTAGTGTTGCACCTACACATCTACTTACTCTTAGAGTATTAGTAGTCTGTTTGCTTAATATCTGCTTACTCTTTATTGTGATAATCTCCAAACAGACATTCTACTGACTAGAAGTAACTATTCTGTGAGCATCAACTGAAAAACAGCTTGAAAACAAATGCTGAACTTAGTCTGCCTGACTGGATATACCATACCAGTAGGGTTGTAGTGGAATATGTTTTATGAGAACTGTAAACTGAACTGTATTAATGTACATCATTAATGAGGAGATGCGATCTTATTCTGTTTGCAATGAAAAAAAATAAAAATAAAATAAATTTCTTAACTATTACCTGAGGCATTAAGGCACACCCTTTTAAGTTATTCTATCTCAGATACAATCTGGACAAATGAGACATAAATGCTTTTCTTGTTCAGGGTGTGAGAATATAGACTGAAACACCCATATAACTACCATTTTTTCCTCTCTGTTTTCCGGATTTGGCCAGTAATTTCAGACATTCCAAGCAAAACTTATTGTTCACCCTCAGAATTCCAAAGGCATGTGGAAAAACAGATACACCCAACAAGATCTTATAAACACAAATGAAGAACAGAATCCAGCCAAATTCCCACACAGTATTAGAGGACAGAAAATTAAACAGTTATAGAATACTCAGATAAATACAAAGTTTGAGAATTTGCTTGTGTCCATAATGGCAGATCTGTGCCAAAGGTCCTTATCATTAGTGGTGCTTGTCAAAAGCGAAGCATTACTACTACTATTCTGTTTGTACTATTACTACTACTAAACGGATCGCAGTGTCATAGAGACACGGGGGTGGGCTCATTTGCATCAACACTTCCTAGCCACACCCTAACAACCACTATCGAGCACCCTAGCAACCCAAACCTTAACAAGCATATCTTCAAATCTGAACGTCATAGACACATGGGGGTTGTTTTATATCATTCATACCGCAAGCAGCCTTTGAAGTATCATCATTGGCAGCTGCCGAGCCACTCCCTAGCAACCAAACAAAGTACCCTAGCAACCATTTAGCAAGACCTGTATTTGTGCATCAGAACATCGTAGAGACATGGGAGCAGTGTTGGGGAAAGTTACTTTTAAAAGTAATGCATTACAATATTGCGTAAAATAAAAAAGTAATATAAAAAACTGTGTTTATTACTTTTTATGGAAAGTAATGCATTACGTTACTTTTGTGTCACTTTTTGTCACCTGGGCTGGGCTCGCTTATTTATTTTTAATAACAGAAAACCCAAAAGTTATATTTTATTAACATGCTAATGACATGTTAATAGTTTTATCCACGTAAGCATCTTGTTAAAAACATGCTAGCACATAGGCGCGGGAAGTGGGGGTGCTGAGGGTGCTGCAGCACCCCGTTTTTTTCTGTGGTTTAACTGTTGGGAATAAAAAAATAAATTAAAAAAATAATAATAATAACAATATATATATATATATATATATATATATATATATATATATATATATATATATATATTAAATAATAATATATTCAAATCAAATCAAGATGTGTATTATTATCCAATCAGATCTGTTGCTGCCGATTACAACGCGTAACTTTAAGGTTACCTTGAGGGACGTAATTTCAGTTAGACACACAAAGTGCAGTGTGAGTTTGTTTATTTGTTTATTTATTTGCATCCCCATTAGCTATGCCCTCAAGCATTGCTAGTCTTCCTGGAGTCCCCACAACACTTAACATTCATACATTATTACATACATTAAAGAAATACAACAATGAAAAATAAAAAGTTAAATATATTCTCCACAATCCAAAACATCTCTATAAACATATATTCCACTTATTTAATATCTAAGACACCTACAATATAAAAATGTATTGCTCATTCAATTAATTCCTATGCCTCAACCTGTCTGTTCCTCCTACCACTACACACGCCCATATCTGGTTTCACCTGAACCTTGATTGAGCACACATGTCATTCAGACCTCATCACCACCCTTACTTAAACGCACACCTCACAGCACTCCAGTGTCTGATCTTGTTTGTCTATGTTTATTTGTAATGTTTATATGAAGTGGACTCCTTATGCTATCACAGCAACTTACCTGTTACTTACCTCCTTGTGTACTTACCTCCAGTGTTCTCTCCAGCGATGTATCTCCTGTGTACCCCAGTCTGTCTGCTCCAGTGATCTGTTCCCGAAGTCTGCTATTCAGTGTGTGTCCTGCTCATAGTTCCTGGTTTACCTGTCAAGTCAAGGATATCGAATCAATCCCTCATCGCACTCCAAACTGGTCCGTCCAAGCATCTACTCACCGAATCAAGTCAGCTTTTCTCCACTGTTTTGAAAATAAACGTCTGTTGTTGAATTAATTCTCTGTTTGAGTCTGCTTCCTGTAACACAACCTCCTATAAGTACAAAATTCCAAGGTGTGCCTTTACCTGCCTTTTAAAATATTTTTTTGTGTGTTATCCTAATTAATGACACTGGTAAGAAATTCCATAATTTCATTGCCCTGAATGTTACTGTGTGTTTAAGAAAATTTGTTTTAGCATAAGGGAGTAAAAATCTACCTTCTGTTGCCCATCTAGTAACATATTCATGTGACTGAACATTAAATTGTAATTTATTATACTGATCCAATGGAGTTTTAAAATGTAAAACCTTCCATGTTGATAATAGTATTGCAGCAATCATCCTATCTTCCACTTTTAGCCATTTCAGATCAAAATGCATTCTTTTAATGTTTGTTCTATACGGACACCGGAGGATTAATCTCGCTGCCTTATTTTGTACCAGCTGAAGTTTCCTCAAATCCTTTTTTGAAGCATTACCCCATATTATCTGACAGTCCAGCTGTGAGAAGAAGAGAGTATCCAATATTATTTTCATTATATCAAACGTAAAATATTGTCTACATCTCCTTACTACAGCTACTACCCTTCCCATTTTCTTCACTGTGTGCTCAATATGCTTTGACCATGACAATTTATTATCCAAGGTGATACCCAATAGTTTTGCTTCCTTAACTTGCTGAGTGAATAAGTGTTTTATTTACAGGTATGTATAATTTCAGCTCCAGTTTGGACCGTAGTGAGTAATTAGACCCAAATACTATACTCTTTGTTTTAGATGTATTTAGTATCAATTTATTTTCTAAAATCCACTTTTCTATACTCTCCAACTCCTCATTAAAAACAGCCATTAATTCAACCGACGTTTGTGCGGATGCCTAAACTGTTGTATCGTCTGCATACATTGTTAATTTAACACTTCTTAGCACCAGATATAAATCATTTGTAAAAATGGAATACAACAGTTGTCCTAAACAGCTCCCTTGTGGAACTCCACATTCAATTCCCCTTCTATCTGAATAACTTCCATTGAAAAAAAACAAAAAAACTCTCTGTGATCTATTATCCAAATAGATCCAAACAATTACTGATGGTCTGAATCTATAACACTCCAATTTTTCCAAAATAAGCTTATGATCAATAAGGTCAAATGCAGCTGTAAAATCTAATAAAACTGCTCCACATATCCTTTTTTCATCCAACCCTCGATACCAATCATCTGTCATTTGTGCTAATGCTGTACATGTGGAGTGTCCTTTTCTAAAAGCATGCTGATAATCTGATATTAGATTATTCAGTGATACATAATCTTGTATTTGATGAAATACTGCCTTCTCAAGGATCTTACTTAACACTGGTAACACACTCACTGGACGGCTATTGGAGCCATAAATTGTATTTTTCTATCTTTAGTCAAAGGCATAATTTTAGCTTCCTTCCAGGCCTGTGGAAATATTGATTGCTTAAGACTCATATTAATATTATATTAATTATATTAACAATATGACATGTTGGACCAGATACATAATCTATGGCTAATCTGAGATTTTATTAGCCTTTTCACAGTTTCTTCTCCCAATTCACTAATTCCTCTCATATAGTTCTTTATATTAAAAATTATAGAATTATTTTCTGTCACATTATATTTCTTTCCTCAACTTCTGTATCTTACTGCTAAAAAAAATCATTCAAATAGTTTGCAGTTTCTTCTGGTTTTGTCACATAAGTACCATCAAAGTCAATTAAAGTAGGTTGTGTAGACTTCTGTCTTCCCATTATATTATTTAATACCCTCCAAAGCTTCTTCCCATCTTTCTTCTTACTACTTAACTGTAGTGTGTAATATTGTTTATTTTTCTTTTTATTAAGACCTGTGACATAATTTCTCAATTTACAATATTTCTGTCTATCCGTTACACTACCAGTTTTTTTCTTTCTCATCGCTGTTCTCATCGCTTCATTTCTCTGAACCATATAATCATTTAATTCACAATCAATCCAGGATGCTCTACAATCCTTTATAATTAATTTCTTAATTGGCACATGATTATCAATAACTGGATTAAATTTTCTAATAAATAATTCAAGTGCATCATTTGGTTCTTCTACCACATACATCTCTGACCACTATATATTAACAATATCTCTCAAGAAAGCTTCCTGGGAAAACCTATTTTCTGACCTTTTATACACAATTATTTGCTTAGCTTTGGATATTTTGTTTTACCTTGTAATCACAACTATATTGTGATTACTACAACCTACTTGGACTGATATCGCTGTCGTATGCAAATGTTCATTGCTCAAATAAATATGATCTATACAAGATGAAGTGAGCTCGCCCTTATTATTTATACTTATTCTCGTTGGTTGTCTAACCATCTGTTTCAATCCACATGCGTCTATTATATTTTCCCATTGATTCTTTAAAAAGCACTCATGTACTAACCAATTAATATTAAGATCACCTAAAAAGACAACTTCCATATTTAATTCACAAACCTTATTCAGCATCTCACCCATGTCTTCTAAATATTTGTGATTTGAACTTGGTGGACTATAACAACATCCAACTAAAACTAGCTTGACATGAGGTAAATTAACCTGCAGCCATAGAACCTCCACTTCATTACACATAATATTTTCCCTTATCTTTACAGAAATATGATTCTGCACATAAAAGGCAACACCTCCACCGTACTTATTTCTATCCCTTCTATATAAATTATATCCACTTATAGACACAGCATTATCAACGAAATTCTCGTCCAAACGAGTTTCCAATAAAGCAACAATATTAATTGTGTTTGACAGCAACAAATCGGCAACGTCATGTACTTTGTTCTACAAATTCTACAAAACTACAAATATTCAAATGAGCAAACTTTACATATTTTTTTTTGGCAATAAAACAGCAATAGACATCCAATATATAACATCACACCTTGATCCTCACATGTTCTCCTTTGCCTGCCTTTTATGAACAATGAGTTTATCGTACCTTAAGAAAGCAATATCCCCTCTTTCTCTTGCAGCTTTCATTTTAGGAATCCGTTCTTTTCTCCTCTTTCGAACCAATTCAGGATAGTCCTCATTTATAAAAATTTTCGAACCCTTCAGCTTTCTTGCGTTGGCCATCACTTGGTCTCTGTCCTTGATTCTTCAAATACAACACCATTGTTGGGCGAGGCTGACTCCGGATTTCATCCTTTCCTTTAAGAGCTTTACCGACACGTTGAACTTTCTGTATCCCGATGGTAAGTGGGTCCAGATCCAATTTATCCTTGAAAAGAGCCAGCACCTTCTCTTCTGAGTCTGACCCCTTTTCGTTCTCAGCTTCAGAAATTCCATCAATGATCACATTCTGACGTCTGGTCTGGGCATCTAGAAAGTCCGTTTTCCCATCTATCGCCAACATTGATTCTGCCAATTTATGTATGTTGTCTTCATTTGATTTACAGTTAGACAACAAACTTACACTCAATGCTTTTAAATCATCTACCTCTTTTTGTGTAAATTGGAGGCTAACTTTTAACTCCTGCAGCTCTTTCACGATAGCGTCCATTTTTTCCATAAAGGTGTACATACAAACTTTAAAATTGTTTTCTTGTTGTTGCAACAGTTCTTTATAGAAGGCTTTCTGTTGCTCCATCAATTCACGCACCTGTTCATGTGTGATGTACTGTCCAGAGTCTTTCTCTTTGTCCTCACGACCAGCCATGCTTTCCCATAGACAATAAACACAAGATCAGTGCCAACCTTTGCTTCACTCCACTATGCTTCAAAGCGATACAATGTGTTGATGAGTTAAATGTATGTACCTTGATACTCAGACCACAACTGTGTTTGTGTTTAAGTTTGTTTGTAAATCAGAGGGACGTGTGCTGTGGAGTCTGATGGGTCCTGATGGGTGTTTTGGATGTTATGAGCTGCTCTGATGGGCCGTGCGGGTCAGCTGTAGTTCTGGGCTCAGGCTTTGTTCTTGTTTCTGTTGTGGCTCTTTGTCAATAATCTTTGTGTCAATTACAATAACAATTGGAGCAAAGAAAATTTCTGAGTTTTTCAAAAACCCTTAAAATATTAAAGTTTCAAGGACGAGTGTGGATGATTCAACTACCACCAGCTCGGCCCTGTCAACGTTGGTCCTGCTGTTCAGTCTGCTAAGGTCGTCCCTTCTTCAGCTAAACATTTCTATTCTTTCTATTTATTATTATTATTATTATTATTATTATTATTATTATTATTATTATTATTATTTCTATTGCTCCGCTGTTTATAATATTTAGTTTACGTTGGCTATTTTTCTATCTATTTCTATCTGCTCTTCGAAATATTTGCCCTTTGCCCATTAATTTAACAGTTGTAAGAATTAAAGTTATCAAGGTTATTAAACTGATGAATACTTGATGCGTGCATTCTGCCATGCATGCCAAATCATGCACGCAGCACTGCCTATGCTTGCTTTTAATGTTTCTGAATGTTATGTTTGTGTTGTGGGATCTGTAGGTTGAGGCTAGGTGATGCATCTTAAAAGTGGAACATGGAAATATCATGGATGTACTGAAAAAATTATTATTTGTTTAAACGCTCCCACTTTCCCATGTGACGTCAAATGACCTGGTGTATGGGCTATGCAGTGTTCTCAGCAATTTAGTTATTTATTGTACAGTTTTTTTTTGTTTTTTTTTTTGTTCTCAGTGATATGCTTGGTGTGTTTCCAGGAGTTTTGACATGTTTTATATACTCGGTATTGTTTCCTAATGGTTTCTTAATAAAATCAGCAACTCACACCCATCCCCCCCGCATGTACAGCACCCCCAACCTAAAACATCTTCCCGCACCCCTGTGCTAGCATCATGGCAACAACATGCTAATCATGTTGTTAGCATGATGCTAAAACGATTAGGGTTACTATTAGTGCCTAGTGCCCAGTTTTTCCACAGCAAGCACCACTCATGTTTTCAAGGCAGGCGATCCTAGCATGTGTTAGCACGTTTTAATGTTCTTAACATGTTTTAACACTTAGCAAAGCAATTCTAGTATGATATAGCACATTTTCTTCAGAAAATGTACATATCTAATTGTTTCTACTGTTGTCTGGCTGGCATTAAACAAGAGCTCAGTCAGTTTATCTGGAAACAATGAAGAGTCATCCAGCACATTTTAAACTTACTGAACTGTTAAGACACAGGGTGTTAGTGTACACAGTTTGCTGCTCTCTCCTCTCAGCGACTGTTTCTTTTGGTGTTTTGATTAAATTCATTTAGTTATGCTTTGGTTGAATTGGGCATAAAAGATTGAATCAGAAAGACAAAATGTAAATGTTATCATAACAACAACATACTGTAAGAGACCAAGAGCTGCTATAGAAATGCAATGGACATTTATATTTTCATACAGCTCCCAGTGATGATTAGACATTTTCAGGCTTCTAATATTCAGTAAGATTTTAGTTGGTCAGCCTTTAAATAATGGGATGTATGAACATTTGCAGTGTTAAAATGGGTGTATAAAATTAGTGTTTTTATGTACACCAAAGTATGACTAAAGGACCGGGTCTTTATTATTGTGTTGGAGATGGAGTGTAAGGATTTTATATTACAATGCTTACTTCATTCACTAATTATTTTACTGTGAATGCATTTCTATAATTTTTCATTTGGGGGACTCTGATATATGTGGTGTTTTCATTTTTAGAGAATTTTAATTTTTGTTTCAGAAAGGTTTCTTACAGAAAAAAAAAAACATGCAATGTTCATGCCGCATAATCTGACTTCAACAGAACACATTTAAAACCTCTTAACTGTCACCGTCCCGTATACGGGGCGCCTAAGTTTACTTCACTATTTTACAATTAAATCCTAATCTAATCGTGACAAACTATATATCGTTGGAAAGGTCTAAGACTCCTAAATAGGTATTTCACCACATTTTCTGTTAAAACATTATGTAGGAAAAGTAATAGATTAATTTATGACAAGAGTGCACCTGAAAAAATCTACATCATAACAGGAGTTCTGACCTTTGTCACAGAAAGTCTTCTTAGTTGCCTTTTTCTCTATCACGTATTAGAAATCATAAGAAATTATATATCAGTTGAAAACATAAAATCTCAAAATTCATCCTTTGAAACCCATTTTAAAATCAGACATTGCATTACCATGGAAATGGTACATCAAAATCATGTTACAAAATGTTTTCATTCATGAATTATAAAAATTTAAGTTTGGATAGTGCACTATAATGTCTATGTTCAAAACTGTGAGTGACAGTTATTAAAAATTAATCTGTCACTAAATAGCACAAGACAAAGACTTCAAAGACACAAAGTGAAACATTAAAAAAAAATGCATTCTGCAAGACTTACTTGAATAAACCTGGCGTCTCCTTAATAAAGTCTCTGAAACCCAAGCTATGATTTTGGGATGCCTTGTGATATGCAGTTCTTCTTTTGCAGCGGATACAAAGACTGGCAAATATTGTCAAAATAATCTAGAAGAACTAGGAGGAGGGGAGAGGGAATGCGGAGAAAAAAACATAAGAGAACTACGGAGCATTGCAAGCCCTGCCCTACATTAAGATGGCTGTTTATGCACTGTTTGCAAACTTTATGGGACTCACAAGGCAACTTTCTAGAAATCTAAGTTAATATGTTATTTAATTTCAAGTTATTGAACATAAGCCTCACAATGGTCTTCAGTCAGGCCAAGTTCCAAGTTAAATAGGGATGCACCAATATCACAATTCAATAATACAATTCAAGATGAAATGATGACTCATATTAAAATTATGTACTATACTGCTACTGTACTGTTCTGTTTTAATAAAGAAAAATAAAACTTTATATAAACAACAAATTCTGTAATTTGTATTCGCTACAAGTGAGTTTAGACATCACAACGTATTATATGAAAAACATTAATTTTGAGGTTTGCTAAATATTACAATTAATGGTGTCATTAGTATTTCTAAAGATTAATGTTAAATGAGTGTTTGATGATGGACAAGGTAATCTGAATCTAAAAATCATTGCATCATGTCTTGGCTGTTTTTCAGCATCTGAATGACATTATTTACATTTACATTTACATTTAAACATTTGGCAGACGCTTTTATCCAAAGCGACGTACAATATGAGAACAATAGAAGCAGATAGACCATCGAGAGTGCAGCAGTATACAAGTGCCATGACGAGTTTCAGTTAGCACAGCACAGTACATATTGCTAGGTTTTTTTTTTTTTTTTTTTTTTTTTTTAAATAAATAAATAGATGTAATAGGAAAGTGTTAGTACTAGTTGGTCAGGTGTTGGCAAAAAGATGCGTCTTTAGATGATTTTTGAAAATGGCTAAAGACTCAGCTGTTCGAATTAAGATCGGGAGGTCATTCCACCAGCTGGGCACAGTCCAGGAAAAGGTCCGTGAGAGAGATTTGGTACCTCTTTGTGATGGCACCACAAGGCGTCGTTCACTTGCAGACCGCAAGCTTCTGGAGGGTGCGTAAGTTTGAACAAGTGAGTTTAGATATATTGGTGCAGTGCTAGTTGTTGTCTTGTAGGCAAACATCAGTGCCTTGAATTTGATGCGAGCGGCTATTGGTAGCCAGTGTAACCTGATGAAGAGAGGGGTAACATGAGCTTTCTTTGGTTCATTAAAGACCACTCTGGCTGCTGCATTCTGGATCAGTTGCAGAGGCTTGATAGTAGATGCGGGAAGGCCCGCCAAGAGAACATTGCAGTAGTCCAGTCTGGAGAGAACAAGAGCTTGGACAAGGAGCTGTGCAGCATGCTCCGACAGGAAGGGTCTAATCTTCCTAATGTTATATAAGGCAAATCTGCAGGACCGGGCCGTTGTAGCGATATGGTCTGTGAAGCTTAACTGATCATCGATCACAACTCCAAGGTTCCTGGCCGTCATGGAGGGAGTTATGGTTGACGAACCTAGCTGTATAGAGAAGTTGTTGTGAAGTGATGGACTGGCTGAGAACACAAGCAGTTCTGTCTTGGCAAGGCTGAGCTGAAGGTGATGGTCTTTCATCCAGTTAGAGATGTCGCTCAAACAGGCTGCAATGCGAGCAGCTATCGTCGGATCATCTGGTTGGAATGAGAAGTAGAGTTGAGTGTCATCAGCATAGCAGTGATAAGAAAAGCCATGCTTCTGAATGACCGATCCTAATGACGACATGTAGATGGAGAAGAGAAGTGGTCCTAGCACTGAGCCTTGAGGAACTCCAGTAGCAAGAAGTTGTGACTCTGAAACCTCACCCCTCCAAGATACCCTGAAGGACCTACCTGAGAGGTAAGACTCAAACCACAGGAGCGCGGTTCCCGAGATGCCCATCTTTCTGAGAGTGGACAGGAGGATCTGATGGTTAACTGTGTCAAAAGCCGCAGACAGGTCCAATAAGATGAGTACAGAGGATTTGGAAGCCGCTCTTGCAAGTCTCAGGGCCTCTGTAACCGAGAGTAGGGCAGTCTCAGTAGAGTGGCCGCTTCTGAAGCCCGATTGGTTGCTGTCCAGAAGATTGTTCTGTGCAAGAAACACAGAGAGTTGGCTGAACACAACTCGCTCAAGTGTCTTTGCAATGAATGGCAGAAGGGATACCGGTCTGTAGTGTTCTAAAAGTGCTGGATTCAGAGAGGGTTTTTTAAGCAGTGGGGTTACCCGGGCCTGCTTAAAAGCTGTTGGAAATGTACCAGTGTGAAGAGAGGTGTTGATAATGTGAGTAAGCGTAGGTATGACCGAAGAAGAGATGGCCTGAAGGAGGTGAGTGGGGATAGGATCTAGCGGACAAGTAGTGGGATGATTAGAAAGGATGAGTTTTGAGACTTCCGTCTCAGAGAGAGGAGAGAAGGAGGTGAGGGAGTGTGTATTAGTCGGTATGAAGTTATCAGTTTGTGGTGGGAGGAATTGGTCACTAATGGTTTTTGTTTTATTTGTGAAGAAAATTGCAAAGTCATCAGCTTTAAGAGTTGATGAAGGAGGAGGGGCAGGAGGACAGAGAAGAGAAGAGAAAGTTTTGAAAAGTGTGCGAGAGTCAGAACAATTGTTGATTTTGTTGTGGTAGTAATTCATTTTAGCCGTGGATACGTTTGCAGAGAAGGAAGAGAGGAGTGACTGATACGCACTAAGGTCAGTAGGGTTTTTTGATTTGTGCCATTTCCTCTCTGCAGCCCTTAGTTTAGTGCGATGTTCACGGAGAACATCAGACAGCCAAAGGTCCTTATTCCAAAGGACTGCTATATGTATCTGGTGTTTTGCCGACATCTAGACATGTATTGTCTTGACACACAATGTGTAACAGTAATGTAGCGTGTCTATGTGTACCTGAGCTGGCATACCCTTAAGCTTTATGTCACAAAAGAGATGAAAGATGAAAGCCAAAAGAGATGAAAGTTGAACAATGCAGTTATAAGTTACAATATTTCCGACCAAGAGCTTGTCTGAACTCTTACCTTGAAATCCAGGAACATGTCATGCTACATGTAAGTATAAATATTAATTTAGACTGTCATACTTAATTCCAAGTACTCTTAGTAATAACATACAGTCACATTCAATGGTCCTTCAGTGACCAAATGCGTGTAATGTCAATTTACATTTTTATGCCCTGGAGTATCTGTAAGACCTAAATTTAGAAAAAGAGAAAAAAAAAAAAAAAAAAAACCTGAAAAAAATAATTTCACCATTTATGTTATTGTCGGAGGCCTCTAATGCATAAATAAATTAATTTTGGACATTTTGGATATTTTAGTACATTTTTAGTGAAATGTTGTAATATTACAACATTGGGCCTTTGGGGTAGCAGAATTCCAGCGATTTTACCAACTGTCTGAACAAATCTAAAGAAGATCTAAGGGTTAATTTGCAGGGTATACTACTTATGTAGCCCAATAACAGCAGCCTATATAGCCATACAAAAATAACTTTTTTCACACAATAATAATAATCAGACAAGTCATGTTTTTATTAATATTATATATATTATTAAAAAAGTTAAATAAAAAATATTTACAATGTCTAGCTCTGTTCATAGCTATGTTCAATTCCTGTAGTCTCATAATGATTTTATAAATGTTCCTTTCTTTTGAAAAACGTACTTATTGGTGTTAGATGTCAGAGCCTTGATCATATCTTCCGACATAAACCTCCATAAGTACTCCAGTGGTGTATGATGGGAGACTGCATCATTAGTGATATCCTCATCAGAGAAATTAATGTTCTCTGAGAATAATCCTTTTTTTTTTCAGACAGCTATACCTGTTACAGCGCATGGTCTATGTTCTTGAATGGCCTGGTTTTGTTGGCATGATGATCACATAATCATCAGATGGGCCAACAAAAATGGGTGGATTTTCCTTTTCCAGTTCACAGGCATCTTTATATTACTTTTTATCATTTGTATCAGAATCCATCTCAAAGTCTCTGTTCCCATTTTGGATGGCATCAATGACATCATATACATTATAAAAGTATGACCTTACCTGTCTAGTAGCTTTCTGAAATGGAAAAAAAAAGCACTGATTATTTTTAAGGTTAAATAATCTCAATGCAAGTTAAACCCAATCATACTTAAACATTTTAAAGAATTCATCAATTTTGCAGAAATCACACATTTCACAGAATGCACAAATTACCTAAGAAAACAGAACCAGTTAAGTATATTTTGAAATACAGTTTTAAATATTGCATTACAAATAATTTAAAATTCTCAAAGAAATATATATATATTTTTTTATTCAACTTGAACTTATTATTTATTGTAATAATAATTTAATTTGGAATAAAACTCAAAATGATAACAAATAAGACATTAAAAATCAATATTATATTTTTTTCACAGACAAAAATGGTCAAAAAAGTATGTTTCTAACAAATAAGTACAATTTATTCATGTAATGTGTAAGGTGCACTGGCAAATTTTGCTACCACTCTAGCCCAATGTTTTAAAATTACAACATTGACATAAGCTCAAAATCTAATTTAATCAAAGTATTTAACAGTACCTTAATATCTGCGTGATCTACACATATTACTAATCACAGAAAAAAAAATATTTTTGCCATTATACTTACTTGCATGTTGATTTATCGAGTCTAATAAAAAAGTTGAGTCCCTTGAAGCAAGTGTGCAGGATGTGTAAGTTTATGGCCAGGTAAACAGACCTATTTACAAAATATACCACCCAACAGCATTGTGGGACTGAACAATTGGACCTACTAGTTGTATAAATGTGATCTTAAAGGCTAAACAAATAAGTACAGGTTTATTTTAGTGGAGCTAAAACTGACGTTGTAACATTACAACTGTGGGCCTTACAGGGTTAACAGAAATGTTCACTAAAGAGAAAGAGAATGTTTCATGTTTTTTTTTTTTTTTTTTCAAATGATTTTAAAAATCCATTCATTTTCAACTGTTTTAAGTGGGACACCAGATAAACTTCAAAAGGCAATATAGATTTTCTGAGAGCTTGCAGAGCTTTCCACGGGGTTTTTCTGTTCTCCATCCTCCTAACAAGCATATCGTGCTAATAACAAGCATACGCATCAAACATAACTTCAGTGGGAATGTTCACATTTGGGTTTCAGCACATCCTCTACAGGATATAAAAATTATTTCCCCAAGAATGCAAGCCAACAGCCAATACCCAAATTAACTTATTTATGTTAAGTCTGTTATGGAAATTATCAGTAACACTTAATGGATTGTTAATGGATTAAATGCCATGAAGTAACAATATATTAAAGCGAATAAATATGTTATTGTGCACTGTTTAATTAGTGTTCCTTCATAATACTGTGTTTATATATAGTTTGAAATAATAAAGATTAATTAGGACACAATATGTAGTAGTGGTGTACAGTGTAAGTATATTTAACCATATTTCAATGTAAATTTCACCAAGCTAATTGTTCTCTAAAAACCTGCACACATAGGATATCATGTTTTCAAGATTTCAAGTTTGATTTGAATGTGACAGTGATAAGTGAGTGAGTTATTTACTTTTCAATTAGTCTTTCCATTAACAGCATCATTTATTTATTTCAGATTTATTTGTAGGCTTGGAATAAGTGCACAAAAACTAGAGGTGTGATTTATCATGTAAACTAATCATAACCAATTATATCCAATCATAGCACAATGGAGGCACACTTTGTGGGGTCGGTTAAAACTCAATGGGCTCAGGGGAGACAAGAGAGATATGGCCTCCCACTGTAACCTTAACCGCTGGTGTCACTGTTGGACAGTGTTACTATCACAAAACAAGTGATATATATTTTTTAAATGTCATATTTCGTAATATTTGTGTTATTTTATTTTTGTACAGTGGATTATTTCTTCATCCATTTTTTTTTTTCAGGAGGCACTGCCTCCTTTGCCTTATCAGAGGAAAGCCCCTAGTATGTAAAACTTAACATTAAAGTTAAGTCATCATTTACTCACCCTCATGTCATTCCAAACTTCTATGATTTTCTATAAGTATCCTGTCACTTTATTTAGTCTTGTTTTGGTTTGGTGACAGGATCCTAACACTTGTATCTTGTACTATCCTGTCCTCATGTGAGTGTGCAGCTTCAGATTTGATCTCTGGGCCTTGTACTTTCCTGTCTATGTGGTGTTTGTTCGGGGCATGATGTCGGGGTCCTGATACTCCTGTACAGTTCAGTTTTGGTTCAGTTTAGAATTTTGGATGCTCATTGTCTATAATATCATGCCTTTCATTGTAGTCAAATGGTGGGGACTTCCATGTGCTTGTGTGCTGTGTTTTGTCTGAGCACATGGCTTGTGAACAATACATATCGTTTATTGTTACTTCACGGCATTTACTGCATTAACAAATTGAACCTTATTGCAAAGTGTTACTAATAAAACTAAATAATAACATTAATTATTTAACTGATAATTAAGTTAACTGACATCAGGTATATAACATGATTAGCTATAAAAGGGATGTCTTAGAGAGGCAGAATCTCCAGAAGTAAAGATGGGCAGAGGCTATCCAATCTGTGAAAGAGTGTGTAAAAAGATTGTGGAATACTTTAAAAACAAGGTTCCTCAACGCCAAATTGCAAAGGTTTTGCAAATCTCATCATCTACTGTGCATAACATCATGAACAGATTCAGAGAAACTGGAGAAATCTCTGTGCGTAAGGGACAATGCCAAAGATCTTCGTTGGATGCCCGTGGTCTTTGGGCCCTCAGACGACACTGCATCCTTCATCGGAATGATTCTGTCATTGACATTACTAAATGGGCCCAGGAATACTTCCAGAAACCACTGTCAGTAAACACAATCTGCTGTGCCATCTACAGACGCCAACTAAAGCTTTATCATGCAAAAAGGAAGCCATATGTGAACATGGTCCAGAAGTGCCGTCATGTCCTGTGGGCCAAGGCTCACTTAAAATGGACTGTCTCAAAATGGAAAAGTGTTCTATGGTCAGACGTGTCCAAATTTGACATTTTTGTTGGAAATCACGGACGCCGTGTCCTCCGAGCTAAAGAGGAGGGAGACCTTCCAGCGTTCAGTTCAAAAGCCAGCATCTCTGATGGTAGAGAGGTGCATAAGTGCATACGGTATGGCCAGCTTGCATGTTTTGGAAGGCACTATGAATGCTGAAAGGTATATAAAGTTTTTAGAGCAACATATGTTCCCCTCCAGACGACGTTTATTTCAGCAGGACAATGCAAAACCACATACTGCAGCTACTACAACAGCATGGCTTTGTAGTAGAAGAGTCCGGGTGCTGAATTGGCCTGCCTGCAGTCCATATCTTTCATCTTTCACCGTTTGCTGCACCATTCCTCCTCACCCGGGGATGCGAGCGCCTTTTCCTCCTCCAGTAAGTTCCCCAGACAGACTGGGCGGAGCAGTCTTACGCCAGGCCCAGTATTGGTGTTAGCTTGCACGGGTCTCCGGTCAGCCCCTGTACTAGGCTAGGTGTCCGTATGGCTTGATTCCCTAAGGGCAATCCCATATGCGTAGTCTTCCACGGGAAGGTTCCACTCTCTGCCATCCTGTGTCTTCCCTTTGACAAATCATTCTGTCAGTCTCTGCTGGCAGTTGTTCCATCCATACTCTTAGGTAGGACCTGCCTCAGAGACCCAATCCATATGTAGTACTGCCCCAGGCTGGGTCAGTCCATATCAGTGTCTCCACATGATACCTCCCTATGAGTAGGATGTGGCCTCCGTAGCGCCCTTCTCCAGAAGGCTTGCTTCCCCACCTTTTCTGCCAAACCTGTAACAACAAATAGGAAAGACTTGAAGCAATCTTTCATTGAAGGTTGAAATCCCTTCTGTTAAGAATTTCTGTGGTGAAAGGAACAGCGGCTTGGGTATCACCAGCAGCGTTATACTCCCCTCTGGTCCTGCAGGTACCAAGGGCAGTGAATTTGCGCTGGGGCAGTGGGAAGGTTAAGACCTTTGCATGGCATTTGTCTGTCATGAGGCTGCTTGTCAACATTTGCAATGCCATAGGGTTGTGAGGGGGTTCAGGTTGCGGTGCTTTCTATAGACCCCTAATGTCGTCATTGACATACCTCGAAGTGATCGACAGATAGGAAACATCTTGGTTACGTACGTTCCATCAGGGAACAGAGACGTTATGTCCCCATGCCACAACCTCAAACCATTGCTGGCGGCCAGGGACAAGTTCTCGACTCCTCAGTGTAAAACCTGAGGAGTGGATGCACCTGTCACCTATTTATAGCCGTATGCACGGGGAGTGGCTCAGGTATGCAAAATCCACTAGCAAAAATTCATTGGTGTTTTCTCTTAACCCTCTGGGGTCGACAAACGCGTATCCGCATTTTGAGGCAGATTTTCCTGATAAGGCCGAAATGAGCTTGAATTACTCTGCCATTTTTGATCGTACAGATAAGAGCAATACACCATTCAAATCTGCAAGGGGTCTACTTTTATTTGTATACACTCATAATAACAACTAAACTTTGTGCTTTTGAAGAATAAAGAAAACACAGAGGGTGTGCTCTCTGTCTTCTCCATCTTCGCGAACTGTTTTTAGAAATGCGTCACTAAAATGAACTGTAACTCAGCAAATACTTCACACAGAGACATGGGAGTTATCTATAGAAAGCTTGAAGTGTCTACTTTGAAATGAAGCATCGAAAAACTTTTTATCGAAAACAAACATTATGTGATGAAGTAATCTGTTGAATCAGATACCAGCACCAGATGTGTCCTGATGTCTCTTCAAACTGTTTTCCTCTGAGAACGTTGTATCAACATCAGATGTTCAACTACACTGATATTCTATGTTAAAACAAGCTCCTTTTCTACTGATTATGTTTTTTCTTCTTGAATCCATGGAAAGATGTAGAAACCCTTAAATAACACATGTAAATATCAGGTATGATTTACTTGTTTCACTTGTTGAACAGAATCTGCTGCAGGAATGACTCAAAGTCTGTTCACATCTCTGTGGTTAGATCAGTGTGCACAATAATGTGTCTTTGACCTTCATTATGTATATTTTGATTATACTGTGGCTTGGTAAACGTTTTATTGCCAGTTTAAAAGCTGATAATGGCTGAATAAAAACAAAAGAATAATGATAAAAGAATAATAAGGATTATGTCTCATACCATCAGTCGCATCAGTCCACAGAACATTTGCCCAAAAGTCTTGGGGATAATCAAGATATTTTTTGGCAAATGTGAGACGAGCCTTTGAGTTATTTTTGGTCAGTAATGGCTTTTGCCTTGGAAACTCTCTCATGGATGCTGTTTTTGCCCAATCTCTTTCTTAATGTTGAATCATGAACACTGACCTTAATTGAGGCAAGTGAGGCCTGCAGTTCTTTAGATGTTGTTCTGGGTTATTTTATGACCTCCTGGATGAATCGCCGTTGCACTCTTGTGCTGCATCCCAATTCACCTACTTATACTATGCCCTAAAAGTATGTACTCTTTTTGTGAAGAAAAAGTACATACTTTTCAGTATGTAGCAGAATAGTAGGCAGGCTTTGGGACATACTTCATCGTCATAGCTGCTTCTTTAACGGACACTCTGTTGCTTAGTTATGTGCATCCTGTCACTGTTTAAACTGCCCTGTTAATCATCTTATCACAGTTAACATCATCCACATTTCGTTTAATTTGATTTTGTACCCTACCGGAGAGAAATAAAGAAGCATAACGCGGGTCTTTCATGCCGATAACTCTGCTCATGTGTTTGCATAATGATGCATTTAAAAGTTAATGACCAAACGTATCATTATAAAAGTTCACAGTGTTGCTGCAGATGAAATATAACGTGGATAACATTATTTTTTAAATCAGGTTAGACATTGATTATTTATCACTCAAATCACTTTCTCTACCTGCCCGTTGGTCTCGCATATCCGCCATGTTTGTAGTTTTTTAACACGTTTTATGCGTGTTTGTAGTTCTGATCGATTCCACGTCCACCGCGCAATGTGTTGTGGGCAATATTAGCCGTTAGAGTGTGCATCGATCTGCACTTCGAATTCTAACCGGAAGTAGTAGACCATCCGGGAATCTTTGGCATACTTTTTTAAACATACTATGATTTGGGACATACTAATTCTATTTTCTAATACTATTTAGGACGGATAGTATGCGAATTGGGACGCAGCATTGGAGTACTGTTGGTAGGACGGCCACTTCTGGGAAGGTTCACCATCAAGGTGATTTCTTGATTCAGCAGGTCTGGCAGTAATCAGGCCTAGGTTTAGCTAGTGAAATTTAACTCAGCTTTCTAAAATAATGTGGCTAATCACAGATCTCTAATCATGATTTAACAGGAGGGGGCAATTCATTTTTCACATAGGGCCAGGTAGGTTTGGACAGCTTTTTTCCCTTAATAAATGAAATCATCATTTAAAAACTGCATTTTGTATTTACTTGCATTATCTTTGTGTAATATTAGAATTTGTTTGATGATCTAAATCTTTTAAGTGTGACAAATATGTAAAAAAAAAACAACAACAAAAAAAAAAAAACAGGAAGGGGACAAAAACCGTTTCACGGCACTGTAGTTCCATGTAAATGATTACAAATAATTGGACAAATAAAGTTTTTCACTGCTTTCTTACCCATCGGGGCAAGATCTGCAATGTAAAAAAGCAAACTACCCAAGCAGCTCAAATTGATGTGGCTACCCTTAAAAGCGACACCTCTCTATTAAAATAGGCTTTCTGTTTCTTTTTGTTCACATATCAGAAAGACACTGTATGTCAAAGAGATAGAGATATTAAAAAAAAAATCTTAATCTTGGTAATCTTATATTTCAGAATATATGTCAATTATAAACAGAAAGGATAAATACAGGTACAGCCACATTACTGTACCCTCAGGGTTTTGCTGATGAGTGACTGTGTGGGAGAGTGGTAGAACAATTACACTATTGAAATTGCAAGCTTATTTCAGCACTGTTCTGTTATTCTTCTTGTTATGAAAAGTGAGTATATGAAAATGAGTAATGAGTATGTGTTATTCAAGATAATTGCACAGGTCATGTCTTCTAGTAGACCACAAGAGACACATACAGCTTATCTGACGTTTATGGGCAGAGGCATTAGAACTACTGACACATACTGGGCTAGACACAGAGACTACAAGAAGAAAAAAGCTGTGGCTTGAGAAGTTCACATGAGTGATGCCAAATGTTTCAAATGGTTTTACTCCTGGAACCACAAATAATAAACACAATATGCTTCACAGTACCACAGATAGCAAACATCTCCAAAATGTATTTTAAGGAATTTTGTGGAAAACATCTGCTGTGAACATCTGTTAAACAACTCAAACTTCTCAAAAGTGCTGTCTGAGGTGCAGTTCTGTCATTTGTTCATGCACTTCCCACAAGGCTATGGTTTTGACAGAGAACAATCTAAGCCTGTACTAAGTGTTGCTTCACTTACATGTCAAATTTCACTTAAGTACTACCTTCTCCTCGTTTAATCTGAGTCCATGTGTTGTGTGCTCTTCTGGTCTCCTGTAAAAACATTTGGTAATTCATAGCCCCAGGGCCCAAGGAGGTCTTAATGCGGACCTGGCTGCCACTGTTTACAATAATGTAATAATCATTCACTCCACAACTATCACTGTCTTTTTAAGGCAGCTGCTGCCTAGGTGCCAGCCAGTAGCAGTACTGTATTTCCCACGCCCACTGTTTGGGGTTACTGGCATGAGCTTTCCACAGCCACTGTATCATGTTCAGGTTCACTTTCATTATCTTGTTTAATTTCTTTATCATTGTCACTTCTAGTGTTCTTGTGTTCCAACATCCTCTGTGCATTTAAACCCTGAGTACACTTCTGGCCATTGTTTTGAGACACAGTTGTCAAAGGTCATTTAATGCCATTGTTCATTGGCAGTTGCTTGTGCATTCACACTGAGATACACACAGCTTTTTTATGTGAATGCAAAAATGCCTCTACACATGAGAGTTGGCAAGATTTCCTATGTAAATGCCCTTTGTATACACTACATGCAAAATCCAGCCTAGTCGCCCTTTGATTCCCTCCTAAATGTTTTTCATGTTTTCCATTCTGAAATTCCAAATATTTCTGGCATCTTTCTGGTGTGAGTAAGTGTTTATTAATGCCTGGAATGTCCTGTGGAAATAATCCTAATAAAAATGTCTGGTCAAATTTGGCTCTAACAATTATATCCTAAAACCCTAAGACTCAATGGAAAAAAAGTAGTCAGTCTATGTTTTTCAGATGCCTAATTATTTTTCCTTTCAGTGACTCAAGAACCCCTCAAGTAATAACAACGGTGATACCATCAATGATAAGCAAAACATAGGTGAGAATGCATTCCTGGGTTTACAAGATGTCTGATTCATTGGTTTGAAATAATACATGGGAACATTACCAGTGCCTGGGGCTGATTACTTCTGCATAATTTCATCCTGAACCTGTGTGATGGTTGGTGGGTGTGTTAAGATTTGTTGATTTCATTAATTAATTGCAGGATTCTTTTTTTTGTAGTTAAATCATCTGGAAAATTTGTGCTTTGATTGCTGCAGTATTGGTCACTGATGTTAGTGTGCCTCCACTAGGCTTCCTAACCCTCATATGTAAGCCCCTTATACAGAAAAACATACAGTATCAATCAGTGTCAACAAAACATGCATTGGAAAGCAGAGATAAACAGAGGACAACTTTTCCAGAAGTTGTGTAGGACTTGATTACCATGCAGGCTTGTCCATCTCCTGCTTGTATCGTGTCAATTCATAGAATCCAGCTAGACCAAGCCATCACTGTGAATGAGTTTCAAAAACTGCTGGGACTGATAGCATCTGCGCCCAACTGCGTGATTCCTTTTGGCCTTCTGTACATGATACCATGACTATGGTGGCTGAAGACCAAGTTTTCTTTGAGAAACAACACATTTTGCAAGATCATGGTTAGGCATAGATGCCTTTGTACATATGCCCCTCAAATGCTAGATACTTGAATACTGCACAATTAAACTAAACTGATTATAAACTGTCATGATTTAAGTAGAACATGGAAATGCAAGGACGTGTATTGCATTTAGTTCTTGTTTTTTAATTGCATAATGTTTATATATAAGCTATTTTAAATTACACTAGTCTCATAACATTATGCAATAATGAAAAACAGAAAAAAAAAACATCATTAAACACTGTAAATGCCATCAAATGTGGAAAAATATGGTGTTTTGCAACCATTTGCCATTGCCTAATATGATTTGTGCCAAATTAAAGATTTGTATGACACATGACATGCAAGAAGACACAGCGTATCAAATGAATATACTGTAAATTTGTCCCATTATAGCAGCTGCATCCTTTTACTTCTGTCTGTACAGTAATGACAGTGTCTACTAGTTACAGCAGTACAATTTCTGGAGCATGTTCAAATTGTCTCTGACATGTTTCCAGACTACAGATGGAGAATACAGTCTTGTTTTGGGTAATGCAAGTTGAGTGTGGCACTCTCTCTCCTACTTTATTACTTGTCAATTGTCTGTATAAAAAAAAAAAAAAAAAAAAAAAAAAGAAAACATTCCAAACAAGTTGTCTGCAGTTCCTACATAGTTTGATGGATGCATATTAATTTTAGGGAAATCAGCCATGCTCTATTTGTCAGGAGTCCGGGTCCTGCGTTTCTCCCTCTCACCACCAGAGGTCACTATCTCCCGGATTCTATTCCCTAAACTCCACTCACCTCATTATTGATTAATTTGCCCCAGCTGTTTTCCTGATTGGCTTCCTTACTTAGGCTCCCTGTGTTTTCTGTTCAGGGCTCGTTTGTCTCACTTTTGTGCCAGGTAATGCCTGTGATATTGGTCTGCCTTGTGCACCATGTATGTATTGTTCTCAGTGCTTGTGTTTGCTCTGGCTTTTTCCCCTTCGGGGTTGTTTCATTTGTGTTTTGGTTAGTGGTGGGCAAAGCGAGGCTTCGTGAAACACTGAAGCAGTCGAAGCAAATGTGTGAAAAATATACAATGAAGTACATAAAGCCACTTTTTTTACATATAAAGTTCTGCTGTTGATGGACTTAGCCTACTTCTTTTTTTACATGTAATTTCTCCAGCCTTTGAAAAAATCCTCTCACAAAAACCCACGAAGTGAAGATGCGTTAACTCCACTTTTCTACTTTGTGGGAGTTAGGTTGAGACAGATGTGCGATTTTGTGATTTGTTACCGACCCTGTCAATCAAACGCAGATTCGGCAGGTATGCCAAGTCTCGAAACACTTGTGACACGCCCTGATGCTTCAATCGCCTTAGTCACGTGATATGGGTGTTTCGAATCACCTTAGTCACGTGACATGAGTGTTTTGAATCGCCTTAGTCACGTGACATGGGTGTTTCGAATCACGCTTCGGAGCAGTGTTTCGAAACATCTGCGCTTCGGGATCTCAACACCGTGTCGAAACGTCAGTTTCGCGTCAGCCATCCCTAGTTTTGGTTTATTTTGTAATTTGTATGGGAATGGGAATTTTCTTGTACCCAGCTCCTAGTCGACAGAGGAACCAAGCCCCAGCCAGTGGGCCGCATCCCTGCCCACAAGACAATCTCCCCTTCGGGCAGTACGCCGAAGACCTCTTCGAGGCAGGTCAGGAGCTAGGGATTGGAGGGAGCACCCTCATCCACCTGTTTCTAGCGGGCCTGGATGAGCCTGTCAACTGGGAGGAGCTGGGGAGATAGATAGGTGGTCCTATTGGGAAATGGTCGACCACGTCATCTATTTGAAGGAGGTGGAGCTGCGGGAGGGTGCCCCCCTCCCAGTCTGGGCTGTTGCTCCAGATCCTCCTCGGATCGTGCCAGCCACTTCCAGAATCTCGGGGTCTTTCTTTGGGCGCCCCGGGCTGAGACGTAGCGTGGAGGATCCTCCGGTAATGTCGGTGAGGGAAGCGGCGGTTCCCGCTCACAAAACTCCCGCACCCGCTCACAAAGCTCCCGAAGCGGTGATGTCCGCTGACCTTTTCTCCAAGGGGGCGGGGCTTATCTCAGGCCTTTCTGAGGTGGCGGCGGTGTTCGCTCACGATCCCCCTGAAGCGGCAGTTCCCGCTCACAAGGCTCCCGAAGCGGCGGCGTCTGCTCACAAAGCTCCCGAAGTGGCAGTGTTCGCTGAGCTTTTCTCCGAGGGGGTGGGGCTCATCTCAGGCCTTTCCGAGGTGGCAGTGCCCGCTCACGATCCTCCCGAAGCGCCGGCTCCCGCTCACGAAGCTCCCGAAACAGCGGTGTCTGCTGAGTTTTTCTCCAAGGAGGTGGGGCCCATCTCAGGCCTTTCCGAGGCGGCAGTGCCCACTCACGGGGCTCACGGGGCTCTCGAGGCGGCGGTGCGGCGGTGCGCGCTCACGATCCTCCCGAGGCGGCTGCGGCTGCGCCTGCTCACAAAGCTCCCGAAGTGGCGGCGTCCGCTTGCGATCCTCTGGAGGCGGAGGAGCCCGCTCACAATTTCCTGAAGGCGGCGGAGTCCACTCACAGTTCTCCCGTGGCGGCAGTGTCCGCTCCCGATCCTCCCGAGACGGCAGTGTCTGCTTCCAGTTCCCCTGAGGCGGTGGTGTCCACTCTCGATCCTCCCAACGCGGCGGTGTCTGCTCACGGTTCCCCCGAGGCGGCGGTGCCCGCTCACAAGGCTCCCGAAGCGGCGGAGCCAGCCATTGCCCGTTCCAGGGTGGCAGCTCCACAGACACTGCTGTGGTGGCCGCTGGTTCTGGCCTTGGTCCCCATCCCGCTGGCGCTGCCTCAGTCCCCAGGTCCCTCTCCAGCACACGGACCTGGCCACCCCCATCCCTCCCCATCCCTCCCCCATCCCTGTATGCCTGTATCTGTATGCCTTGTGCACCGTGTATGTCTTGTTCTCAGTGCTTGTGAACGAGGTTGCTCCGCGTGCCCAGTGCAGCTGGGGAGAGTTCATGGATGAGATTTCTCCAGAACTTCCTCCCCTCTTCGAATCAGACCTTTTGGCAGGGGACAAAGAGGAGGAGGATGAAGATGATGAGGCGATTGGACATCTCTTAGAGGAGGATTTGGAGGAAGATGAAGAGGATGCTATCCTCCCTCCTAATCTTTCTTCCAGGCCTGGCAGTGCTATGGGTGAGTCCCCCACCCCCATGCCAGGGGAACTGGACCTTATTGAAATGAGTAGAAGAGGAGCTGCTAAACTCTCTATCGACTGGCCATCTCAGCAAGAGGGCCAGGGTTCAGAGAGGGTTTTATATGATGGGAAGAGGCTGCCATTGCGTACTTCCCCAGTCAAGCAGATGATACCAGCTGTCCCAGTATGTGTCACAGAGATGTGGTGCTTCTGGGACAAACCCTTCTCAGATAGGGTTTCTGTTAAAGGTTTTTCTAGGCTGGACATTCATAATATGGATGAGTTGGGGATATCCAACCCACCTCCAGTTGAATTGTCGGTGGCAAGTCAGTCAGAGGGGGTCAGTCAGGGTACAGAAACCCTAGCATCCCCCCCCCCCAGCAGCCAATGCAGGTGGAGGTTCACCCAAAACAGCCCCAGCCTATACTGCCGTGCAAAGGCAAAAGACCTTAACTTCAATTTTGGTCAAAATGAGTTATTGCCTTTTTTGGAACAATGGACATCAGTTTTATCATGTGGAAAAATATCTTAAGTCAATTTTGTTATTTTCTGCTGAAAATAGGATTCTGTTTTTGCCATAACTTCCAAAAGCAGAGGGAAAGCAAAGGCAGAAACCCTTAACATCAGTTACAGTCTTTTAGCTTTGTTCCGCTGCACTCTAGAACACTGGAATTCAGTTACGCTGGAGTTAAGGCACTCTGCCTTTGTTTTACCAACGTTAAGATTTTTGCCGTGCTGAAGTTACGGTGTTATGCACAAATGTATTGAAGCACTTTTGACACACCCATTAACTTAAATAAAGTGATACTATCCAGCCAATCTGACAGAAAACAGCACGAGTGGGTTGGGGACGCCTCACGACACACCTCCCCTGGCGAGGAGAAAACATTACACACAGACCAACCCAGCAGATATAACTTAGATCGCAGCTTACCTTTTTTATTAAACATGGTCAAAATCCATTGAAAACAACATCCACTGAGAAGACAAATCCATTGTTTAAATCCATCATACGCCGGCGGGCTAGCCTAATTTATCAAAGTGCACAGTTGTCCGGAGTTTGACATTCAATATTAAGTGTCGCTGTGGGTGGGCTATTTGTAGGGTGACGTCCGGTTTATACCAACCACTATGAAATTGTCCCGGTTAAACAGTTAAAATGCTGACAGCTAAACTGTGTAAAAGTGCGACTGTATTGTAGAGGATTCCAACAGCGGGACGTACAACTGCCGCTAAAGCTACTGTATGAGCTAAAAGACACAAACTAGCTAGCACTTGGTCACTCACTGCTGTTGTCGATAAAACAACACAGACATGTCAGGTGAATAAAGGTTGCGTTTACTTAAAACTGGTAAAACTCATGGTGCATTTATAGTTGTAGTAAAATACCCCTTTTACATATTTATTTTATCGTATTTAACATGTCAAACGACAAAATATTTTTTTTTAAATAATAATAAAATAAATAATTAAAATAATTCTCACTATTTTTTAAAGCTATGATATATCATAGCTTTCTTTAATAAATTTCTTGAAATCAGTTTGTTGTTAGACTCCCTTCTTTGTAAACTGTCATAAACTGACTATATCAATCCTAATCACATCAAATGTGTGAGCAAGAACTGTAGTCTGTACATGCATGTGGTACTAAATACATTTTCCATTCTGTCCAGGAAAATGTATTAATACAGAGTTTTTCATTCATTCTGGAAAACATACACACAATGTCATCAGATAGCATATTCCTATACATTTTGTCAGAAAAGGGTGAATGGTATTGAGAAAGGGCATCTACATATTACTGGCACAGCCAAATCAAACCTTTCAAATATAAGAAATATTTGTGGAAGGTTACTTCATTAACCTCTTAAAGTGTTATTTTACTTAAATTAAGTACAATGATAAAGGTTTAAAATGATCCAGTAGAGTTGTATCCTTTTCATCATTTTTTATTTTGTAATATTCTATTGATGTAATATTAAGCCTTACTATACAGAACTCACTAAATGTTATTTTAAGGCTTTCATTGTTATCATATAAATGTTTGTATAGAGTGATAAAAGTCAAAATTATCAATAAATTATAAATTACGGTATTTTGCCTTGGTATGAGCCTTTATTGTTTTGCAGATAATGCAAAGGCAGAATACATTAACTTCCGAATAAGGGTCAAAGGTCAAGTTTGAGCTCAATTTTTTTTATGTAGATAAATATATTAATTATGACGACTACTTGGCAAATTTTCAGTGTCCTACCTGTCATACAATTGGCTGGACAACAAAAAAAACTTTAAAGTCATTTTTCTCAGTTTCACACTCTGGTGAGTTAAGGTCTTTTGCCTTTGTAGGGCAGTATAGGCAAGGCATCGTTTGCGGCAGCAGCGGCTAAGCATCGCCCAACTAACCCTCAGGGAGGGAAAAAGCGGCGAGCGACCTAAGCTGTGGTCTGGTCAAAAAAAGGGCTACAGCACTCATGGAGTCTCTGTAGCACTCCTCTGCACAACGCAGGAGTCTTGTTCCCCCCCTCCAGCAAAGAAGCATCAGGGTGTGTTTCGAGAAAAATGTTCAAAGGGAAGTTCTCTTGTTGGAGTGTTGGCACCAGTTCATCCAGTGCCCCACATGTTGTTTCTACCCTCTCCATCTGCAAAGTTTACACAAGTGTTCCCATTTGAAAGAAATAAAAATGTTTCCTGTGCATCCAGGCAGTGTGGGTCTTGAAGCATTTTCATTCATTACGAGCGACTCATGTCCCGGGAATAATGAATGTGGGGGCAGATCTCCTGTCCAGGTGGAGTCCTCTGTACGGAGAATGGACTCTCGACCCTCAGGTAGTGAACCAGTTGTGGGAGAGGTTCGGCCAAGCTGCCGTAGATCTCTTCGCCTCGCACAAAAGTACCCATTGCCATCTTTTATTTTCTCTGGCGAGACGGTGCACCGATGGGTGTGGATGCTTTGGCTCACCCGTGGCCAAACATACTGCTTTACGCGTTTCCTCCTCTGAGTCTGATCGTACCAACTCTAAAAAGGGTAAGGGAGTGCGGTCACTCAGTAATACTGATCGCTCCGAACAGGCCAGGGAAGTTGTGGCTGACTGAGGTGTTGTGTTTTCTGCAAGAACTTTTAGATAAGGGCAGAGCCTTCTCTACCGTTAAGGTTTATCTTGCTGCAATTTCTGCATGTCATGTGGGGATTGACAGAAATACTATAGGTCAACACCCGCTTGTGTGCAGATTTATAAGGGGTGTGTGGCGTCTGAACAGGGTTTCAAAGCTGCTGATTCTGCTGTGGGATATGTCCGTGGTCCTTAACGCACTCTCTCAGTCTCCTTTTGAGCCGATAGATAATATCGATTTAAAGCGCCTTTTGCTAAAGGTTGCTTTGTTATTGGCTCTTTCGACTGCAAAACAAGTTAGTGAACTTCATTCTTTGTCGGTTAATAACTCCTGTATGTTGTTTGCTGCGGATTTCTCACGAGTATCTCTCAAGACTAATCCAGCATTTGTGCCAAAGGTGAGCGAGTCAGCTTTCGCCTGTAGACAGGTGGATTTACTGGCTTTTCATCCCCTGCCTTTTTCCTCGTTGGAAGAAGAGCGGCTTCATTGTTTGTGCTCTGTCCATGCGTTGTGTCATTATGTAGACAGGACGAAGGGATTAAGAAGGAGTAATCGGTTATTTGTTTCATGGGCTGATTCTCATAAGGGTAATCCTATCCCACTATCGCCTGTCCCACTGGCTGGTGGAAGCTATTATATTGAGTTATAATAGCATGGGTCTAAGTCCTCCAGAGGAGCTGAGGGCTCATAGTGCCCGTGGGTTAGCCACCTCGTGGGCGTTGTTTAAGGGCGTTTCAATTCAGGACATTTGTGCGGCGGCAAGTTGGGCTTTGCCTCTGTTACGGAAGGACTCGGACACAAAGGTAAAATGGTGAAATAACAAAGATGTGTTTATTTATAGCAGGTGAGGCACACTATTGGTGGAATGGTGAGTATCAGATGAGATCTTTGGCTGGTTTGTGGACAGGGTGATGGAATGACGGATGATCTTCTTTTCTACAGCGTGACACGAAGATAAGACTGGGGAATCCACTCACTTCACTGAAGGACAATCTATGATGCACGGAGACACTAGGAGGAAGGAACACAGAAGGTAAGGCAGACAGGTAAGGCAATACTTTTCTTGGAAGGATATATTCAAGTTCAAGTTCAAGTTCAAATCTTTATTGTCATTGTAACATGTACAACGAAATTAAAGTGCCATCCAATCAGTGCATCACTCATGATCAACAACATAAAAAAAACATATATATATAAAAAGTAAAACCAATTATATAATAAAACACACATACAGCGTACAGCATACATCGTTACTGCCCCAATCTCTTATTGCACATCAAATTATGTTTTAGCAGCATTGAGTATGGTAACTGCTGTAGGATAAAAACTGTTCTTAAATCTATTAGTCCTTGTTTTAATTACTCTGTACCGTCTACCTGACGGCAACAATTCAAAGAGTGAATGTCCAGGATGTGAGTGAGTGTCCTTTATAATGTTCTTGGCTTTTTTAAGACAGCGAGAATTGTGTAGTTCTTCCAGAGTAGTGAGAGGGCAGCCAACGATCTTCTGAGCAGTTTTAATAACCCTCTGAAGTGATTTCCTCTGTGCTACTGTACAGCTACTGTACGAGGCACATATACAGTATGTGAGGATGCTCTCAATAGAGCTCTGATAAAAGGACACCAGCAGTCTCTGGGTAATATTATTCTTCCTGAGCACCCTCAGGAAGTACAGTCTCTGCTGAGCTTTTTTCAGCAGCTCAGAAGTATTCACACCCCAGGTGAGATCCTCCTCAATGTGGACTCCCAGAAATCGTATGTCCGACACCCTCTCCACACAGTCCCCATTAATATACAGTTGTGAGATATCTGTTTTCTTCCTCCTGAAGTCAATGATGACCTCCTTGGTCTTTGAGGTATTGAGTAACAGATTATTTTCTCCACACCATACTGTCAGCCGCTCCACCTCATCCTGATAAGCAGTATCATCTCCCCCTGAGATGAGCCCCACCACTGTGGTGTTGTCTGCAAATTTAATGATGGTATTACTGTGGTGGGCAGGGATACAATCGTAAGTATACAGGGTGTAGAGCAGGGGGCTCAGCACACAGCCCTGTGGGGAGCCAGTGCTGAGACTAAGGGCCATAGATGTATGTGGGCCCACTCTCACCCTCTGACTGCGACCAGACAGGAAGCTCTTAATCCATGTACAGGTGGAGTATGGAAGTCCCAGGTCTGCCAGTTTGTCCACCAGTTTGTGAGGGAGGATGGTATTAAACGCAGAGCTGTAATCCACAAAGAGCAACCGCGCATAGCTCCCCTTCTGCTCCGAGTGGGACAGCACAGTCTGGAGGGCTGTGGCTACGGCGTCCTCCGTGGATCTGTTCGTCCTGTATGCAAACTGGTATGGATCAAACGTCGGTGAAAAGAATGAAGTGATGTGACTCCGTACCAGTTTTTCAAAGCACTTCATCACCACTGGGGTGAGTGCAACTGGCCGGTAGTCATTGAGACTGTTAATGTGAGGTTTCTTAGGCAGGGGAACTATGATGGAGGACTTCAGGCAAGGTGGTACTGTGGACTGGGATAAGGACTGGTTGAAAATCCTGGTAAAGACTCCAGCCAGCTGGTCCGCACAGTCCTTTAGCACGTGTCCAGCGATACCATCAGGTCCAGCAGACTTCCTCGGGTTTATGGCCCGCAAAGTATGCCTCACCTCATCCTCCTCCACTATGAGGGTGAAGTTGCTGTGGACCGCAGGGTGATGGTGTGTGGCTATGTCTGGTTGCTCCATCTCAAAGCGAGCAAAGAAGAAGTTCAGCTCCTCTGTCAGCGAGGCGTTACCTTCTACAGCACCGAGGTTATTCCTGCAGTTGGTGAGGTGCTGGACTCCCTGCCACACCTGCCTGCTGTTGTTGCTATCCAGGTGATCCTCGATCCTCCTCCTATAGTCCAACTTGGCCTCTCTGATGCCTCTCTTCAGGTTAGCTCGGGCCACACTATAGAGAGCCCTGTCGCCACACCTGAAGGCGATGTTCCTTTCCTTCAGCAGCCGCCGAACATCACGGTTCATCCAGGGCTTCTGGTTGGGATAGACCCTGGACGCATTTGTCCACAGTGACAATGTCTATGCATTTCTTAATATAACACAGAACACTGCCCGTGAACACCTCCAGGTCTGGATGTTCAAAAACATCCCAGTCAGTCCTGTCGAAACAGTCCAGTAGCTGCTGAGAGGCACCCTCCGGCCAAGTTTTTACAGTCTTTGTGATGTTAAGAGCTGTTTTCCTAAGGGGGGCATATGCAGGGATTAAAAACAAAGACATGTGGTCCGACTGGCCCAGGTGTGGTAATTGTCTAGCCCTGTAGCCTAGCTTGATGTTCGAGTAGACCTTGTCCAGTATGTTAACTCCTCTAGTAGCACATTTTACATGCTGATGAAATCTAGGAAGTACTGACCTTAAATCTGCATGATTAAAGTCCCCCGCTAAGATGTGCACAGCATCAGGATACATGCTCTGCTGACTGCTTATACTGCCATATAAAAGTCTGGTAGCTACATTAGCATTAGCATCGGTTGGGATGTAAACAGCAGTTATCATGACCACAGTGAACTCTCTCGGGAGGTAAATGGTCCTGCATTTAACAGTCACATACTCCAGGTCTGGGGAGCAGTGACTAACAGTCACATACTCCAGGCTGGGAAGCGGTGGTCTGTGTGGCTGCCTCCGTAACCTAGCTAGTGCACCGGCCCTACAGCCTCGCTTCTGCTTCCTCTCCCTTCGCTTTTGCCGCCTCACCGCCGGGATGGTAATCCACTCGCTATATCCACCGGGATCTTGTGTGAACGTAGAAACTCGGCTGTAACACTCTGCTCATAACAAACTCCTATCCTAAGGAGATCATGCCGGCTGTAGGTGTTATTCGCCTGACAGAATGACCATAGGATAAGAAACAACACGTATACAGATCGTAGAATAAAGCACCGCCTAGAGAAGCACTGGTCCGCTGCAACAGTGTGCGCCGCCATCTTGGTCTTGAGAGATAGCGATGTCGGAATCCGTGTAGTGATTAACGAGATCAGACAGTGAAGTGAGTGTGAGAGGAGTTTTTGTAGTGAGGGATGATGCTGATGTGATTGGGTGCAGGTGTGCATGATCAGAACTCTGGTGAGGTGGATCGCTGTGATTGGTGGACTGAAGGGCCTGACTGAGCTGTGACAGCCACACACTTTTGTCAAATTTTATAAGTTGGATGTTACAGAGCCTTCATTGGCTCATTCCATCCTAAGTGTGTAAAAAAAAAAAAAAAAACACTCGTACAGAGGTTGTTTTTATTTCACGTCTCCATCCTATTCTGTGAATATGGGTTGCAATACATCAATATTGAGTGATACATCAATCAATTAACCGTATAATGCATCAATGTACACACAAAAAAATTATTAAGGTTAATTTCACAGAAGTGGCTTTCTTGGATATTTTTGGATGTGTGTAAAGCACATAAAATAATGTGTGAGTGCCTTTTGCGTCTTGTTGTGCTTAAATGAATACTTTGCATACAAAGGAATCAATAAGAAACAATTAAAAAAACTTTTTCTTTTTTTTTTCTCAATGTCCTTATTATGGTACAGGATGTGAAATTTTCACAATTGCAATGTTCATGTTATACGCTTTGGTTGATGAGATAATAGTTGTATTACATAGACATATAGTATTGTAATTTTGATCTATATACCCCTGAACCACATCAACTCACTGCAATTAAAGTGTCAGCAAATATCATAAATGCTGGCTAAGAGAATACTTCCAAATGCTCATACTTTCAAATACGATAAGAACAAGGACACTTACCTTCATTTATGAAATCTATAAAAGTGAATCCATTCTGCAACTTTATGAATTTCATGAAGTCTTTGAACTGCACTTTCACAAACATGACGTTAACCTAAGGGGAAAAAAGGGTCTTAACACATCTGTGCAGAGAGACTTTAATGTTTATAATAACTTAGTCCAGGGGTTTTCAAAGGGGGGTCTGTGACATCATAAAAGAATTTGCCATATATTTTCAGTTCTACAAGTTGCATTATTATCTGAAATCTGCTATGATTTACATTCCATAGTGACTTAGGTTATATAATGCATTTAACACCAAATAAGCAAAACAAAAACAAAAAATAAAAACACCAACAACAATAATAACAATAATAATAATTTAAAAACAAATAAATAAAAACACATTACAAGTGGGCACTTCAAGGTTTCAATTTCTCATGCCTCATGTATTTTAAAGGGGTGGTTTACTGCTTTTTTTCTTTGCTTGATTGTGTTTATGGGGTGCAATATAACATGTCTTTGTGTTTCGTTTGTTAAAAAACGCCTTATTTTTCATATATTTCACCTTTATAGTAAGCCGCTTTCTCCTCTGTCATTTGAACGACCGGTTGACTTCCTGATTCTCTGAAACTACTCCCTCAGAAATAGGCAGTGGGCTCAGATTGGTTAGTTGGGCCGGTGTGTTGTGATTGGCTAAACTGCGTACTGCACGTTGTCCGGAAACTTCACGCCCATTACCTTCACGAGCGACAGCTGCACGTGCTGCAGTCAAATGTAAATAATATTGTCAATATTGCCGTATCAGTTTGAGCCAGAATCAGACCCAGAAAGCGATAATGAAGAGAGTCAAGCAGAACTTCTGCAAGAACGGCTCTTACAAAACGTTTCTGAATGGAAGTTTGCTGTTGGGATTACATGTAATTTGTTCATATAAATTCGTACACGTTTGTCTTATACACACAAAATAGCATCGAACTAACTGGCTACTAACCAAACAGCGTTGGCTTGTGTTTACGTTCTTGATCAAATTGAAAAATTACGTCATAAAGTATACATGGAAAATACATTTACAAAGTTAGTACATAATTACAAATTCGGGTCCAAAATGTTTGTACGCGTTTGTCATAGACACACGAAATAGCATTTAAGCCATATTTTAAGCCCTATCTCTGCACTGCCAGAGCGCCCCCCCAAGAGCCTGCTCCTCCCCGGACCCGCCGTGGCCTCCCGAGTCCCCGGATCCACCCTGGAGGCCGTCCTTCCCAGTACTCTGCCCCTTGAGGCCTCCAGAGCGCCCATCCCCCCTCCCCGTCGGATGTTGTACAGCGTGGGATGCGTCTTTTGGGAGGGGGGAGTAGTGTCAGACTGTGTCTCTATGTCTTGTGTTTTCCCCGCCTCTCGTGTCCTTTTTTGGAATTCCTGTTCTCATTATGTTATCATTAGTTAATTAGTTCCCAGCTGTGTTCTGTTAATTATCTAGTTTCCCTAGCCTTCTTAAGCCCTTTAGCTTAAACTCCTTTCCTGCACTTAAGTGCGAAGTGTTGGTTTCGATTTGAGCCATTGGCCCTGCGATTGGCTGGTGGTTGTGCTAATTAAAGGAGGCCACAGCTTTTTTCACTCTAGACTGTGTATTTCTTTGAGGTCTGTGCGCTGACGTGGAAGCGTCTGTGGAAGCGTTCAGCCGTCGTGTTCAGCCTCCTCATGTGAAGACCGAGGAGTGTAAAGACCTGCGACTTTTTCCTGCGCGACTTTAACTGAGCAACGACACCGAGCTACACACTTAAGTATATTTTTTTCCTTCCTCACACACTCTGCTTTCCTATCCTCTTTTCTTCTACCTCTATCATGTGTCTCCAAAACATTCCGGTTCTCTCTCAACCACGCTCTAACATCACACGCAGACGGCAACGTAATCCTGCTAACTTACGCCCTATCCCTACATCTTCCACTACACCTCTAGCTTTCTCTGTGGGTCTCTGGAATTGTCAGTCAGCCGTCAATAAAGCTGACTTCATTTCTGCCTTTTCTTTAAAATCCACACTCAGCATCTCGGGCTTGACTGAGACCTGGATTCGTCCAGAAGACTCAGCAACCCCAGCTGCTCTCTCTACTAATTTCTCTTTCTCTCACACTTCGCGTCAAGTTGGCCGGGGTGGGGGCACTGGCCTGCTCATTTCAAACAATTGGAAATACTCAACCCCCTCTACCCTATGCGATTACAACTCATTTGAATCTCATGCCATTACTGTATCAGCTCCGATAAAACTCCAGATTGTGGTAATCTACCGTCTCCCTGGCCAAATTCTAGCCACCTTCCTAGAGGAGCTGGACGGGTTGTTGTCCTCTTTCGTGGAGGATGGCATTCCACTCTTAGTCTTTGGTGATTTCAACATTCACCTAGACAAGCCTTATGCTACAGACTTCCACTCACTCCTAGCTTCATTTGATCTCAATCTCCTTACCACTACTAGCACGCACAAATCAGGCAACCAACTTGATTTAATTTACACACGCAATTGGACTGCAGATAACATTCTGGTACAACCGCTACATATCTCGGACCATTTCTTCATTATATTTACACTACATTTTGCTACCCGTGTGCCACCAACCCCCCTACCGGTTACTTTTAGATGAAACCTACGCTCCCTTTCTCCTTCCCAACTTTCCTCTATAGTATCCTCCTCTCTTCTCTCACCTACCCATTTCTCATCTCTGGATGTAAACGCAGCTACTGAAACTTTATGTTCTACCTTAACTTCTTGTCTAGACGACATTTGTCCTCTCTCCTCTAGGTCAGCACGGACTGCCCCTTCTAACCCCTGGTTATCTGATGTTCTTTGTGAACATCGGACTAAACTCAGAGCAGCAGAGAGAAAATGGCGCAAATCAAACAACCTGTCGGACCTGAGTAGGTATCAGTCTCTGCTCTCATCTTTCTCTGCTGATGTCCACACTGCCAAATCCTCACATTTCCACAACAAGATCAACAGCACTCCAGACATGCGTAATCTCTTCATAACATTTAATTCTCTCCTCTGTCCCCCTCCACCACCTCCCACCACTTCTATTACAGCTGATGACTTTGCAGCTTTTTTTACAGACAAAACTAGATCGATCAGTGATCAGTTCTCACCTCCACGCACACAGGACCCCCAAACAACCACATCCACTGCTAAAACTCCCATCATCTCCTTCTGTCCCCTGACAGAGTCTCCAAACTTCTCCTCTCCAACCATCCTACAACATGTCCTCTTGACCCAATCCCCTCGCACCTTCTGCAAGCAATCTCTCCCACACTCTTACCGGCACTCACACACATCATCAACACATCCTTCCTCACAGGCATCTTCCCCACTGCGTTCAAGCAGGCTCGGGTAACCCCACTGCTCAAAAAATCTATATTAAACACTTCTCTTATAGAAAACTATAGACCTGTCTCTCTCCTTCCATTCATAGTGAAAACACTTGAACGTGTTGTCTTCAACCAGGTCTCATTGTTTCTTTCACAGAACAACAAACTGGATGCTAAACAGTCAGGTTTCAGGAGTGGCCATTCAACTGAGACTGCGCTTCTCTCGGTCACTGAAGCCCTGCGAATTGCAAAAGCCCATTCCAAATCATCAGTCCTCGTTCTGCTGGATCTATCTGCTGCGTTTGACACTGTCAATCATCAGGTCCTCTGGTCTACCCTCTCATTACTGGGCATCACTGGGATTCCACTTCGCTGGTTTGAATCCTATCTCACTGGTAGGTCTTTCAGGGTGGCCTGGGGAGGGGAGGTATCCAAAGCACATACACTGGTCACTGGGGTTTCTCAGGGATCGGTTCTTGGACCCCTCCTCTTCTCCACATACACTTCATCATGTCTATCTCTCTTTTCAACCAGATGATCCAACAGTAGCTGCAAGGATCTCAGGTTGGCATGGATGAAAGAACATCACCTTCAGCTCAACCTGGCAAAGACTGAGTTTCTTGTCTTTCCCGCCGCTCCAACTCTACAGCATGACATCAAGATCCAGTTAGGTTCATCAATAATTACCCCATCAACTTCGGTCAGAAATCTTGGTGTAATCTTTGATGACCAGCTGACCTTCAAAGACCACTTTGCAAAGACTGCTCGATCTTGCAGGTTTGCACTACACAACATCAGAAAGATCAGGTCCTTTCTGACGGAGCATGCTGCACAACTTCTTGTCCAGGCCCTTGTCATTTCTAGGCTGGACTACTGCAATGCTCTTCTGTTTGGACTTCCATCAAACACAGTCAAACCTCTACAAATGATTCAGAATGTGGCGGCACGACTGGTCTTCAAGGAACCCAAAAGAGCCCATGTCACACCTCTCTTTATCTCATTGCATTGGCTGCCAATCGCAGCTCGCATCAAGTTCAAGACACTGATGCTTGCTTATAGAACAACCACAGGCTCAGCACCCGCCTACTTGCACTCACTATTAAGAATCTACATCCCCTCCAGAAGTCTGAGATCTGCTAGTGAGCGACGCCTCGTGGTACCATCACAAAGAGGCTCAAAATCACTCTCCAGAACATTCTCGTTCACCATTCCTGGCTGGTGGAATGATCTTTCCACCCATATTCGGAGTGCTGGATCCCTGTCAATCTTCAAGCAACAGCTGAAAACAGCTGAAATCTCTTTCGACACTACTTGACTTCACCCTACACTTAAAAAAAAAAAAAATCTTTCTCCTTATTTATTCCTTCCTTTGCTAGCTTGTACTTACAGTATTGTTCAAAATAATAGCAGTACAATGTGACTAACCAGAATAATCAAGGTTTTTAGTATATTTTTTATTGCTACATGGCAAACAAGTTACCAGTAGGTGCAGTAGATTCTCAGAAAACAAACAAGACCCAGCATTCATGATATGGACCCTCTTAAGGCTGTACAATTGGGCAATTAGTTGAATTAGTTGAAAGGGGTGTGTTAAAAAAAAGCAGTGTGGCATTCAATCACTGAGATCATCAATTTTGTGAAGAAACAGGTGTGAATCAGGTGGCCCCTATTTAAGGATGAAGCCAGCACTTGCTAAACATGCATTTGAAAGCCTGAGGAAAATGGGTCGTTCAAGACATTGTTCAGAAGAACAGCGTACTTTGATTAAAAAGTTGATTGGAGAGGGGGAAACCTATAAAGAGGTGCAAAAACTTATAGGCTGTTCAGCTAAAATGATCTCCAATGCCTTAAAATGGAGAGCAAAACCAGAGAAACGTGGAAAAAAACGGAAGACAACCATCAAAATGGATCGAAGAATAACCAGAATGGCAAAGGCTCAGCCAATGATCACCTCCAGGATGATCAAAGACAGTCTGGAGTTACCTGTAAGTACTGTGACAGTTAGAAGACGTCCGTGTGAAGCTAATCTATTTTCAAGAATCCCCCGCAAAGTCCCTCTGTTAAAAAAAAGGCATGTGCAGAAGAGGTTACAATTTGCCAAAGAACACATCAACTGGCCTAAAGAGAAATGGAGGAACATTTTGTGGACTGATGAGAGTAAAATTGTTCTTTTTGGGTCCAAGGGCCACAGGCAGTTTGTGAGACGACCCCCAAACTCTGAATTCAAGCCACAGTACACAGTGAAGACAGTGAAGCATGGTGGTGCAAGCATCATGATATGGGCATGTTTCTCCTACTATGGTGTTGGGCCTATTTATCGCATACCAGGGATCATGGATCAGTTTGCATATGTTAAAATACTTGCAGAGGTCATGTTGCCCTATGCTGAAGAGGACATGCCCTTGAAATGGTTGTTTCAACAAGACAATGACCCCAAACACACTAGTAAACAAGCAAAGTCTTGGTTCCAAACCAACAAAATTAATGTTATGGAGTGGCCAGCCCAATCTCCGGACCTTAATCCAATTGAGAACTTGTGGGGTGATATCAAAAATGCTGTTTCTGAAGCAAAACCAAGAAATGTGAATGAATTGTGGAATGTTGTTAAAGAATCATGGAGTGGAATAACAGCTGAGAGGTGCCACAAGTTGGTTGACTCCATGCCACACAGATGTGAAGCAGTTTTAAAAAACTGTGGTCATACAACTAAATATTAGTTTAGTGATTCACAGGATTGCTAAATCCTAGAAACAAAAATGTTTGTACAAAATAGTTTTGAGTTTGTACAGTCAAAGGCAGACACTGCTATTTTTTTGAACACACCCCTTTCAACTAATTGCCCAATTGCACAGCCTTAAGTGCGTGCATATCATGAATGCTGGGTCTTGTTTGTTTTCTGAGAATCTACTGCACCTACTGGTAACTTGTTTGCCACGTAGCAATAAAAAATATACTAAAAACCTTGATTATTCTGGTTAGTCACATTGTACTGCTATTATTTTCAACAATACTGTATTTAAACAATGCCTGAGACTTGGTGTTACAAGCACTTTGTTTGTCGGATTGCCTCTTCAAGATGAATCACTTTATGTATTCCCCAATTGTAAGTTGCTTTGGATAAAAGTGTCTGCAAAATGACTAAATGTAAAATGTAAATGTAATTCAACTCAAATTGTAAAACTCGTGTATTAAATAAATTCAGTAAATTCCTTTTAATTGTGATGATTTTGGCTCACATTTAACAAAAAACTAGGGTTGTTCCGATTCCGATACTAGTATTGGAAATTCCACCGATACCACAAAAAAATCTGGCATCGGTATCAGTGAGTACTTGAACCCATGTACCGAGCCGATATCATTTTCTTAAACAAGACCAATAGTTATGCGCGCTAGCTTTGGTTAATGCTGCAAATCGGAAATCAATTCTTCTTCGCTGCTCAGAATGCAAACACAGGAAGTTGTGCTGTGTTGCCACAAGCAACCACTATTTAGAGCAGCGAAGAAGAAATACAAAAGTGCTAGCACATTGCCAGTAAGTTAAATCACTCGCATATGCGACTAAATCTTCACCCTGGGCGACTAAATGATGTCTAATATTAGCCACTGGCTAATAAATGATCAGATTTTACTGGGAGGCCATGTATAAGTTTAGCACAGATATATTGTCACTCGCCGAACGCTCTGACTGAGCGCTTCAGAGTTTCACTCTCCGTCAAGCGATCTATTTTTCAGATCATCTGAATGGATGCGCAGCGCACCTGTATTTGACATACCGTAAGCTCTAGTGTGAAGTGCACGACTCACCGTCGCTTTGCTTTTTTCCTCACACAAACAGAGAGAGAGAGAGAGAGAGAGAGAGAGAGGGAGAGCGTGAGAGAGTCTTACATGTAGCGCATCAATTCTGCACGGTATGTTAACGATATTCTTTGTTGTATTTTCCTGTCAAAATAATGGAGTTCCTTGGAATTCTTCAGCTTTTTAGAACTGCCGGGTTCTCTGGTAGTAGGCGGAGCTAATGCGCAAACGACAATCTCACTGATGTTAAGAGTGTACTTTTAGATATTTAAAAAGATGTGCCATTTTCCAAACATTATACATTATATTTTTTGTTTACTCGCCAGAATATCTATATCTATCTATCTATATATATGGTGAAGCACACCATAAAATAATTGTATCAATTCATACAGGGCTAGTAGTATACACAGCTGTATAACCAGATACACAACCAGGTATCGGATCAGTACTCGGTATCCGATACCTGGTAGAGCCTAGGTATCGGAATCGGTATCGGGAAGGGAAAAAGGGTATCGGAACATCTTTACAAAAAACCACCAATTCACTATCTCAACAAATTAGAATATGGTGACATGCCAATCAGCTAATCAACTTAAAACACCTGCAAAGGTTTCCTGAGCCTTCAAAATGGTCTCAGTTTGGTTCACTAGTCTACACAATCATGGGGAAGACTGCTGATCTGACAGTTGTCCAGAAGACAATCATTGACACCCTTCACAAGGAGGGTAAGCCACAAACATTCATTGCCAAAGAAGCTGGCTGTTCACAGAGCCAAGCATGTTAACAGAAAGTTGAGTGGAAGGAAAAAGTGTGGAAGAAAAAGATGCACAACCAACCGAAAGAACCACAGCCTTATGAGGATTGTCAAGCAAAATCGATTCAAGAATTTGGGTGAACTTCACAAGGAATGGACTGAGGCTGGGGTCAAGGCATCAAGAGCCACCACACACAGATGTGTCAAGGAATTTGGCTAGTTGTCGTATTCCTCTTGTTAAGCCACTCCTGAACCACAGACAACGTCAGAGGCGTCTTACCTGGGCTAAGGAGAAGAGAACTGGACTGTTGCCCAGTGGTCCAAAGTCCTCTTTTCAGATGAGAGCAAGTTTTGTATTTCATTTGGAAACCAAGGTCCTAAAGTCTGGAGGGAAGGGTGGAGAAGCTCATAGCCCAAGTTGCTTGAAGTCCAGTGTTAAGTTTCCACAGTCTGTGATGATTTGGGGTGCAATGCCATCTGCTGGTGTTGGTCCATTGTATTTTTTGAAAACCAAAGTCACTGCACCCGTGTACCAAGAAATGTTGGAGCACTTCATGCTTCCTTCTGCTGACCAGCTTTTTAAAAATGCTGATTTCATTTTCCAGCAGGATTTGGCACCTGCTCACACTGCCAAAAGCACCAAAAGTTGGTTAAATGACCATGGTGTTGGTGTGCTTGACTGGCCAGCAAACTCACCAGACCTGAACCCCATAGATTCTCCAGAAGTAACCAACTTTTGGTGCTTTTGGCAGTGTGAGCAGGTGCCAAATCCTGCTGGAAAATGAAATCAGCATCTTTAAATCTATGGGGTATTGTCAAGAGGAAAATGAGAAACAAGAGACCAAAAATTTCAGATGAGCTGAAGGCCACTGTCAAAGAAACCTGGGCTTCCATACCACCTCAGCAGTGCCACAAACTGATCACCTCCATGTCACGCCGAATTGAGGCTGTAATTAAAGCAAAAGGAGCCCCTACCAAGTATTGAGTACATGTACAGTAAATGAACATCCTTTCCAGAAGGCCAACAATTCACTAAAAATGTTTTTTTTTATTTTTTTTATTGGTCTTATGAAGTATTCTAATTTGTTGAGATAGATGTTTTTTTGTTAAATATGAGCCAAAATCATCACAATTAAAAGAACCAGAGACTTAAACTACTTCAGTCTGTGTGCATTGAATTTATTTAATACACGAGTTTCACAATTTGTGTTGAATTACTGAATTTAATTAACTTTCTCACAACATTCTAATTTATTGTGGTGCACCTTTATATTTAGCCCCATTGTACCCTACTTCTTTTAAACTAAAAATAGGAAAGTATACTTTTAGTATACTTTTTTATGTACTTCTCAGAAATGGGCTTTATGTACTTCTCAGAAATATACTTAAAATGACATTTAAGTATACTTTACATACTTAGGAAAAAAATAATTGTATATATATATATATATATTTGAGCACTTATGCTCCCATAATCCGTGTTTTCATGGTTATATGGTGTGTGTGTGTGTGTGGGGGGGGGGGGGGGGTGCCAGTACATATTTTCTGTGCAGAATTTCCAAAAAAAAAAAAACACAAGTGAAGAAGAAACCAAAACAACAGATGCTTCCACATATAATCTAACATGATCATCAGACATAAAACAGCATCAAAACTGTGTAACGTTATGGAATAAAATGTCAACCGATGAAGAGGCAATAATAACTGTCAAGCTTTGGGGTGTTGATCGACTCATTCTACGTTTTGATTATCACTCTGAATCCAATTCTCAGGGGGGGGGGGGGGGGGGGGGGGTTTCAGCTTTTTGTTCAAAATGTTGTTTATTTCTTTATATATATATTTTTTTTATTTATGAAACTTACCCACATTCAAGTATTTAAAAAAAGTGTAGCAAAACAGCTCAAAAGGGAAATGTATATAAATAATTACAATTAATTATGATTAATTACAATTATTTATATCGGCTGACAGTAATAACTGTAGCAGAATTAAATTGCCATCAACTGATCTGTTCGTCCAGCGAACATTCAGTCTAAGTTCATATCAACTCTAAGCAGACATGTTCACAAGTCTCTGAGGTCCAAGTACAAGTCAAGTCTCAAGTCTTTGAGGTCAAGTCTAAGTCAAGTCTTAAGTCTTTAAAGCGGAGTCCAAGTCAAGTCTTAAGTCTCTGAGATGGAGTCCAAGTCACATCTCAAGACTTTGTTCTATTTATTAGCAACAGTTCTTTTAGCTAGTAATTGAGGCTAAATCCGTTTTGAAATACTGATTTCACGATATGATTTTCTCATCAACAACAACAACAACAACAAAAAAACTTTAAAAAATTTAAGACAAATTAGAAATGAAAAAGTGTCCATTTATTAATTGTCAGATAAAATGCTGCACATTTCTTTGTAAAATTGAAATATGTTAAACAACAAAACTAAATTTGACAACAAACCCCAATTAATCAAATTAATTACACAAATGAAATAAATCTCATATAAACAAACTAAGGCTTTGTCTGTGCTCTTTTTCAATTTAAAATTAGAGGCAACCGCTGTATTTTAAACACAACACAATCCAAACAAAAGGCTGCATACATGCAGCATGAGCAGTTCTTAATCTAAATTGGATTGTATAATTTTGAAATTTGAAGCAAAAACAAAATGGTCTGACTTTAGTTTTATGAAAGTATTCTACATAAAACATCTGTACGAAACGAAACAGCAGACAGGCTGAATTAATTCAGATTCACTCTCTGCCAGCAGGTGGCGCTTGAACATCAATTAAACATTGTTTCCTTGGTTGCCGCTGTAAACAAAGCAGCACTGCGGTTATGAACACTACTTTAATATGCATTATACGGAGGCAAGATGAAAAGAAAATACCATCTAAACTTTTTTTAAGACAGCCATTTTCCCTCAGAGATACATTCATATAAACTCCCATACCAAATTACTTGTGTTTTTTTAGGAGTCTCACGAGTCACGAGTCCAAGTTAAGTCTCGAGTCAGCTGTTCACGAGTCCAAGTCAAGTCCCAAGTCTTTAATTATGCGACTTAAGTGTGACTCGAGTCCAAGTCGCAGACTCGAGTTTCCATCTCTGACTCTTAAGTATATTTCCTTGGCCACAGAAAATACTTTCCTATTAATGCATTAGAGCATGTAACGAGGGTCAAAATCGTAAAGAGACATTAATTTGCAAGACAGAACCAGAAACTCAAGTAATTTGTGCACACAACTTTTATTAACTAAACGGTAACACACATAACTAATCTAAACAAACAAACGAAAAACATACACTCACGCGTACATACAAAGGGGAGCTAAAGTGGACGAATGAAGCCATTAGAGAAACCAGAGAATGCAGTTATGGAAAGAGTCAGTTAACCGCCTGAGTAAAACCATCAGCGTCGTTTATAACGGGGTCTATAACTTATACTAAACCTCTGTTTCGTTTAGTTAAAGGTACGATACTTGCTTTGCCTTGGTCATTGATGAGTGTCCGGATGCAGTCTCGGATGAAAATCTTGATGGTTTCAAAGTTTGGTGGTGTTGGAGTTCTTCAAGTTCTTCCGGGTTTGAAGGGTGATGAACTCCAAAAGATGTTATTCTGGCTCGGTGGTAACTGGGAGTTTCTTCCCAGGTAGAAAGGGAAAAAGAGCTAAGAAAGAGATCTGCTGAGATCCGAGGATCCTTGGTTGAATGGAAAGTCAAGGCTGCAAGGCCTGGTACAAAAACCTAAAGTCCAATTTATACTTCTGCGTCAGACCTACGCCGTAGCCTCTACGCCGTAAGCTGTGTGTCAGTTTTAATTTATACTTCTGCGTCATCGTCGTCGTCCACGTCGATGTGCAGTACACATGCAGACCGATAGTCCGCAGTGTCCACGGGCATGTTGCTGGTGTAACCCGCAGTATCATGGACAATGCCGAAGAAGAAGCGGCTCGTCGGAGAAGCCGTGACAGCGGCAAAATAAATATCAAATCATTGCTTTAAATCGTTATTTAAAACTACAAAAAGGGGACAACAACGGAACAGGAGAAGATAGCATTCTTTCAATCTCCACAAGGACGCGTACCACGGCAGATCAACATTGTTTGTCGCGGACAACTACTGATGTATAATGCTGTAGTATAATAAATGATAAGACACTTGTTCTTTGCTTTGTTTTATTTTAAATAAGAAGGTGTAACATTAAACTATATTACAGTGCTCATAAACGCACACAAAACTCAAGTGAGGGAGGGGTTCTAGCAGACCAATCACAGCGCTTGCGGTCCGTGTAGAATTGACACGCTGTTAGATTTTTGGAGAGGTGCACGTCAGGTACGGCGTAGGTTACGGCGCAGGCCTGTGCGTCTCTGCGTAGGCTACGGCGTAGGTCTGACACAGTAGTATAAATTGGGCTTAAGGGTCCAGAAGAGTTCTAGCACACATCCTCATCTTCTCAGAATCTAAAATTGAAAAGATCCGCAGACTGGAGGGGCATCACTGATGTGAGAGCTTTATCTGCTATAGAGGTCACACCTCTGGGGTGTCAAAGAGCCAATGGTGTCTTGAATTTTTGGAGGGAAAGTTTTACATCTCTTTGTCTCTGAACATGGTAATTTGCATAGGTAATTCACCTGGGTTAATGCACAAACTACTAAAGATTCTTAGAACACTAATATGTTGAATAGGTATCAACATGTATTATGCACTCTCAATTAGATCATCCGAAGACGAATTGATAGAGACCAAACATGGTACGAGTGAGGTGATCTTAACTAGTGATCTATCGTAAGCATGCATAAGACAGTATACAATACACAAGAACATATACAAGAACAGTAATAATATACACAATGACCTGAAGATATGTGTGTTCATTCAAAGAAAGGTTTTTCTATTAATTAATTAGAGAAGAGTCCATTTTTATGGCATAATGTCTTTCCTATAGGAAAAAGGTAGTGAGAGTTGCTCTGCCTGCATTCCTTTGAGCAATAAAACTAGTGTTACCTAATAGGGACATAGTAGTATACTTAAAGTGTGATGTAAAGTTCACTTAAAAAAATTAAGAGTATACTTTCAGTATACTCTAAACTGCTAAACTAGTAGTTTACTGAAACTATACTTCAAAGTGTACTAAAACATGCTACTACAAGTATTTAAGTAGTAAACTTATTTTTTTATTTATCAGTATAAGTTCACTTTTAGTATAATTGTAGTATAAGCTAAAAATATTGATGTAAACTAGTTGTGTACTAGAAGTTTTCTACTGTTATACTTAAAGTATACTTTTATATTCTAGAAAGTGGGCCAATTTAGTCCCAATGAGTATTGAAATAGTACAGTTACAAGTATACTACTAGTACACTGATATTTGTAAAAGTATACTACTTTTTGGTAAAGTTAGTCCTGTAATATAGGGCAAAGGTGCTTTTAAAATATTTTTTCTGCTTTGCTTGGACCTGATTGTATTGCTACTTTCAGTGACTATTTATTTACATCTTAACCTTTCTAACTTGGCTTATACCTGTATGAACAAAATATCTGTGAAGGACTCACTATTGATGGCCAGTAAAAAGTGTTTTTGGATTTACCAGCAGGACTGTGGTTAAAAGAGAGATTAATTTACATGAAATACTTTCATTTGCATTTCTAGTAATGTCAGTGAGGTTTCTCAACACTCCTGCACCTCCTATGAATTTGGACTAATGTTAATCACACCCACCTTCAAACACAACTGTACAGCCCACCGTATGATTGACAGTTTTAAAACCCTTTGTTTATTTATTTATTTAATCTTTATTTTATATTATTATTTCTTTTCTTTTTTTTTAAATAAAGCAATCCTGGTGTAGACTGGTGCATGTTGTCACACAGGCAAGTTGCTGACGCAATGTCTTCATTTATTTTACCAGACTTACTTACTGATGCCTCAAGACATCTAGCATGCTGCCAGTCAGTCTGTCTGCTTCTAGTCTTTTATAACCACAACTTTAGACTGATGCCAGAAGATCATTTCAGCCAGTTTTCCTTGGGTGAGATGTCTGAGGCTTCCAGATCTGGGTTCCTGTGAGTCAAACACTAACATAGTATAGGGCAACGGCACCTTGCCAGGAGAGATGGAGACATTTCACACCATTCACATTCTGGAAACCCTATATTTTGCTCTAGACACAATAGTGTTCATATTTCCTAACTCAATATGTTTTACCTGCAAGTCTCAATGGCATTTTTTGTTACAAATCTGTAGTTTTGTGAGCAGAAATTTGTGTTGGAAGTATTACAGCAGTATTTGCATTTCCGACGTTCTGATAATTTGTGCTACCCACTTAGACCATGCTACCTCCTATTAAAACAGTAGGTAACACAGTTCAATGAAGAAAAGTACATCATATTCATGTGGTCTGGGGCTTTATTAATACCCATATACCTACCCTAAACCTACCCTTAAAATGATGCAAACATAGTGTTGGTAGCACTATCATTATTCATTAGAAAACCGAGTCAGGTAGAGTAGGGAGAATCTGAGTGTCAGGGTTTTGGACCCATTTTCCTTGTTTTACCCCATCTGTGTTCCTGGTTTTCCTTTTATGGTCTTTTTCCTGTTCTTGTTTAGTTAATTGATTATTCCTCGTTTAGTTCATTGATTAAACCAACTCCCAGGGGGGCACCATCCCAATTGAGACGACACCTTATTTTCTAGGAAAAACAACAAAATTGACTCAAGATACTTATGTACATGATAAAGGATGTCTTCAATGTCCCAAAAATATCAATAACGGTGTTTTGCCTTTGCACGGCAGTATATATATATATATATATATATATATATATATATATATATATATATATATCTATGTCATGATTTGTAAATCATAAACCACTAATATAAGTGACATATAAGGTTATATTATATTATTATAATATAGTTATTATATTTATTTTATTGGCATATAGTTTTCTGTGAAATTTTTAAAACACTATTACGGCAAGGTAATGTTTGTTTTATTATATTATATGTGTTTATTATATTTTATTATCATCTCACATTGTGAATCTGCATTTTCTATAATGTATTTCTATAATAAAAATACATATCTGAAATGACTCATTACATAATTAGCATCAAACAAACAATATAATTCTTATTCTCATGGATTAAAGATTAAATGGGAAAAAAAAGATTGCACAACTACCAATTAGGTGGTGATATGTACTAATTATGCAAATGACTTTCAAACAGAAGAAGAAGAAAGAAGCAGTATGGTACTTTTTTTCTTCTTCTTCATCATTTTTCCTTGTGCTGCATCTCAATTCACATACTATCTGTCCTAAATAGTATTCGGAAATAGAATTAGTTATGTCCCAAATCATAGTATGTTGAAATGAGTATGTCAAAGATTCCCGGATGGTCTACTCTACTACTTAAGGTTAAAATTTGAAGTGCAGATCGATGCACACTCTAATGGCTAATATTGCCCACAACACATTGCGTGGTGGACAAGGATTCGATTAGACCTACAAACACGCATAAAATGTTAAAAACTACAAACATGGCAGATATGCGAGACAGACGGACAGGTAGAGAAATGGATTTGAGTAATGAATAATCATTGTCTAACCTGATTTAAATTTATTTAAGGTTATGCGTTTTACATTTTCATGTGCAGTGAACTTTTATAATGATACATTTGGTCATTAAGTTTTAAATGCATCCCATAGGGAAAAAAAATGCTCAGTGGTTGCTTTTCCTAAGCTCAGGAGACGGTTGAGATTCTCATATATCTCTCATTTTAGTATCAACAGCATTTCAGATGCTTCTCCTAAATTCCATATGAGAAATACAAACCGAATTACAGAAATGTTGGAAGGTTTTTTTTTTTATTTGAATAAAATGAAAACAAAAAGATTTTCAAATCACATGAGCCAATATTTTATTCACAATAGAACATGGATAACAAATGTTTAAACTGAGAAATTTTGCAATTTTATGCACAAAATGAGCTCATTTCAAATTTGATGCCTGCTACAGGTTTCAAAATAGTTGGGACGGGAGCATGTTTACCATGGTGCAGCATCTCCTTTTGTTTTCAAAACAGTTTGAAGTCGTCTGGACATCAAGGTTATGAGTTTCGGTGTTGGAATTTGGTTCCATTCTTGCCTGATATATAGGTTTCCAGCTGCTGAAGAGTTCGTGGTCGTCTTTGACGTATTTTTTGTTTAATGATTCACCAAATGTTCTCTATAGGTGAAAGATCTGCACTGCAGGCAGGCCAATTCACTCTTCTACTACGAAGCCGTGCTGTTGTAATATCTGCAGTATGTGGTTTTGCATTGTCCTGCTGAAATACACAAGGCCTTCCCTGAAATAGATGTAATCTGGAGGAGGGAGCATATGTTGCTCTCTGAGGGCCCAAACACCACGGGCATCCAACAAGGTATTCGGCCTTGTCCCTTACGCACAGAGATTTCTCCAGTTTCTCTGAATCTTTTGATAATGCACTGTAGATGATGAGATTTGCAAAGCCTTTGCAATTTGACGTTGATGAACGTTGTTTTTAAAGTATTCCACAATCTTTTTACACACTCTTTCACAGATTGGAGAGCCTCCCATCTTTACTTCTGAGAGACTCTGGCTCTCAAAGACATCCCTTTTATAGCTATTCATGTTACAGTCTGATGTCAATTAACTTAATTGCTGATGTTCTCCCAGCTGAATCTTTTCAAAATGTCTTGCTTTTCAGGCCTTTGTTGCCCCCTTGCCAACCTTTTTGAGATCTGTAGCAAGCATCAAAGCTGGGAGCTCAGGAGGCCATGGCGGAGCTGGGAGCTCAGGCGGCCATGGCGGATGGTCTTCGTGGCCATGGCCACATTCTTCGGCCCGCCCACCCTACCCAGAGCTCTACTACCCCCCCCCCCCCCCCCCCCCCTCCCCTTTTTTCTCTTGGGGAATCCAGGGAGTATCAGGAGCCCTCCAGGGCTAAACGGACAGGACAGGACACTGCCCAGACACACAGACAGGACAGCCCACAGGAACAGAAAGCCCTCCTGGGCTAGCTCGGAAGCTGAGGCTTCTTCTGGGCATGACAGGGAATCAGGGGCCCTCACAGGGTCCCTCAGCAACCGCCTCCACTTCCATGACAGGAGGGGCAGGCGGCTAGGAATGGCCTCCATGGCCACGACTCAAGGAGACGCCTGCCCTCGACGAGTCTCCATGGACAAGACAAGACTAGGGTTGTCAAAATGTTCCTGTGGGCACGACAAGACGGCACTCCTGGCCGTCACATGTGGACTTGCTCCACAAGGACCCGGGACTGGACTGGAGTCAGCGGCGGCCGGCGGGCGGGAGCTCCAGGCGGGCTTGCCATACGTGCCAGGTGGGCTTGCCATATGCACTCCTGGCAGGCTTGCCACACTCCAGGCGAGCTTGCCCCATGCACTTCCAGGCGGGCTAGAGTGAGCCGCGAACAGCGGGCTTGGGTGTGCCGCGAACGGCGGCGAGAGGGGGCGCCTTTCAGGTCGCGGGGGAAACAGACTAAAATAAACACATGAAAAAAACAAAACGTGGTGAAGGGGTGCCACTTACTGTTAGGTCTGGTCTTCTGTCATGGTGCACACAGCAGGGAGGAACACGGACACGAGGATAAACTTCAAAATAACAGTCTTTAATCAGGACATCAAGGCAGGGCAATACAAGGCAAGGTAGACACGGACAGGAACACCGGGGAATAACGAGTAGACCAGACAAACACTAACTGAACAGGCAGGAACTAATATACACATGACAATCAATGAAAATTAGACAAAACACGGCTGGACAACAATTAACTAATAATCACACTAAACAAGGACAGGAACAAGACCAAATATGGACACAAGAGGCGGGAACACAAGACACACACGACAGAGGACTGACAATATGAAAACTGCATGTCAAATTGCCAACAAAAAAATACAGCACCAAGGTTCATTACACAGTACTTCTAAAGCATGCATTAACATTAGTAATTAGTTATGTTAATGTTAATTTCAAAATGTACCAATAGGACATTATTAAAATTAAAAGTTAACATTATCTACGCGACTGGTTTGCAGAGGTGGACAGTAACGAAGTAAATTTACTTGAGTATTGTACTTAAGTACACTTTTTGAGTATCTGTACTTTACTCGAGTATTATTTCTTCTGGAAACTTGCGACTTTAACTTCACTACATTTGAAAGACAAATATTGTACTTTTTACTCAACTACATTTATATCAAGGTCCGCAAGTAGAAAGTCATTATATGTAGCAGTTTTTACAATGAGTGCATTTTCAGATTCACTGCACCCTTTTTTTCTGCGAAAATATGGCCTGCGATCTGCCGGACCTTCCTGTGTTGCCAAGTCTTACAGTATTTCTAAGCCTGCAGTTTTCCGCCCAGCTGTGAATGGACATTTGGCTGATATTTTTTACGCAAATCTGGCAACCTCGGGATCTTCCCCACTAAACTAATGTAAACATCCGCGCTACTGCACAGCTAAAACGCTCTAAAAAGGCATGTGTTAACTCATTAAAGCCCTTTGGAAAATTAGCCATGTTTTTACTATAGTAACCATAACTATGGTATTTGCAGTAAAATCACAGTATCCACAAATTTACTATTATCTCACTATAGTAACCTATAGTTTGTTTTCTTTTCAATGTTTGCTTTGTTTACCTAAAATTAACCATATCATAGACTTCAATATCTCTTTGAAAAAGAACTTTGTAACTTTTAAACAAGTATTAAAATGAGTTCAATGTAGCTGTAGGAGTGTTAGATAAAAATAAAGATGATTATCTTCATTCAGTTGTTCCCTTTTAATATGTTTTGTAACATAAAACCTCTTAATTCCAAAGATAATACAAGCTCAGTGTATTCAGTAGGTTGCATTAGTGGCATATGGTATTGTAAATATACAACAATACAACAATGCATTTACTTTTAACTTTTGATACTTAAGTACTTTTAAAAACATGTACTTCCGTACTTTCACTTAAGTGAAAATTTGTCTTTACGACTTTCACTTGTAGTGGAGTAGTATTTGACCAGTAGTATCTGTACTTTCACTCAAGTAAGGAAACTGTGTACTTTGTCCGCCTCTGCTGGTTTGGCTGAACTCATAAACTGAGCTGCTTCAATGAACAAAACCACACACAATAAGTGCGTTTACATGGACCCTCTTAATGCGATTATAATGAGATTTTGGCGATATTGCGATTATGCTTTACCTCATGTAAACGCAATACTTCGATCTAGATAATGCGATTAAGCTCATAATCGCAGCAAGCATAATCGTATTAACATAGGTGGCGTACGCCGATTTTAATCGGAATATACAGGCATGTAAACACCTTAATCGCAGTATTGCCGCTCTGACCAAAGTGCGCATGCGCTTGTGACATATATGAATAACGTGACACGCACCTGTAATAATACGCAGATTAGAAACGATGGAGGGGAAGAAAGCATCGCATTCTGAGGAAAACACAACAAGCTGCCAGCAGTCTCTGTTCCTGACCCTCATCCAGAAACGGCGAGCAGAACGCGACGGCAGCGTAAACAAATTCCATCACATTTCTATGGCGCCGAAAAAGCGTGGAATACAGCCATACAAAATCATTATGCATTAGACGTAAATAAATTAAAACAGCGACCAGTAACACTGCTCTTTCTGAGTCCATCATTTGTGCTGTCCAGTGGGGTGAATAATGGCAGTTAAAAAATTAACCACAATTCTTAGCGAATAATAAGAATAATGGAAATTGCATGTAAACGGGAGTAAGAGCTTTGCTCTTGTCAGTCACTGCGTTTACATGCGCACGAATATTGCGATTATTTCCAATAATCAGAGTAAGGACTTAATCGCATTTTGATGTTTACATGTCAAGAGCAAAGCTCTTACTCCCGTTTACATGCAATTTCCATTATTCTTATTATTCGCTAAGAATTGTGGTTAATTTTTTTACTGCCATTATTCACCCCACTGGACAGCACAAATGATGGACTCAGAAAGAGCAGTGTTATTTTTTTAATTGAATGGCAGACAGCACTAATGTTAAACTTTTATAGATGCTACTGTTAGTAATATTAGTTAATCTTACTGCTGAATATGCATTTAAATTTAATTTCCAATTTTAGTAGATGTCTGATGAAGGCCTTGATAATGGCCAAAACATAATTTTAATTAATAAAGTTTTCATCTCTTCAAGAGTGAGTGCTACACCTTTTTCAGTTGATACAATTGATACAATTTTATAGGCCCCCCATAAAAAGATCGGGACGGCCCCCCCACCCCCTTTGCCCCTTTAAATGTTCAATTCGATAATTCGGCCCTCAAATGAAGTTAATTGAAAAGTTCTGCACTATAGGCTAAGTGTGTCCCATCGGGTAAGGAAAAGTTCTAGACACACTTGTGATCTTCATGCCGACTTGGGGCGAAGACATGGGACATGGGCAAGTTATTGTGCGCTTGTATCTATAGGCGGAAGGTGAACCAAATCCAGGGTAAGGCTAAAAGTAGCCTGGTGTTAGTAAGTTAGTTTTTTTCCCATGCCATTTTTATTTGTATGGATTTAAAGATTTGTATGGATTATATAATATGGACAAATATAATAAAATCTACATTTGAGTATTATTTAAAAACTATAATATTTTTTATTAAAATTTGTAATTCCATTTTAATTTTAGTTTATTTTGTTTATGAAACTATAGACCCCTTAGAACCTCTGCCAGCCCGTTAGAGTGAAGCATTCATGAGTGCCTCATACATTTTTATCATTCTAAACATGAGGTGAGGAGTCTGAGCAGTGTCGAATTCATTTGTATATGGCAGTATCTCATTATGATCACTAGATGACACTGTTTCACCTAAAGGATATGCCTGGTGACATCATGGAGACGGATGCTGGTCAAGGCCTAAATCTTAGGTAGATGTGTGTGAAAATACTTGAGTAAAAATAAAAGTCTGAATTGGCCATGAAAAAAAAAATCATCATCTGTGCATAACTAAATTAAAATACTAAATAAAGGCCTCAAATTGGAAGTACAGTCTTTTTCTGTCAGTTCTTCAATAGTTAGAACTTGTAAAGGCAGAGGTCAGGGATCTTGGGTTTAAAAAGGTTGGTGACCACTGCTTTAGATAGTAGCAAATTAATATTAGGCGTATTCTTTATAAACCTAGGCTAATGCTTAAAGCTTAAAGTTTGTCAAAATGGGTTATGGATTTATTGTATATTAAGGTAAAGGCATTTGATTAGTTTAAAGCTACTGTAACTACTTCTCATAAAGATGATTTAGTTTGATAAATATTTGTTCTATAATTACAAAAGTGTAAATAATAGAGAACTGATAATCATGAGAGGAAGTTTTGCTCATCCATGATCTCCATGAGGGGAGTTTTATGAGGAGCTAATGTCCAGGGTGGGTGTTTTAGAGTCGTATTGGTATGAAATAATACCTCATTTTGTCCCTCTGTCTTTATTTCCTCTCTTTGCCATGTAGAAATCCTTTCTTGTGGAGGCAGCCATGTAAGCCGTGAAGAGAGAGCTTTACATTTTTAAGTTTTAAAGTTTTGTTTTAATAAATGTAACCTGTTCCTGACAGCATTGTTGTCACTTCCTTCCACCCTTGTTGAGTGAATTTAGTCTTCATTAGGCTGGTCCAAATCTGGAAATATTGTACCCTAATCACACTCATATCTGTGGGTCTCTGTGTACTGTTCTTTTGAACAGTTAGTGTAGATATTCACAAAAAAAAGTAAAATAATAAACTTTGAACTATTGTTATTTACACATTTCTGTATTGATTGACAGTCGATAATTTATGACTGTGACTGTTTTAGGTGTGTATACCTACAAAAGTCATTTTTACAAGCATGATTGTTTGCTCCCACCTTTCCATCATAAATTGAAGTTCACAAGTTCTCTTCCAGATGCACTCATGACCTTTTACCCAGAGGCTTTTTTTTTTCACAGCATAGCTGAGCTGCAATCCTCCTCCACACTTCCTGCAGCAATCCTCCTCCACACTTCCAGCAGCAATCCTCCTCCACACTTCTCTTCTTGAAGTGGCTGGAAATCTTTCAATGAGTGCCAAACCGAGTAACCCTTCACCTAGTTCCCAAGTATCAAGAACGTTTGGGCCAAATAGTGAAAGGGTGTTAAGATTCAGTGGTCCAATAGAACTCCAATAAAAGTGCATCCATCCATCTTAAAAAAGTACTCCACATGGAGGCCTTCTGATGTGGTTTTGTAAGAAAAAAAACATATTTAAGACTTTATAAACTGTAATCTCGATCTTCCACTAACTGTTGTAGATGTGTTCACAAGAGTGGCATTCCAGTGTATGACGCAGGACGTAGGCAAACATGGAAGTGCAGTGGAGAGAGTCAAACAAAACACCGGTCTCTATTTAAAAGTACAAACAAGGAATTGTAAAGAAAAATGTTGGAGGAGTCAAACCATGAGAAGACTGGTTTTCCTTTTTTGTGCACAAAACTTTGTTCTCACGAGACTAGCATATTCTCAATGGTGATTTTCAGTTTCTGAAATTTTCGGTGTCAGTTTCCCAGACATTCTCACGCTCCTTGTATCCAAAGACTTTAGAAAACCCAAGACATGTTACTCGTATAGTTATGAATGGTGAAAAATGCAATGCTCAATACGGCCGCTATCAAAGGAAGCCCTGCCTTCTAAATAAAAGAGCCAATCGCTAATCCATAAAATCAGCTATAGAAATAGTCAGCGTTCTGAGAGGGATTCACTAAATTCCAGGGGTTTCATTACCACAACGTAAAATGAGCGTTTTTGGAGGTGTTGAGAAAACGCTCTTTCCAAAAAAAATAAAAAATTAAGAGGTCACCGATCATGCGCAGAATGCACATTTTTTGTGTGGGCATTTCCAATCCAGGATCAGCTCAGATGGATCATGAAGGAGAAATGCATACCTACGATGGATAATGAAGAACAAAACAGTCATGCAGGTTATTTTTTATGATTTTGGAAAACAAACTAACGTTACTAGAAGAAATGTAAAACGTGCAGTAACTGTCAATAGCGTAATTTCGTTTTACTGTAACGTTGTAGCCAGTCTCCTTACGAAAATTAACCATGGTTTTACAACCACAAAATAATAATGGTTGTGGTAAACTAACTATAGTTTAAACGTGTTATTTGTAGTAAAACTGGATAACGTATACAAGTCAAAAAAATAAATAAAAAAAATGGTTACCACACTTTTACTATAATAAACCATGATTAATTTTAGTACTGACCCAATCTGAATGAATTAATTGGTGTTATATATATATATATATATATATATATATATATATATATATATATATATATATATATATATAATCTTTCCTCAATTATTCTGAGTGAATACAAAGAATAAAAAGATTATGTAGACGAAAGTATGAACGTCTTCAAATTAATTATACTTTGTTTTTTTTTTTATCAGACTGGCTCCCATCAAATTTCAAAATATATACATCATCAAAAGAATACATCAAAGGAATTGTTTCTTCAGAAGAAGAACTGAGACATCTACTGGACAGCCACAAGCGTGCATCTGGCACATCTTACACTGTTTGGTAATTTAACATTCATATATTTACTGCATGTTTTCTCCTAATGGCAAATATTTCTGTACCTATTACTGTATTATGGAAATATCTAGTGAATTTTATTTGCCATGATATTAGGAATTTGTCTTGTTTCAGATTCACTACAGAAAACACATTAACACAAATGCAGTATAACTGTATAGAAAAATATGCAATGTAAGAAGATAATATGTAGCAGAGGGTAACACTTTACAGCAACACCTCATTTAATAACATTAGTTAAAGCATTAATTAACATGAGCTTACAGTGAGTAATAAATTAATTACTAAAGTATTTATTTATATTAATTATTACATTATTTATTAATGCTGTGCTTGTCCTAAGATGTTCAGTTTTTCTTAAATTTTTAACGTTAATTGTCTTTTTCCTTATAACAGGTCTGATGACAGTAACAAAAAACAGAAAGTGACTCCACAATGTCTATGGCGAGTGGAAGACCACGTCCCACTCTCTGTGAAAAGAGTGATATATGCTTGTCAACATGGAAAAAAACTACAAGAAGACTCCCACAACAAATGATTTGGTATGTATCGCTATACATCTTGTTCACCACACTGGTGATGAATTCAGTGTGGAGGTGTCTAATTCTGTTCCTGGAGGGCCACTAACCCTAACACTTTGCCACAGACTTTAGTGGTTTTGAAGACCTTTATTAGCTGATATAAAGCTAATACACAATCACAGCTTAGGGCTGTAAATAAACTTCTGTAAGGTGGCCCTGCAGGTGCAAGTTTGGAAACCCCTGGTTTAGTTTATGTTATGCTAAAGTAGTAAAAAAAAAAGCTTTACACTAACCGACAAATGTTTGAGCACACCAAAAGTGTTTTTCTTATTTCCTCTCATGTTTAGAATAAAAGTCATAGAAATTACAGTACGAAATAACAAATGTAAGTTTGAGAATTTTTAAATGGTTAGTTTACCAGAAAAAAAAAAAAGTCCGTCACTAATTACTCCAAGACTTTTGTTCATCTGAGAGATGTCTGGCCCTCCATTGAGAGCTATGTAATTACCACTTTCAAGCCCCAGAAAGATAATAAAGACGTCACTAGTGTAATCTATGTGACTCCAATGGTTTAATCTCGGGTGTAAATGTTTTCTTTTTTTCTTTTTGGCTGTTTGCACAAAAAAAAAAGGCAAAATACAAAATATTAATCTATAACATGTTAACAACATGTCTTCTCTCGCATCAACACAACACACATGCATCACTGAACTCATGTAAATTCGAGATAAATTTCCTTCATATAAAGAATTTTCATTTTTAAGGTACACAGTGTAATTATTGCCACTCTACTGGTTAATAAACAAAATAAACTTGTGGAAGAACATTGTAGCCTGAGCTATTCTGCCGTGCAAAGGCAAAAGACCTTAACTTCAATTTTGGTCAAAATGAGTTATTGTCTTTTTTGGAACAACCCAGCCAACATGTATATGTGGGCCCCACATGGTTTATGCTGGGTCTACATGGGTACCAAGTGGGCATGGTCCCAAAATGGGCATCTTATCTGGGGCCCACTTGGGTCAGCTAAGTAGGTCCCACATGGTCAAAAACAGATGGGCTCCCTATGTGGGTCCTAGTTGGGTCACAAATGGGAAATGAGTGCATGGGCTCGAAATGGGCAACACAAATGGGGCCCATATGGGTTTAACCAATGGGTTAGACGTGGGCAAATACAATCAATCCCATATAGGCTGCCTACACTGGCCCAAGGTAAAACCCACATAGGCAACGTCTATATGGGTTCAGAATGGGGAAACACATATGGGGCCCTCTTGGTCAAACCATATGAGTAAAACATGGGCAAACACAATCATTCCCATATAGGCTGCCTACACTGGCCCAAGATAGTACCCACAAAGGCAAACTCTGTAGGGGTTCTGAATGGGGAAACACATATGGGGCCCTCTTGGTCAAACCATATGAGTAAAACATGGGCAAACACAATCATTCCCATATAGGCTGCCTACACTGGCCCAAGGTAGTACACACAAAGGCAAACTCTATATGGGTTCTGAATGGGGAAACACGTACGGAGCCCTCTTTGCCAAACTATATGGGTCAGACATGGGCAAACACAATCATTCCCATATAGGCTGCCTACACTGGCCCAAGGTAGCACCCACATAGGCAACTTCTACATGGGTTCTGATGGGGAATTGCAAACGGGGCCTTCTTGGTCAAACCATATGAGTAAAACATGGGCAAACACAATCATTCCCATATAGGCTGCCTATACTGGCCCAAGGTAGTACACACAAAGGCAAACTCTATATGGGTTATGAATGGGGAAACACGTACGGAGCCCTCTTTGCCAATATGGGTCAGACATGGGCAAACACAATCATTCTCAAATAGGTTGGCTACATGGGCTCACCCACATGGGTAATCTCTGTATGGGGTAGTGATGGGTCATTCATGAATGATCTGTTCATTATGTCTGTCATGTGACAAATGAATGAAAGACTTTGAAGGTAAAGTAATTATTTATGTTCCCCATTAAGTATATTTGGCTGCATTATAATGATTTCCTAATTTGGAATATGATCAAGATTGTGTAGGTGGATGTGTTCGGGGAATTTGGCTGGTAAAAATATAATATTTAACGCCACTTAAATGATTGAAATGAATTTGTTCATTTTGATGAACGAGACCAAAGGAAAGAGTCAGTAAAATGATCTGAACTTCCCATCACTAATATGGGGCCCTCTTGGGTAAGACATAAGCATTCTGGATAAGACATGAGCAAACACAATCAGTCCTATATAGGCTGACTACATGGGCCCTAGGCTGTACATAAATAGGTACAGATTGGGCAGTGTGTTTGGGATCTATGTGAGTACAGTATTGACTTTATTCTCCAGAGAAACAAGCGCGTCACCATCTTCAGAATATTGTCTTTGAACTTGTGCAGTAGCTCTGTATATTTCTATGGCATCGCTGTCTAAGTTATTTAGCTGGTAAAGTGGTTTTATGTATTGTAGAGTTAACGAAAGTTATCGTAAACATTGTAATGTTTAAAGCAAATGTGGTTTCAGTTTATATTAGGTGGCCTTAACTACTATGTACTTACATCAAAAAATAAGTGCAATGTACTTATTGTGTTCATATTGTATTGCAAAACACTTTTGCTGCAATTGAGGGGGATACGGGGAAGGTTAGGGACAGGTTTGGTGGTCTGGGTAGGTTTAAGGGTGAGTTAAGGTGTAAGGGATGGGTCAACAGTGTAATTATGAATGTAATTATAGAAATTAATTACAGATGTAATTACATATAGGTATTTGAAAAAATATAAGTACAATGTAAAAACATGTATGTACACAATAAGTGCATTGTACCAAATGATTAATTCAAATGTAAGTACATAGTAGTTAAGGCCACCTAATATAAAGTGGGACCGCAAATGTCTTGACAAATGTTAGTAGACCAGGAAGATTTTAAAACAAGCGGTTCATTTATAAGTCTGATGATCACAGAAGATGGCAAACGCAGCACTAAAAAGGGGCGGGGCTACATAAGGTGAAAAGTCAACACCAGTCCTGGAGGGCCGGTGTATAGCATACTTTAATTTCAACAAACACACCTGTCTCTAATTCACAAATCATTTTGAACACTGTGTTTAGCTTGTTTGGTGTGTTTGGTTAGAGATAGAATTAAACTCAACAGTACATTTAGGATTGTTGGAAGAGATCAGCAATGGCCTGCAAAGCACATGCTTATCTCCATATAGTTATTTCAAAATCTAAATGGTTCAAAATATCCAGATAATGGTCATTGTGCAATATGAAGAACGGGTTACAGAAGGCTAATTATCTATCGAGATAATGGGATTATAGTGGCTTTGAGATGCAGAACTCAAACCCCTAGCAACAGCTGCCTGATTCCACAGAAGTAGTCCAGAGTTTTATGGTCAGTTAGTTAATAACAGATAATGAAATAGCCCAAGCGAAGAAAGATAGATTGGAAATTCATGTTTCTGATGGGAAAATCCAATGTAAATCCAGAAATTGTATTTGCAGCATGATACAGGAGTTCAGAATAAATTGCCCTTTCATTCAGTTAGCATATTGTGTTTTGTGTTGAGTTTTCTTTTTGGACCAAGAGTACAGACTTTTCTTTTCAGTCTAGTCGGCACATGACCGACCTTCAAAGTTGAAATATGATTGAAATAATGTCAGTTGCTGTTTTAACGTTGACACAATGTTGATATAAAGTTTAATGCCAAATCATTGAAAAATGATTTTAACAAAAACAAATCATTACAAAAACAAAAAGAAGACAATTAAAATATCTGTTGAATCAATGTCATGTCATTAAAAAGAAATATCTGCCTTGAATTATTATGATCATTAATATTTTATTTATTAGCATTTTATGATATTTTAATCAAAACACCTCTTCAAAAATCCAAATGTAAATGTACAAATATAATTATTATCATTAGTAACAATAATTATAATGGGTGCAGTTTTAATCTCAAAAGAGCAGTGAGATTTTGTGTGGATTTACAATTTTGTGTGTGTGCCTACAGTTTACCATGCATTATTGAACTTTTAATCATACACTGTCATCAGAACACTATTTGACCAATTTATCAAATAATACAGCCTAAAAAAATAAAACAATGCACATGTTTCTTTAATAATAATTAAAACAAAAAAATACTCTTTACTTTCGTTACCGCTCTGAAACAATTGCAATTGGTTGTTTCACCTGGTTGCTTTCATCATGATTGGTTAATCTGACTGTCATCCACGAAACTGGCCAATGAGAAAAGTGCGCGCCTTCTTACTAGTAAATTTGAAAATACGTCAGTTTGGTGATGTGTTTGACTGCGAGATTACTCGGTCAGTTCCGGTTATGTGCCTGTTAAAGTCTTATTTTAAATTAATTTGAGTTGTGGCATGTCAGTGGAGAACAGCAGCTGGAGTGTGAACACAGAGGAAGGGGCAGACTGGATGTGGTCCTGCAAACATGGCGATATCAGGTAACAAAACATTTTTCAGTCAAACCATAGTAAAGTTATGTTTTGTGTCCATAATTTATGGGAGTGAGAAATCAAAGTGAGAGTCTATAATTGCGATTAGTGTATTAGCGCTGGCTAGTAAGTTATGTATTTCAATGCAGTGTCTGAGTTTGCTGTGTGTTTGTATTAATGTCAGTTAGGTTAGTTTAAAACTCAAACTCGTGAGAAGTAAAGGAGCATCGGAATAAGTAAAGTGAATGAGAAAACAATTTACACTCAGAGACACTGGAATCTATAGGATAGTTGAGATGTTGTATTTGTTGTGTCGATGACCGTTTCTGAGTATTTTTATTTTTTATTTTCTCCTCTTCAAATACTGATAACTGCTAATGATAAGATATTGGTTTACATTTTAAATCAAACACACGTTTTTCAGGGAAAACAGGCACCCAACACAGAGACTACAGTAAGATGTTATTCAGTTTTAACCGTTTCTAGACCTCACATTGGGATAATGTCTGTAGTATTAAGTATGATTCTAATCATTATAAGTACATTTGTATGACATTTTCCCACTGGTGATAGAAAATGTGAGTAACTTTTTTTTTTTCTCCTGTTGTCTTTCTTCCTCTGAGGTGGCACAAAGAAAGAGAAACAGAACTTTTCACCATCATCGGTCCTTTATTTCATTCACTGGGGAACATCACAACCTTCAGATGTGTCTTATCAGGATAAATGCAGCTGCAGGGAAAATTATTTGAAGGTAGGTTTGATTGTGGTGTACAAATTGGCTTTTTTTTTTAAAGCTACAGTTGTGTTCACCTTGCTATGATATCTATGGAAAGGGCCCATTTTTGTGAATCCTCTTTGTCTTTCTTTTGGGGATTCACATTTTTCTTATGAGATTGTCATGCATTAGGTTTATGTTTAAGTTTTCAATCATTACTAACAGTTTCAAAGCTGACAATTTATGTTGTTTAAATGGCGCATAATGGCAAATGGCAGTACAATTTAAATACATTTTGTTTAAGATTGTTTAAAGGAATGGTTAAAAAAAAAGCATTCTTTTTAAGGACTCGTCAGCCTCATCCTACTCCAGATTCACCAAGGATCCAGCAGAAGCCCTGTTCACACTACAAGCGACACGCAACGACAAAGCAACACGATCCCATTCATTTCAATGGAGAGCTGGCGATTTCCGGCGACAGAGGCCGTTGGCGACCGGATGGGGCGTGTCCAGCGACGTGACAAAGTTCAGAATCATTCAACGTCATGCAAATGAAGAGTGACTTTCAGGAGCAATAGCCAATAGGAAAGAAGACGGTAGAGCTCATGTGATCGTTCTCCTCTCAGCTCTAGATAAACATACACAAAGAAAAAAAGTAGGCTCTGCTTCTCATTCATATTTGTTTGTATGTACGGATTTAATTTATATTTATATTATATTTACTCTCTTGCCTCCCAAATGTTTTTATTTAGCGGCAAGAATCCTGATTCGCTGTGAAGGCAACCAGTAGTGAGAACGCCCGCTAGCAACCTCATCGCCAGCCCCGGTGACCACAGCTTCATTACTGGCCATTTGGAGGAGGATTGTCCTTCATCTGCTACACTGCACTGTCACTTCTGGTATGGATTCACAGACCTTTTGTGATATGTGAGATGTTTACTTAAAGGGACAGTTCACCCCAAAATGAAAGTTCTACCATCATTTACCCTTCAGCACCCTTATGTTTTTTCAAACCTGTATGAAGTCTTCAACAGAAGAAAGAACAAAAAAATATTTTGAAGAATATTGATAACCAAATAGTTCATAGTAGCCATTGACCTCCATACAGTAGTAGGAAAAAAAAATTACTGTGGAAATCAATGTGGCCCGTTAACTGTTTAGTTACCAATGTTTGGAACAACATAAGGGTGAATGAACGATGACAGCATTTTCATTTTTGAATGAAATATCCCTTTAATACAATGTATAATTATGATTCTGGATTAAAAGTGTCATGTTTCTCTACAAATATTATCAGAATCACATTTTGTTATGCTGCTGCCTTGTTAAACTGCTTTAAATTACTTTTTTTCCCACATCAATCTACACTCCATACACCATACTGACAAAGCAAAAACAGAATTGTCACAACTTCGTAAATGTATTAAAAATAAAAAACTGAAATAAGTATTCATACCCTTAACTAAATATTTAGCTGAAGAACCTTTATAGTCTCAAGTTTTTATTTTGATGCGACAAGCTTTGCTCATCAGCATTTGGCAATTATCTGCCATCCTTCTCATCTCTTCACCTCTCATGCTCTGTCAGGTTGGATGGGGGCAGATGCACATTTTCAGGTTTCTCCAGAAATATTTGATTTTTTACATATAAAAATTGCCTTGGCAGAAAAAAGGTTTGGAAACGCTGATTTAATCATTCAGACCTTTTATTTTATTTTAATTTTTTAACTTTTTTTTTTTATTATTCATTCAAGATTAAACATTTTAAATGGACTGCAGCCTTTAACATTTTGTCAGAACTTCTAGTAAATTACATTTTATTTTTAGTTGTCTGTTCAGAATCGTGATGTCTGAAACTAAAAAAATTGTAATTCTCTATGCATCCAGAATCATGCATCTGTAGCTTATGTCATCATTTACTCACCCTCAAATTGCTCCAAACCTGTATGAATTTCATTATTCTGCTCAACACAAAATATATTTTCAAAAAGGTTGTGGGGTACCATGGACTTCATATTATTTTTTCATACTGTGGAGGTTAATGGTGCCTCACAAAAAAAAAAAAAAAACTTTATGCATTATTTTGTCGATCTATTCCGTCCATGTCAGAGAATCTGAACATGAGAAACTACCTAGCAGAAAAATATCTAAAATGCATGTGCATACATTATAAGCTTATTTTATGATTACAAATTGAAATAAGAATTGTCTGAATAAATAAACAGTAATTCTCTGTTATTTTGCCCTTCCAGTGATATACTAAGGATAAGAAAAAAATTAATTTGGAATGGTCAATGTATTGGAATAAGTTATTTCATATGGTATTTTAACATGTGTATAGCATAATATTTCACATTTACTAAACGCATCCTAAAAAAGTTGAATGGCATAAACACTTTGGTTTTTACTCTGTTGTTTTCCTTACTGTAGGGGAGGGCAGCATCCTCATACACCATCTTCCTGAAAAATTTTAAAAATGTCCTTTCTTTTTTTTTTTTTAAATCATTTTAGTATAACCATGATTCAGCTAAGCATAAAAGTGCTAATATAAAAAGTGCTGTATAGCTGTATATATATAAAAAAAATAATCAATATTTGTTTTGCAGAGGCTCTTTAGAAGACTGCACTGATGTCAAAGGTCAACCGGCAAGAAGCTGAGGGGGAACTCTCAAAATTGGTACAAGAGACAGAGGAGGACTGAGGGTGTCTAGAATGCACAAATGTCTGTCTGCAGTGTAAGCAGTACTGAAAAATGTATAGTTGCTGCTGCTTCTAACTGTCCCCAGTTTTTTTTCTTGTGCAAATGTTCAAAGCTTTCAGTAAACACTGGTTCAAATACAGGTTCAAAATGTGTGTTAACTTTGACAGTTACATTAATTTTAACAATTAGGTATCAGAATGTAGCATAATATGATGGGTAGTTTCAATAAATTTGAAATTAAGCATATTGTCTTGTTGGGCCCCACCTAAAACCCAGTGAAATCCTGCATAAAAACCACATGGATGACCGTGACATCACTTGGGAGATAGCGCCGGAATGGTGCATGCTCCCTCCGGTAGTGGCTGACTGACGGGTGGAAGGATTCAATGTGGTCAATCAATGGTTGCAAGTCCAGCTTGTTGGCAGGCTCGTGTCTCCCTCTCATGTCGTTGGGTGGAGCTAGAGCAGTTGTTATTGCTTTGCCCATGACTGAGAGAACTAGGCTATCATTGGTGGGATGATAGCCTAGTGTGGAAAGATAGAATAGCTTGCACACCTGCTGCGGGGTCTTCTGGGTATCGTATTTAACATATGTCAAACGACAAAATATTTTTTTAAATAAAATAAATAATTTACAATAAGGTTCATTAGTTAATTAACTAACATGAACTAACCATGAGCAGTATATTTTGTTACTGTATTTGTTAATCTTTGTTAACGTTAGTTAATAATAATAAAGCTGTTCATTGTTAGTTCATGTTAGTTCACGGTGCATTAACTAATGTTAACAAGATTTTAATAAAGTATTAGTAAATGTTGAAATTAACATATTAACAAAGATTAATTAATGCTGTATACGTGCAGTTCATTATTAGTTCATGTTAACTAATGTAGTTAACTAATGTTAACTAACGAACCTTATTGTAAAATGTTACCGATATAAAGACACCATCTTGTCTATAATGATACTCATTAGCTGCATGTGTCTAATTTTCTTTTCTACATTTCAGTTTCTTCCGAGTCTATTTCTGGGGTTAATGAACAAAATGCAGAGAGCATGCCCCCCGCGAAACTAGAGGCAAAAGAGTGGACAATTCTTCACAGTTATCTCGACATCAGTGGATTCAGCGATGATCTGTTTTATGGAGCAGATGAGCTGTTCACCATGAGCACACCAGACCCAACTCCTCTGCCACTAATGACACCAGAACCTGTGATTGCCCATGTCACGGCCCCAGACCCAGTTCTTCCACCAGTCACACCAGCCTCAGCTCCAGAGAACCCTACACTGTCTGTCCTTGTTTCAAACGGTCAAGCACACTCTCTTGCTCCTCCATCAGAGCCCACAAATAGACCACCAATGAGGGGACCATGTGGAGCTAAATGCCGACGGCAGTGCTCTGGAAAATTTTCAGAAGACAGGCGGCTAGAAATCTGGTCTGAGTACGGTAATATGACGTATGCACAGAAACGGGCCTTTATCTTTGCCTCAGTCAGCCAGGTTCCAACGGAAAAGGTCTCTGCCAATCCCAGTCGGCAGCGGAGCAGGTCGTTTGTCTACAGGCTGCAGGATACCCAGAAGACCCCGCAGCAGGTGTGCAAGCTATTCTATCTTTCCACACTAGGCTATCATCCCACCAATGATAGCCTAGTTCTCTCAGTCATGGGCAAAGCAATAACAACTGCTCTAGCTCCACCCAACGACATGAGAGGGAGACACGAGCCTGCCAACAAGCTGGACTTGCAACCATTGATTGACCACATTGAATCCTTCCACCCGTCAGTCAGCCACTACCGGAGGGAGCATGCACCATTCCGGCGCTATCTCCCAAGTGATGTCACGGTCAAGCTCATGTTTGCCAACTTCATCGAAAAAGGGAACCGCTGCTCTTATGAGACTTACCGTAAAACAGTGAAGTCAAAGAACATAAGCTTTACCAAGCTTGGAGAAGAAGAGTGTGAGTGCTGTTTGCTCCAGGACCAGCATGTGAGGGCTGATCACCAGGGGGAGGCTGCAGAAAATTGCCCTCAGTGCGAGAGGTGGCATAAACACCAAACCGAAGCAGCTGAGACCCGACTGCACTACAGGTCGGATGCAGACAAGGACTGGCCTGGCGACACATCTGTCAGAAGCGTTGACCTGCAGAAAGTCATCATGCTCCCACGCATGCCAGGTGTGAAGTCGGCAGTGTTCACCCGACGAATATCCACATACCATGAGACATTCGCGTCAGTGGGCAAAAAACAAAACAAAAGAAAAACCATCTCTGTTGTCTGGCATGAGGGAATTGCAGGGCGGAATGCCAAAGAAATCACATCGGCGTATGCAGCAGCACTAGAAAAAGAGCGGGACATCAGGCATGTTATATACTGGGTGGATAATTGTAGTGCCCAAAATAAAAACTGGTGTCTGTTTTCTTCACTGCTGACATTGGTAAATTCTGAAACAATATCAGCTGAAGATGTCACTTTGAAGTTTTTCGAGCCGGGGCACACCTTTATGAGCGCCGACAGCTTCCACCATGGTGTGGAACAAGAAATGAGGCACAGACCTGGAGGAGTGGTTTTTGATTTTGATGACTTTTTGTCAGTGGTGGCCAATTCCAACTCTAGGAAAGTGGAGGTGGTGGAGTTGAAGAATGAAAACATCAGGGCATGGATGGATGGCCATTCTGCAGCCAAGACTAAAAAAATGCCCAGGCTGGCTGAACTCAAAGTGGTGCAACTGCGACGTGGGTCAAGGTCCATGTTCGTGAAGAAATCCCATGGGGAGGAGGACTTCATAGAGCTGGACTTCCTGCAGAAGAAGTTCAATGCCAGTGTACCAACCACCTTAAGGCCGCAAGACTGGGGTGTGGAAGAGGCCAAGAAGACGGAGATCCTACAGAATCTTGTTCCCCTCATGCCTCCTACCAGGAGGTTTTTCTGGAGCTCCTTGTTGGTCAGAAACCTCAATGAGGTTGAAGAATAGGGATAAATTAAGCCCCTCTGTGGACTGATTTCCAGAATCTTGTGATTCTCTATCTCTCTCTCTCACACACACACACACACAACCAAAATACATCAACATTCGTTTCATTTTCTTGTTAATTTAATAAATTTCTTGAAATCAGTTTGTTGTTAGACTCCCTTCTTTGTAAACTGTCATAAACTGACTATAATCAAGACAATCAATCCTAATCACATCAAATGTGTGAGCAAGAACTGTAGTCTGTACATGCATGTGGTACTAAATACATTTTCCATTCTGTCCAGGAAAATGTATTAATACAGAGTTTTTCATTAATTCTGGAAAACATACACACAATGTCATCAGATAGCATATTCCTATACATTTTGTCAGAAAAGGGTGAATGGTATTGAGAAAGGACGTCTACATATTACTGGCATAGCCAAATCAAACCTTTCAAATGTAAGAAATATTTGTGGAAGGTTACTTAATTTAAGTAAAATAACACTTTAAGAGGTTAATAAAGTACAATGATAAAGGTTTAAAATGATCCAGTAGAGTTGTAGCCTTCTCATCATTTTTTATTTTGTAATATTCTATTGATGTAATATTAAGCCTTACTATACAGAACTCACTAAATGTTATTTTAAGGCTTTCATTGTTATCATATAAATGTTTGTATAGAGTGATAAAAGTCAAAATGATCAATAAATTATAAATTACGGTATTTTGCCTTGGTATGACCCATTATTGTTTTGCAGATAATGCAAAGGCAGAATACATTAACTTCCGAATAAGGGTCAAAGGTCAAGTTTGAGCTCAATTTTTTTTTTATGTAGATAAATATATTAATTATGACAACTACTTGGCAAATTTTCAGTGTCCTACCTGTCATACAATTGGCTGGACAACAAAAAAACTTTAAAGTCATTTTTCTCAGTTTCACACTCTGTTGAGTTAAGGTCTTTTGCCTTTGTAGGGCAGTATTCCACAGCAGTCGGCGTCCCACTTTGTCTAAAGTATCTTGAATATATACACACTTATTACAGGTGTACTGTAGTGACAAAAACATGGTCTGGAAGTTGTGTTCATGGTATACTCACCCATTATATAAATGTTGTAAGTAAGGTACATGTGTCACGATGCGTCGTCAAGGCCAGGGAAACGCGGAGACGAGGAACTCAGGAACAAAGACTTTATTAACGATAACACAGACTTACACATGACAATAAACAAGCTATGACAATCTAAGACAGAACACTGAGGTGAGGGAACACAGGACTTAAGAATACTAAGGGACTAGGAAATTAACTACACAGGGCTGGGGACTAATTAACCAAAACAAGGAAAGGAACACCAAATTTGGTCACAAGAGGAGGGGAAAACACAAGACGTGGAGACACAGTCTGACAACATGGTGTGCCTTTAAAATGTAAGAAATCCATACATTTCCACAATTCATATTTGTCTACATAACTATTCTGTACCATTTGAACATAAAACGTTTGATGATTTTATTTTTTTCTACACCCAGTTTCTGCAGTCATTCTGCAGAATGAGAAGCATGTCCACATTATAAATTTATATATGCCATATGAAAATTGTTTGTTCACTCACAAATGAATGCTAGTGCCTGGCCCTGAAAATATGTCATTAAAGCTTTATTTTCTTTTGTTCTGCAGCATACTGAACATGAATACACAAGAAGAAAAAGGTTCCATATTCAAAACAGCAAGAAAGTGGATTGCCCAGCAAAACTTTATGTCCGATATGTAGTAAGGTAAGCATTACATTTGCATGGCTTTATATACAGTATACATATAGACAGGAACACATCTTTAAAATGAATTCAGATATGCAAAAATGTTAGGCGAAATAAAAAGCAGTTTCTCTTCTTTAAAAAAAAAAATACTCCATATTTATTAATCTTTTGAATACAAATAGCTGCACAACTTAATATAGCTTTAAAATAGTGGGAATAGGGGGTCTCATTCACTAATAATTGTGTACACTATTCATATTTATTTGCACATTTGAATTTCTCACAAAAATTGTCTAATTCACAACATGTGCTTTTGTACATGAATTTATTCTTAACCTCGTTCTAATGTTGATGAATTTGGAGTATTCTAAATAAGCAACTGCGTGCCTGAGGTAAGTGATTTACATAAAACACACCAAAACCATGTCCGTATTTACATTTACATTTACATTTATGCATTTAGCAGACGCTTTTATCCAAAGCGACTTACATTGCATTCAAGTTACAGTTTTTATCAGCTCTTGCTTTCCCTGGGAATCGAACCCATGATCTTGGCGTTGCTAGCGCCATGCTCTACTATTTGAGCTACAGGAAAGCTATAAGAGCATTTAGCTCACCTTTTCTTTCCTAACTTTCAGCAAACATGACATTCACTAAAAACGTGTTCTCGCCTGAGAGCACACACAGCAAGATCTGTTAGCAATGCCACAAATGCCATCATTCAAACACAGTAAACACCTACTATACAGACCTCTGATTAGTCTGCTGTACAAACGCATGTCTGTCTTTTTGCAGAGTTGCCTCACAGCTTGACAAATGTTTTTGATTTTTATTTGTTCCTACATTTTTCTGTACATTTAGAGTACATTTGAGATTGAAAGTTATTGATGAATCATGATTTATTTGTGAAAATGTTCCTACACAGATTTCATGCACAAATTTGTGCATGCACATGCTTAGTAAAAGAGACCCCTGTGGTTCTCAACTGTTGAGATCTGTCACGTGTTGTGAGTGTCTCCATATTTTTGCAGTTGTTTTGTGGTTTGATTGTTCATCTTCTTTGAATATATGGATGTGCATGTTTTATTTAACAGAAAGTACCTCACAAAGGAGTCAAAAAAAAGAGGGTCAAGAAAGGCTGTGTTTTGCAGGGTTCCAGGTGGACCGTAGGCCGAATGAGATCTAATGTATGACACTGTTTTATATGGATCTTCTCTGAATTAATTGTAATTTTAAGGCTACTTGTTCTGCTTAAATTTGTGTCTAGGCAATTCCTAAGCAGGTGAATGGAGATGACTGTGGTGTTTTTGCCTGTAAATATGCAGACTTCCTTTCTCAAGGAAAGCCACTCACTTTCAGAGAGGTACATAATCAAGCAACAGTAGTTATGTTAACAACATTAATTCTCAAACATTTTATTGTATACTTTTCATTTCTGATTTGTCTCTGTTTCTCTGTAGTAGGGATGGGCGATATGGCCTAAAAAATTTATCACGATAATTTCAGGTATTTATTTTTTCCTGTACCGTCCCAATCACGTGATTCGTAGCGATTTTGTTTCCCATCCCACAGGATTCCTGTGACCCATGGGATTCCCGAAAAAAATGTCAGCCTCTACTCCGCATCTGATTTTCTATAACCAAACCAGTTCCAAATTGTGGAGGTAGCTCCTTGCTTAACAACAAGCTCCTCCTCAGCCTCACGTCCGCCTTCCGCCATGCTTGTTTTCACTCCGCACGTTAACAGTGAATCGGTCGCGCACAAAACTACGTCATCAACTAGACTTATCGTTATTATCGCGAGGAGACAAATTTTTATCGTGAGGAGAATTTTCAACGGTATATCGCAAACGATAAGATATTGCCCATCCCTACTCTGTAGTGTGACATTCCACTGTTCAGGAAAGGGATGGTTTGGGAGATTATACATGAGAAGATCCTGTAAGCCTTGAATCAACCAGTTCTTCAAATATCTTCATGTCATGTTTTTTCTGTGTGAATTAAATTGACTATGGAATTATGAATAATTATAAGGTTATTTTTTTACAGGCAAGAGCTGTGTAAAATATTCTGAGATTAATTTAAAAAATGGTGGTAACTGCACATTTGACCTGTGTGATAGGACACATGATTATAATAATATGTTTAATTTATATAGAGCCATTCCCAAGGTCAATGACGCAGTACAAATGCAGAATACACAATAGACAGTTGATTCACATAATTGTAACAGTCATTTCACTATCAATTAATCAGTTAAATGGCCAGTAGACAGTTGCCCAGTTTTCTGAAGTTACTGTATATAATATAAAAGGTATGTGACACGAAACCCCTGTGATCAGGACAGGTATCTGAAGTTATAACAGTATGAATGTAATCTGACACGAAACACCTGAGATCAGGACAGGTATCTGAAGTTATAACAGTATGAATGTAATCTGACATGAAACACCTGTGATCAGGACAAATCTGAAGATATAATATAAAAGGTATGTGACACGAAGCACTTGAGATCAGGACAGGTATCTGAAGTTACTGTATATAATATAAAATGTAATCTGACACGAAACCCCTGAGATCAGGACAGGTATCTGAAGTTATAACAGTATGAATGTAATCTGACACGAAACACCTGAGATCAGGACAGATTTCTGAAGTTATAACAGTATGAATGTAATCTGACACGAAACCCCTGAGATCAGGACATTTTTCTGAAGTTATAACAGTATGAATGTAATCTGACACGAAACCCCTGAGATCAGGACAGATCTGAAGTTATAATATAAAAGGTATGTGACACGAAACACCTGAGATCAGGACAGGTATCTGAAGTTATAACAGTATGAATGTAATCTGACACGAAACACCTGAGATCAGGACAGATTTCTGAAGTTATAACGGTATGAATGTAATCTGACACGAAACACCTGAGATCAGGACAGATTTCTGAAGTTATAACAGTATGATTGTAATCTGACACGAAACCCCTGAGATCAGGACAGATCTGAAGTTATAATATAAAAGGTGTGTGACACGAAACACCTGTGATCAGGACAGATCTGAAGTTATAATATAAAAGGTATGTGACATGAAACCCCTGAGATCAGGACAGGTATCTGAAGTTATAACAGTATGAATGTAATCTGACACGAAACCCCTGAGATCAGGACAGGTATCTGAAGTTACTGTATATGATATAAAAGGTATGTGACACGAAGCACTTGAGATCAGGACAGGTATCTGAAGTTACTGTATATAATATAAAATGTAATCTAACACGAAACCCCTGAGATCAGGACAGGTATCTGAAGTTACTGTATATAATATAAAAGTCATGTGACACGAAACCCTTGAGATCAGGACAGGTATCTGAAGTTACTGTATATGATATAAAAGGTATGTGACACGAAGCACTTGAGATCAGGACAGGTATTCTGAAGTTACTGTATATAATATAAAATGTAATCTAACACGAAACCCCTGAGATCAGGACAGGTATCTGAAGTTACTGTATATAATATAAAAGTCATGTGACACGAAACCCTTGAGATCAGGACAGGTATCTGAAGTTACTGTATATGATATAAAAGGTATGTGACACGAAGCACTTGAGATCAGGACAGGTATCTGAAGTTATAACAGTATGAATGTAATCTGACACGAAACACCTGAAATCAGGACAGGTATCTGAAGTTATAACAGTATGAATGTAATCTGACACGAAACACCTGAGATCAGGACAGGTATTTGAAGTTACTGTATATAATAAAAAGGTATGTGACACGAAAAACCTGAGATCAGGACAGATCTGAAGTTATAACAGTATGAATGTAATCTGACACAAAACACCTGAGATAAGGACAGGTGTCTGAAGTTACTGTACATAATATAAAAGGTATGTGACACGAAAAACCTGTGATCAAGACAGGTATCTGAAGTTACTGTATATAATATAAAAGGTATGTGACACGAAACACCTGTGATCAAGACAGGTATCTGAAGTTACTGTATATAATATAAAAGGTATGTGACACGAAACACCTGTGATCAGGACAGATCTGAAGTTGTAATATAAAAGTAATGTGACACGAAACACCTGTGATCAGGACAGATCTGAAGTTATAATATAAAAGTAATGTGACACGAAACACCTGTGATCAGGACAGGTATCTGACGTTATAACAGTATGAATGTAATCTGACACAAAACACCTGAGATCAGGACAGATCTGAAGTTATAATATAAAAGTAATGTGACACGAAACACCTGTGATCAGGACAGGTATCTGAAGTTATAACAGTATGAATGTAATCTGACACAAAACACCTGAGATCAGGACAGATCTGAAGTTATTATATATAAGGTATGTGACACGAAACACCTGTGATCAGGACAGGTATCTGAAGTTATTGTACATAATATAAAAGGTATGTGACACGAAACACCTGTGATCAGGACAGGTATCTGAAGTTATAACAGTATGAATGTAATCTGACACGAAACCCCTGAAATCAGGACAGATCTGAAGTTATAATATAAAAGGTATGTGACACGAAACCCCTGAGATCAGGACAGGTATCTGAAGTTACTGTATATAATATAAAAGGTATGTGACACGAAACACCTGTGATCAGGGCAGGTATCTGAAGTTACTGTATATAATATAAAAGGTATGTGACACGAAACACCTGTGATCAGGACAGGTATCTGACGTTATAACAGTATGAATGTAATCTGAAACAAAACACCTGAGATCAGGACAGATCTGAAGTTATAATATAAAAGTTATGTGACACGAAACCCCTGAGATCAGGACAGATCTGAAGTTATAATATAAAAGGTATGTCACACGAAACCCCTGTGATCAGGACAGGTATCTGAAGTTATAACAGTATGAATGTAATCTGACATGAAACACCTGTGATCAGGACAAATCTGAAGATATAATATAAAAGGTATGTGACACGAAGCACTTGAGATAAGGACAGGTATCTGAAGTTACTGTATATAATATAAAATGTAATCTGACACGAAACCCCTGAGATCAGGAAAGGTATCTGAAGTTATAACAGTATGAATGTAATCGGACACGAAACACCTGAGATCAGGACATGTATCTGAAATTATAACAGTATAAATGTAATCTGACACGAAACACCTGAGATAAGGACAGGTATCTGAAGTTACTGTATATAATACAAAAGGTATGTGACATGAAACACCTGTGATCAGGACAGGTATCTGAAGTTATAACAGTATGAATGTAATCTGACAAGAAACACCTGTGATCAGGACAGATCTGAAGATATAATATAAAAGGTATGTGACACGAAACCCCTGAGATCAGGACAGATATCTGAAGTTAGAAGAGTATGAATGTAATCTGACACGAAACACCTGTGATCAGGACAGGCATCTGAAGTTATAACAGTATGAATGTAATCTGAAACGAAACACCTGTGATCAGGAGAGGTATCTGAAGTTATAACAGTATGAATGTAATCTGACACAAACACCTGTCATCAGGACAGGTATCTGAAGTTACTGTATATAATATAAAAGGTATGTGACACGAAACACCTGTGATCAAGACAGGTATCTGAAGTTACTGTATATAATATAAAAGGTATGTGACACGAAACACCTGTGATCAGGACAGATCTGAAGTTGTAATATAAAAGTAATGTGACACGAAACACCTGTGATCAGGACAGATCTGAAGTTATAATATAAAAGTAATGTGACACGAAACACCTGTGATCAGGACAGGTATCTGACGTTATAACAGTATGAATGTAATCTGACACAAAACACCTGAGATCAGGACAGATCTGAAGTTATAATATAAAAGTAATGTGACACGAAACACCTGTGATCAGGACAGGTATCTGAAGTTATAACAGTATGAATGTAATCTGACACAAAACACCTGAGATCAGGACAGATCTGAAGTTATTATATATAAGGTATGTGACACGAAACACCTGTGATCAGGACAGGTATCTGAAGTTATTGTACATAATATAAAAGGTATGTGACACGAAACACCTGTGATCAGGACAGGTATCTGAAGTTATAACAGTATGAATGTAATCTGACACGAAACCCCTGAAATCAGGACAGATCTGAAGTTATAATATAAAAGGTATGTGACACGAAACCCCTGAGATCAGGACAGGTATCTGAAGTTACTGTATATAATATAAAAGGTATGTGACACGAAACACCTGTGATCAGGGCAGGTATCTGAAGTTACTGTATATAATATAAAAGGTATGTGACACGAAACACCTGTGATCAGGACAGGTATCTGACGTTATAACAGTATGAATGTAATCTGAAACAAAACACCTGAGATCAGGACAGATCTGAAGTTATAATATAAAAGTTATGTGACACGAAACCCCTGAGATCAGGACAGATCTGAAGTTATAATATAAAAGGTATGTCACACGAAACCCCTGTGATCAGGACAGGTATCTGAAGTTATAACAGTATGAATGTAATCTGACATGAAACACCTGTGATCAGGACAAATCTGAAGATATAATATAAAAGGTATGTGACACGAAGCACTTGAGATAAGGACAGGTATCTGAAGTTACTGTATATAATATAAAATGTAATCTGACACGAAACCCCTGAGATCAGGAAAGGTATCTGAAGTTATAACAGTATGAATGTAATCGGACACGAAACACCTGAGATCAGGACATGTATCTGAAATTATAACAGTATAAATGTAATCTGACACGAAACACCTGAGATCAGGACAGGTATCTGAAGTTACTGTATATAATACAAAAGGTATGTGACATGAAACACCTGTGATCAGGACAGGTATCTGAAGTTATAACAGTATGAATGTAATCTGACAAGAAACACCTGTGATCAGGACAGATCTGAAGATATAATATAAAAGGTATGTGACACGAAACCCCTGAGATCAGGACAGATATCTGAAGTTAGAAGAGTATGAATGTAATCTGACACGAAACACCTGTGATCAGGACAGGCATCTGAAGTTATAACAGTATGAATGTAATCTGAAACGAAACACCTGTGATCAGGAGAGGTATCTGAAGTTATAACAGTATGAATGTAATCTGACACAAACACCTGTCATCAGGACAGGTATCTGAAGTTACTGTATATAATATAAAAGGTATGTGACACGAAACACCTGTGATAAGGACAGGTATCTGAAGTTACTGTATATAATATAAAAGGTATGTGACACGAAACACCAGTGATCAGGACAGATCTGAAGTTATAATATAAAAGGTATGTGCCACGAAACACCTGTGATCAGGACAGATCTGAAGTTATAATATAAAAGGTATGTGACACGAAACTCCTGAGATCAGGACAAGTATCTGAAGTTATAACAGTATAAATGTAATCTGACACGAAACACCTGAGATCAGGACAGGTATCTGAAGTTACTGTATATAATATAAAAGGTATGTGACACGGAACACCTGTGATCAGGACAGGTATCTGACATTATAACAGTATGAATGTAATCTGACACAAAACACCTGAGATCAGGACAGGTATCTGAAGTTACTGTATATAATATAAAAGGTATGTGACACGAAACACCTGTGATCAGGACAGGTATCTGACATTATAACAGTATGAATGTAATCTGACACAAAACACCTGAGATCAGGACAGGTATCTGAAGTTATAACAGTATGAATGTAATCTGACACAAAACACCTGAGATCAGGACAGATCTGAAGTTATAATATAAAAGGTATGTGACACGAAACACCTGTGATCAGGACAGGTATCTGAAGTTATAACAGTATGAATGTAATCTGACACAAAACACCTGAGATCAGGACAGGTATCTGAAGTTACTGTATATAATATAAAAGGTACGTGACACGAAACACCTGTGATCAGGACAGGTATCTGACATTATAACAGTATGAATGTAATCTGACACAAAACCCCTGAGATCAGGACAGGTATCTGAAGTTACTGTATATAATATAAAAGGTATGTGACACGAAACCCCTGTGATCAGGACAGGTATCTGAAGTTACTGTATATAATATAAAAGGTATGTGACACGAAACCCCTGTGATCAGGACAGGTATCTGAAGTTACTGTATATAATATAACAGGTATGTGACACGAAACACCTATGATCAGGACAGGCATCTGAAGTTATAACAGTATGAATGTAATCTGAAACGAAACACCAGTGATCAGGACAGATCTGAAGTTATAATATAAAAGGTATGTGCCACGAAACACCTGTGATCAGGACAGATCTGACGTTATAATATAAAAGGTATGTGACATGAAACTCCTGAGATCAGGACAGGTATCTGAAGTTACTGTATATAATATAAAAGGTATGTGACACGAAACACCTGTGATCAGGACAGGTATCTGAAGTTATAACAGTATGAATGTAATCTGACACAAAACAACTGAGATCAGGACAGATCTGAAGTTATAATATAAAAGGTATGTGACACGAAACACCTGTGATCAGGACAGATCTGAAGTTATAATATAAAAGGAATGTGACACGAAACCCCTGAGATCAGGACAGGTATCTGAAGTTACTGTATATAATATAAAAGGTATGAAACACGAAACACCTGTGATCAGGACAGGTATCTGAAGTTACTGTATATAATATAAAAGGTATGTGACACGAAACACCTGTGATCAGGACAGGTATCTGACGTTATAACAGTATGAATGTAATCTAACACAAAACACCTGAGATCAGGACAGATCTGAAGTTATAATATAAAAGGTATGTGACACGAAACACCTGTGATCAGGACAGGTATCTGAAGTTATAACAGTATGAATGTAATCTGACACAAAACACCTGAGATCAGGACAGGTATCTGAAGTTACTGTATATAATATAAAAGGTATGTGACACGAAACACCTGTGATCAGGACAGGTATCTGAAGTTATAACAGTATGAATGTAATCTGACACAAAACACCTGAGATCAGGACAGATCTGAAGTTATAATATAAAAGGTATGTGACACGAAACACCTGTGATCAGGACAGGTATCTGAAGTTATAACAGTATGAATGTAATCTGACACAAAACACCTGAGATCAGGACAGATCTGAAGTTATAATATAAAAGGTATGTGACACAAAACACCTGAGATCAGGACAGGTATCTGAAGTTACTGTACATAATATAAAAGGTATGTGACACGAAACACCTGTGATCAGGACAGGTATCTGAAGTTATAACATTATGAATGTAATCTGACACGAAACCCCTGAGATCAGGACAGATCTGAAGTTATAATATAAAAGGTATGTGACACGAAACACCTGTGATCAGGAAAGATCTGAAGTTATAATATAAAAGGTATGTGACACGAAACCCCTGAGATCAGGACAGGTATCTGAAGTTACTGTACATAATATAAAAGGTATGTGAGACGAAACACCTGAGATCAGGACAGATCTCAAGTTATAATATAAAAGGTATGTGACACGAAACCCCTGAGATCAGGACAGGTATCTGAAGTTACTGTACATAATATAAAAGGTATGTGACACGAAACACCTGAGATCAGGACAGATCTGAAGTTATAATATAAAAGGTATGTGACACGAAACCCCTGAGATCAGGACAGGTATCTGAAGTTATAACAGTATGAATGTAATCTTACACGAAACCCCTGAGATCAGGACAGGTATCTGAAGTAACTGTATATAAAATAAAAGGCACGTGACACGAAACCCCTGAGATCAGGACAGGTATCTGAAGTTACTGTATATAATATAAAAGGTATGTGACACGAAACACCTGTGATCAGGACAGGTATCTGAAGTTACTGCATATAATATAAAAGGTATGTGACACGAAACACCTGTGATCAGGACAGGTATCTGACGTTATAACAGTATGAATGTAATCTGACACAAAACACCTGAGATCAGGACAGACCTGAAGTTATAATATAAAAGGTATGTGATACGAAACACCTGAGATCAGGACAGGTATCTGAAGTTATAACAGTATGAATGTAATCTGACACAAAACACCTGAGATCAGGACAGGTATCTGAAGTTATAACAGTATGAATGTAATCTGACACGAAACCCCTGAGATCAGGACAGGTATCTGAAGTTACTGTATATAATATAAAAGGCATGTGACACGAAACCCGTGAGATCAGGACAGGTATCTGAAGTTACTGTATATAATATAAAAGGTATGTGACACGAAACCCCTGAGATCAGGACAGGTATCTGAAGTTATAACAGTATGAATGTAATCTGACACGAAACACCTGTGATCAGGACAGATCTGAAGTTATAATATAAAAGGTATGTGACACGAAACCCCTGAGATCAGGACAGGTATCTGAAGTTATAACAGTATGAATGTAATCTGACACGAAACACCTGAGATCAGGACAGGTATCTGAAGTTATAACAGTATGAATGTAATCTGACACAAACACCAGTGATCAGGACAGATCTGAAGTTATAATATAAAAGGTATGTGACACGAAACACCTGTGATCAGGACAGGTATCTGAAGTTATAACAGTATGAATGTAATCTGACACAAAACACCAGAGATCAGGACAGGTATCTGAAGTTACTGTATATAATATAAAAGGTATGTGACACGAAACACCTGTGATCAGGACAGGTATCTGACGTTATAACAGTATGAATGTAATCTGACACAAAACACCTGAGATCAGGACAGGTATCTGAAGTTATAACAGTATGAATGTAATCTGACACGAAACCCCTGAGATCAGGACAGATCTGAAGTTATAATATAAAAGGTATGTGGCACGAAACACCTGTGATCAGGACAGATCTGAAGTTATAATATAAAATGTATGTGACACGAATCCCCTGAAATCAGGACATGTATCTGAAGTTACTGTATATAATATAAAAGGTATGTGACACGAAACACCTGTGATCAAGACAGGTATCTGAAGTTACTGTATATAATATAAAAGGTATGTGACACGAAACACCTGTGATCAGGACAGGTATCTGACGTTATAACCGTATGAATGTAATCTGACACAAAACACCTGAGATCAAGACAGATCTGAAGTTATAATATAAAAGGTATGTGACACGAAACCCCTGAGATCAGGACAGATCTGAAGTTATAATATAAAAGGTATGTGACACGAAACCCCTGTGATCAGGACAGGTATCTGAAGTTATAACAGTATGAATGTAATCTGACATGAAACACCTGTAATCAGGACAAATCTGAAGATATAATATAAAAGGTATGTGACACGAAGCACTTGAGATAAGGACAGGTATCTGAAGTTACTGTAAATAATATAAAATGTAATCTGACACGAAACCCCTGAGATCAGGAAAGGTATCTGAAGTTATAACAGTATGAATGTAATCTGACACGAAACACCTGAGATCAGGACAGATTTCTGAAGTTATAACAGTATGAATGTAATCTGACACGAAACACCTGAGATCAGGACAGGTATCTGAAGTTACTGTATATAATACAAAAGGTATGTGACACGAAACACCTGTGATCAGGACAAGTATCTGAAGTTATAACAGTATAAATGTAATCTGACACGAAACACCTGAGATCAGGACAGGTATCTGAAGTTACTGTATATAATACAAAAGGTATGTGACATGAAACACCTGTGATCAGGACAGGTATCTGAAGTTATAACAGTATGAATGTAATATGACAAGAAACACCTGTGATCAGGACAGATCTGAAGATATAATATAAAAGGTATGTGACACGAAACCCCTGAGATCAGGACAGATATCTGAAGTTATAACAGTATGAATGTAATCTGTAACGAAACACCTGTGATCAGGACAGGTATCTGAAGTTATAACAGTATGAATGTAATCTGACACGAAACACCTGAGATCAGGACAGGTATCTGAAGTTACTGTATATAATATAAAAGGTATGTGACACGAAACACCTGTGATCAGGACTGGTATCTGAAGTTACTGTATATAATATAAAAGGTATGTGACACGAAACACCTGTGATCAGGACAGGCATCTGAAGTTTTAACAGTATGAATGTAATCTGAAACGAAACACCTGTGATCAGGACAGGTATCTGAAGTTATAACAGTATGAATGTAATCTGACACAAACACCTGTGATCAGGACAGGTATCTGAAGTTACTGTATATAATATAAAAGGTATGTGACACGAAACACATGTGATCAGGACAGATCTGAAGTTATAATATAAAAGGTATGTGACACAAAACCCCTGAGATCAGGACAGGTATCTGAAGTTACTGTATATAATATAAAAGGTATGAAACACGAAACACCTGTGATCAGGACAGGTATCTGAAGTTACTGTACATAATATAAAAGGTATGTGACACGAAACACCTGTGATCAGGACAGGTATCTGACGTTATAACAGTATGAATGTAATCTGACACAAAACACCTGAGATCAGGACAGGTATCTGAAGTTACTGTATATAATATAAAAGGTATGTGACACGAAACACCTGTGATCAGGACAGGTATCTGACATTATAACAGTATGAATGTAATCTGACACAAAACACCTGAGATCAGGACAGGTATCTGAAGTTATAACAGTATGAATGTAATCTGACACGAAACCCCTGAGATCAGGACAGATCTGAAGTTATAATATAAAAGTTATGGGGCACGAAACACCTGTGATCAGGACAGATCTGAAGTTATAATATAAAATGTATGTGACACGAATCCCCTGAAATCAGGACATGTATCTGAAGTTACTGTATATAATATAAAAGGTATGTGACACGAAACACCTGTGATCAAGACAGGTATCTGAAGTTACTGTATATAATATAAAAGGTATGTGACACGAAACACCTGTGATCAGGACAGGTATCTGACGTTATAACAGTATGAATGTAATCTGACACAAAACACCTGAGATCAGGACAGATCTGAAGTTATAATATAAAAGGTATGTGACACGAAACACCTGTGATCAGGACAGATCTGAAGTTATAATATAAAAGGTATGTGACATGAAACTCCTGAGATCAGGACAGGTATCTGAAGTTACTGTATATAATATAAAAGGTATGTGACACGAAACACCTGTGATCAGGACAGGTATCTGAAGTTATAACAGTATGAATGTAATCTGAAACAAAACACCTGAGATCAGGACAGATCTGAAGTTATAATATAAAAGGTATGTGACACGAAACACATGTGATCAGGACAGATCTGAAGTTATAATATAAAAGGTATGTGACACAAAACCCCTGAGATCAGGACAGGTATCTGAAGTTACTGTATATAATATAAAAGGTATGAAACACGAAACACCTGTGATCAGGACAGGTATCTGAAGTTACTGTACATAATATAAAAGGTATGTGACACGAAACACCTGTGATCAGGACAGGTATCTGACGTTATAACAGTATGAATGTAATCTGACACAAAACCCCTGAGATCAGGACAGATCTGAAGTTATAATATAAAAGGTATGTGACACGAAACACCTGTGATCAGGACAGGTATCTGAAGTTATAACAGTATGAATGTAATCTGACACAAAACACCAGAGATCAGGACAGGTATCTGAAGTTACTGTATATAATATAAAAGGTATGTGACACGAAACACCTGTGATCAGGACAGGTATCTGACGTTATAACAGTATGAATGTAATCTGACACAAAACACCTGAGATCAGGACAGGTATCTGAAGTTATAACAGTATGAATGTAATCTGACATGAAACCCCTGAGATCAGGACAGATCTGAAGTTATAATATAAAAGGTATGTGGCACGAAACACCTGTGATCAGGACAGATCTGAAGTTATAATATAAAATGTATGTGACACGAATCCCCTGAAATCAGGACATGTATCTGAAGTTACTGTATATAATATAAAAGGTATGTGACACGAAACACCTGTGATCAAGACAGGTATCTGAAGTTACTGTATATAATATAAAAGGTATGTGACACGAAACACCTGTGATCAGGACAGGTATCTGACGTTATAACCGTATGAATGTAATCTGACACAAAACACCTGAGATCAGGACAGATCTGAAGTTATAATATAAAAGGTATGTAACACGAAACCCCTGAGATCAGGACAGATCTGAAGTTATAATATAAAAGGTATGTGACACGAAACCCCTGTGATCAGGACAGGTATCTGAAGTTATAACAGTATGAATGTAATCTGACATGAAACACCTGTAATCAGGACAAATCTGAAGATATAATATAAAAGGTATGTGACACGAAGCACTTGAGATAAGGACAGGTATCTGAAGTTACTGTAAATAATATAAAATGTAATCTGACACGAAACCCCTGAGATCAGGAAAGGTATCTGAAGTTATAACAGTATGAATGTAATCTGACACGAAACACCTGAGATCAGGACAGATTTCTGAAGTTATAACAGTATGAATGTAATCTGACACGAAACACCATAGATCAGGACAGGTATCTGAAGTTACTGTATATAATACAAAAGGTATGTGACACGAAACACCTGTGATCAGGACAAGTATCTGAAGTTATAACAGTATAAATGTAATCTGACACGAAACACCTGAGATCAGGACAGGTATCTGAAGTTACTGTATATAATACAAAAGGTATGTGACATGAAACACCTGTGATCAGGACAGGTATCTGAAGTTATAACAGTATGAATGTAATCTGACAAGAAACACCTGTGATCAGGACAGATCTGAAGATATAATATAAAAGGTATGTGACACGAAACCCCTGAGATCAGGACAGATATCTGAAGTTATAACAGTATGAATGTAATCTGTCACGAAACACCTGTGATCAGGACAGGTATCTGAAGTTATAACAGTATGAATGTAATCTGACACGAAACACCTGAAATCAGGACAGGTATCTGAAGTTACTGTATATAATATAAAAGGTATGTGACACGAAACACCTGTGATCAGGACTGGTATCTGAAGTTACTGTATATAATATAAAAGGTATGTGACACGAAACACCTGTGATCAGGACAGGCATCTGAAGTTATAACAGTATGAATGTAATCTGAAACGAAACACCTGTGATCAGGACAGGTATCTGAAGTTATAACAGTATGAATGTAAACTGACACAAACACCTGTGATCAGGACAGGTATCTGAAGTTACTGTATATAATATAAAAGGTATGTGACACGAAACACATGTGATCAGGACAGATCTGAAGTTATAATATAAAAGTGTAGCATTTGGACCAATCAGACACAATTTCTCATTTGATTTAACAAATGAAACTAGTTATTAGATTAACAAATAATCACAGACCCCTCACCCAATACACATTCTTAGGTGCCCCTATGTCTGCAGACGCCGCCAGAGCACCCCCGGTGCCATGGCAACCCATCAGATAACATTAGTTTTATTGCGCAAAGGAATGCAAAATGGTCAAGAAACACTCACTTCATATCCACTTTAGGAAAAGGACATTTATGCCATAAAATGGACTCTTCTCTAATTAATTCATAGGAAAACCTTTCTTTGAATGAGCACACATATCATTAAGTCATTGTGTATATTATTACTGTTTTTGTGTGTTTAATACTGTTTTATGCATGCTTATAATAGATCAATAGTTAATATCACTCTGACTGTAACATGTTTGGTCTCTATCAATTCGTCTTCGGATGATCTAACTGAGAGTGAATATTACATGTTGATACCTATGCAACATATCAGTGTCCTAAGAATCTTTAATAGTTTGTATAATAACTTTCAATCCAACCCCTTTTGGAAATTACCATGCTCTCAGACAAAGGGCCATAAAACCCCCAGTATTTCCAAAACTCCCGCTTGGAAATTCAGCCTTTCTCATTGGTCAAGCCCATCCTGAAAGGCGTGACTCTTCGCAGACTTTAAAGAGCCCACGCGCTCTCTCTCCCTCTCTTCTACCAAAAAGTGCCCTGGAGATCACCTGGGAAACCTCGCGGCTCCCCTTCCGGGGGAGCCCGATCTTCTGGCAATTTTAAGTTCGGTAACTTTGGGAACTCACTTCGGACTAATCATGGCTGGAAGGACGAAGCTTTTACTCCAAAAGGAATCCCCCCCGGGAATCTACGCATTATACATGCACCAGGATACTTTACTCAGCACCCACAAAAACCATGCAAGTAACCGCTTGTTAACTATCTAGATGCGCTTCTAGGCTTCGACCCCTTTTAATTAAGGTGATATGATTTTCTAATGGCTCAAACCCAGGTTTTAGTTAGTTAAAATCCTGCCATGGTTCTCTTGCGCGCGAGCGCTCTCTCTCTCGCTCTCTCTCTCTCTCTCTCTCTCTCTCTCTCTCTCTCTCTCTCTCTATGCCTTCCTTGCCTTGGCATCCATGTTTAATGTGTGTATGTCTGTGTCTAGTTCTATGTTTCATGTTCCCCTGTAGTGTAGTTTAATAAACATCCATATGTATTCACGCTTGGTTGTCTGTGTCTGCTGCTCTCAGAACTAAGTCACTTTAACGTCCGATCTTGCAACAATGCTCGGAGCACTGCTTCGTTAAGAAAATTATTTGTCGTGGCCAGAGGAATAATTTTTCTCAAAGTCAATAGAAGGGTCCGTACTGCGGACGAACTAATCATTCTATTGTACTATTAATACTATAGCTAATTCCTGAAGATGGATATATAATTGATAACCCGTTATGATTTATTATGTTCATCTCATAAAGCAAATATGCTACAGATGGTGGAGAATTTTAGAGCAACGTTTTAAACCTAGTTCTGTGAGCAGACTCAGTAACAATTGTGTGTTTCTTATGTGTGTTTATTCAAACCAAGACTACTATCCAACTGCGTCTTTTTGTGAATGAATGTAGGCTACACGCCCACTTTCCGTGCCTTAAGTTTTTTGTTGAGTTTCTCGCTGAGAAACCAGCCACTGTTAATGGCTTAAGTTAACTGTAGTTTATAAATCTGACCCTATAAAACGAAGAAACCTTTTATAGTGTGTCTTAATGCTATTTTAACCGCCCTAAATCGAGCGAAGAAACCCTCTTTTAGCGCGAAGAAGATGGCTTAAGTTAACTGTTTATAAATTTGACCCTATAAAACGAAGAAACCTTTTATAGTGTGTCTTAATGCTATTTTAACCGCCCTAAATCGAGCGAAGAAACCCTCTTTTAGCGCGAAGAAGATAGCGAGCGATGTTCCTCGCTTATCTTAAAATTAAGGCCTTATATTATATGTAGCTAGATTGATGCCATTGGTGTTCCGATGCCATACAACTAGACTATTACTCCCGGGGTTTAACCATTAGCGTAGCTAACTAATGCGTGCCCCCTTCGCCCGATCACGGAGCAACATTAATCTTACTGCAGGTCAGTGTCGGATTAATGATAACTGGGAGTCTTAAAATCTTGATCAAGTAATTGTTGCAACAACCGCACAAGTCCCATATAGCTGGCGAAGAAATCCCAGATCGGCAGTGCGTATAAATATATATATAATTATTTTTTTTTTTTATATACTAAAGTTATGATCTTGGGCGAAGAATCCCCATTTTCAGTTTTGAACAGCATAAGTCCCATATCCAACTAGTAAATGTCAGATCGGCAGTGCGTTTTAGATGAAATCTATTTGATATTGGGTAAAGAAAATCCCCACTTGCGGGTTTCGTGGTAAACTGCGTAAGTCTCTCCTGAACAGATAAAATCTCTTCAGGACAGCGGCTTAAATTTTAGCTGTGTGATAAAAAAAAATCTCACTACAGTATTTCATCTGCTTATTGTCGCGTGTCATTGCATGCATATTAATCCACTGATGTGATGCAATTGGTCGATTTAATGGTGTAATGTTTTGCCATTGTCTGTGAAGTGAACGCGCTGTGTAAGTTATGAATGAAGTGTGAACGACAGCTCGACTGGATGAGCGCGAGATTCCCATGCATGTTTACATCTGGCTCACGTGCTTCGCGCACACACCGGTTGTTAAGCGTGCATCGGTTTCTTAGCAACGCCTGACCCCGAAAGGCGATAGCGAGCCCTTTCCGGTTCAAACTAAAGACAGCGCATACGTCACAGACTAATGTAAACAGACCATTGCATGTAGCCAAAGCTACCGCGCTAACGGCCCTACATGGATAGGAGCTAAAGCCCTTACCTCAGCTGTTAGCTGTTAGCATCCGACTGACACTTAGAGACAGTGTGTGTAAAGTGTAACAGAACTCCTACCTCTACAGTTTCTTTCTGTTCCACCTTCTGCTGAGCTATCAATTACTTTGGTCTCCCCCACATGCTTTGGTTGATTTGTGTATTTTATTTTACCGTGTTATTTGCAGCAATTATTTATTTATTTTATTTGGGCTTGTTTTATTTCATCTACTCCAGTCTGTAGTTAAGTCTAGCTACACCTATTGAGCAAAATTGAATTTACTTAGATTTTAAATCTATTTAAAACAATTTCCCATTTATTTTCCTACGCAATTAGGACATTTTAACTTTGCTTCAATTTTCAATTTTATTTTGTTACCCTTTTCCTCTCCTTCCTCTATAGGCATAGGTAATGCTAGCCACAAGCTGCTTCATCCTAGACGCTTAATCTTTCTGTTGTCCCCTCTCAATGTTCCCAGTTAGGTATCATCCATGGGGAATTCTCGGGGACTGGACTCGTCTGCCTGACCTACCGGACATGTACTGGGGGGGGCGCCTCGGATACCTCTGCCCCTGTACTCCGAGTGGCAACACGCAGCACGACATCAGCAATGGGGACCTCAAGTGTTGTATCAACCATACTGACTGACACATAAGGGCAATTTTGGTTAAGTACCCTGTGAAGTTACACGGTGGTCCACCCTTTTGAGAGGAGCGAACTCATCCATAGTTCGAGGCCCAAAAGGGGTCCGTGTAACTTGGGACCCACAGGCGAAACCCAATTTTGGCTGTGCCAGCTAGTCGTTGAGCCTCCCTCACTTGAGTGATGCAACATTGTGCCAAAAGGCAGTGCTGTTTGAGTGGTTGCCACCGGGTGCCATGGGTGCGAGTGATCAGGAGCCCCTGCAGTTGCGTGCTCGGGAGAGTCAAGGGAGACGGCCCAATCACTGGGGCTCACCTGGGTAACCTCAGCTCATCACCAAGCCTAACAACACCTCAGATATAGCCATTGACTCAATATGAAACGTGAAGAGGACTAGAGAGCCTCTCTGCTTTAGCGTGCTTGGTCTGTCCAGCTATCTCTCTCATCACCTCCCTAGGCAGTACAAGAGCCCCGCTCCGCAGTCCTTGTCACAGCCCCTAGAGGTGGTAGTAAGCCCTTGATTTCCCACTATTCCTTTCTAAATTTGAACTTTGATTTTTATTTTTTATTTTTTTTATATATTTTTTTTTTTTTTTTTTTTTTTTATTAATTTCGGTTCTGTTTGTTTTGGTTGTTTTGTGGGCCCGGAGACCGAACCTGTTTGAACCATCAGAAAATACTTGGTAATAACGTTGATAAACCAAATAGCCTAAGTCATTAAATGACCCCCTAGGTTATCACCCATCAACAGTGTTACCCATAGTTTTTGGGTGCTCACTCACACCAATTATTCACTCCTGCCTTAGCAGCCACGATATGTAAGCGTTTAGTTTGCGTCACTAACTGATCACACCAGTTAATCATGCAACACATAACCCAAATATTTTAGCTCACTAAATCTGTGCGGACTTGCATTGGTGTTTTGTGTTTTTCCCTCTCCACTTGTGCTCCACCTGTGTCCAGATTATCCGGCTTGGCTAAGCACTGCAACAGACGCCCTCCGGTCCGGGACCACTCCTGATCTACAGCACATGAGCGAAACAGCTGGATGACAACCTGAACTGGCAGACAGACCATGATCAAACCAGGGCTACAGCCACAGAGAGCCAGCCAGGATCATCGGTGCTCTTGCCTGCAACCGCATCATCCAGTTAAAGCCAAGCGAAAGATGCTTCGACCACAAGGAGGCCCGGAGGACCGGGAGCGCGTGCAGAACCGCCAGGCCAGCTGGACCAGCAAATGACAGCGGATGAAGAGGACAAGGAGCTACAAGAGGAAGTAGAAAGTTTCAGGATGCCTCTACAAAACCCACACAGACACTGAGCACAGAGAGCAGCTGGAATAGAAGCCAGAGAGGCTCCAGCAGGCTAAAGCTCTCTTAAGTAATGACCCAGGCGAACTGAAACAATGCCTGTGAATGCCACCTGCAAGCTGCCGAGCTGAAATCCAAGTCTCTGCTCAGCGACGAGGCAACTTCAAACGCCAACCAACAAAGCCAAGGCGAACTCAATGTCACAAATGAACTGAAATAGGCTTGCAGACCACGAGGTGAACAGAAAGGGAAAACACAACACAGAATTTCCCCTGACAAGCAGGCCCAGGCCCACTGTTCACACCTCACTTGCCAGCAACCACAGGTGGGGCAGGGACCCTTCCAGAGCATCACTGCAGATACACACACCGTGTGGCCCCACAGACCCCAACCAACTGGCCCGCAGAAGGCCACCACACTGGCCTGCCTGCAAAACATGAACTTTTATGCTCGAACTCTGCCCCATGTGACCACACGAGACAGGCTATCTGCTCAGGATCACCTCCGGCCTTGAAACACAACATCCTGTACCAGCAGTCTGAAACCGTCAAAGCGGATTACAAAACTTACGAGAAGCCTGCTACAGCCAGCTCTGAGTCTACGGCAGACAACAGATGCATCACATTGTGAGTCACCATTCAAGCGCCATGGTCTTCCCCCGCACAATGACCACCTGACATCTGCGGAACTCAGCCCATATGGCCTACAGACAACACAGCGCTGCCTCCATAAAGACTGGTAAAATCCTGCCTATCCCTGCACAGTACCCAGAACTGACTCTGGAGTGCACACGGGCCAGCAACAGAGATCCTGAGGACATAAAACGTGGCCTCCACAGCAGCGCAAACAGGATATATCAGACTCTCAAAACTCCTTTTAGCTGCGAGTGGCATAAGAAACTTACCAGAAAGCCCTCCTACTAAAAGAAACGCCCAGATCTTGTCAAACAGTCTCTCACAACAGAGACATCCATCCTAATGCCAGATGGTCATGGCACCCAAACAGCACATCAGCAGACGGCTGACGGCCCACGACAAGCCAAAATAAACACACGGTCAACTCTCCTGCACCTGACCATCAGCTCCATGAGACCGTACACCCTGTGTACACAACCCCAAATGAACACCGGCCCTCTTTTCACCAACATGGACCTGTCGTATGGTTTTGAGCCCGAGGGACTTTAAGCATTCAGAGAATTAGCCTCAAGTGCGGGAACTTTCACACTTCCAGCCTGCCAACTCATCTGAAGTGCACAGCCAGGTCACAGAGATAAGACCTGACATCTCAGCTGGTCGCGAGAACTCAGTCTCAAGGTCAGACCAGCCCACGACCCAGACTCCTCCTGCCTTTACATCTTGAAAGGCACATCACTGTGATAGATGCTTCATCAGAAAGTCAACACAGTTCCCAACCAGCAGGAAACAGCATGTTGGAAAACAAGGCGAGACTTGGAGTTCTGCTGACACTGGAGTAAATCCAATTTTTTATGTCAATTCCAACTCTTGGGCAGACCCCAAGCTGAAGCTCAGGAACAGAACTGAACTCTTAAAGCCCAAAGGTGTGCACGGAACACGCAGCCATACATGCATACAACCTTCTCAGTGATAAAGAGCTGCTGGGTCACATTGACCCTTTGCTGAAAGTGAGACAGCCGAATCTCCGGGCTGAAGGGCAAGAACCCCAGCCACTCCAGCCAGACAGGTCACCTAGACAGACTGTCAGGTCACAGAGGTCACGGGAAAATCTCACAGCCAGCCATGAGGACATGGCCTGAAGCCTCACACGCTTCAAAGCACTCACCGAGCACACACCAGACCTGCCTGCGCAAGCAAGTGCAAAAGTTTCCTATGAGACCTCGCAACCCCCGGAGAAGCCCTGTAAAGTGCAAGAACGTCTGGCCAGACCATACCAGATGTTTACACTGGCAAAAATATGAGACTGCACTACCAGCATACACAAAAGGGGAACGGACAGCAACAGTGTGACACACAGACAGCGTGGCCAAACCCTCAAGCACACACCTTCAAGGGGATGGAGGGAACCTGGCCCCACTCTGAGCCACACCCCCTTTTCTAAGAGACATCCTGCACCTGTCGACAACGGCCAGTGCCAAAGCTGCTCTTCACAAGAAGCAACAATGCAGAGCTGATGTCAGCTATGTGGACTCACTCAAGACCACATTACATCATCAAACTCAAATGGCATCTGCACTCTACACCAACAACATGGCCAGAACTAAAGGGGGGTTGCCCACTTCAGCAGAACACTGCTCCCACCGGGGCACTAACTACTCAGATGACAAAAGAGCCCAGCTCCGCACTTCACGAATCATCCAGTGATTCTCCAGTCTACCACAGCAACACTTCAAGCTGGACTCCCAGTCATCACAGTACAATTGACAGCCATCCTGATAACCCTTTAAATCGCATCAGCTCACAAGAACTGCATCAAAGAACTCCTCAGTTACACAGACTCAAATTATGCCAATCTCAGCTTCGCACGCCACCTCCTTGGCTAGGAAAAAAATGAGTTTGCCACAATGAACAGGAAGCCAGTCAAGCACCAACACCTGTACCAGGCGTGCAACAACATCGCAAGTGCATTGCATGGTGAGCTACGGCCTCAACCAAGAACCACCCACCCACCCACCAATGACATGGCAGCCGTAACCAGAATGAAACCAACTTTCACCTCCAGGGTACACACCTCGCAGCCCTGACACTAACTTAAAAGCTATCCATAAATGTCATTGCCTAAATGCAAACCGCTGACTGAACAATAAAGCTTGTTCTCTACCACCTCCCTAACCCCATCCAACCACCCTATCACATCTACTCGACTTGCTGCTGCTCCAGCCCTCAAACTGCGGCATGACGTCACACACATGCTACATGTGCTGAGCAACATTGCATACTGTGTCCCTGATGCCCACTCTGCGCCAAAGCTTGTGGTGACACAGTGACAAAGGGGGGTCAGGTCAATGCATACCCACAACGCACCATGTGCTGGACACCACAGTACCAGAGACACTTATAAGACACTAAAACAAGTGGCATACGGGGCTGGCATAAAGCAAGATGTGGCGGAATGTGTCAGAGCATGTCAATTCCAAAACAGCAAGCCTGAACCACAAAGCCCCACTACAATGCACTCCACTTTGGGTTTACAATCACTGAAATGACCCTTAGCTGTTTCACCACATATGGGCCGATAATACCAAGCAGATCTGTGTCAGTCCTCACTTCCCAGTCTGCCAGCATGTCACAGAAAGCAAACCCCATAGGAGATGTGAACACCTGACTAAGAGGCATTACAGAGAGCCTCACCCTAAAGACCACTGAACTTTTAATATTCTGAGTAATAGTCACAATCCGGAAAAGACTCCTGACACACGACTCAAGCCAGAATCACCACCACGGGGAGCTAAACAAGGCCATCAGTTCCTTAAGCTATGCCCTCAAAGCCCAGCTGACACTACGCGACAAGCACAGCACCCATCGGCAAAAGGAACTGATACATGGCCAAAACCCGCATAGACAAACTGGCAGCGAAAGTCCAGGATGGTTTCAGGCATCAGACCACTGAGTTCCTGAGAGAGCTGTTGCACATCTCACGCTTCACAGACAAGCTCGAAATGAAGACTCGGGATAAACTCAAGGTACCAGGTGGAGTGAAACCGGAAACAAAGGAAAAAGTTGAACAGCTCCAAGAAGCCCTTGCAGTTGCTGAAAGTGACCGACAAGAACTAAAGGCTTCCCAGAAAGACATGAGAAGACATCTACAGTCTGCAGAACAGCTACTAAAGGAAGCCAAAACTGACCTTAAAACAAAAGACTCTGAAATAAATGCTCTGGAAGACCACCTAAAAAGGAATTAGAGCCAAGAAAAGCGGAGCCCTCGTCAGCATCACCACCGCTGAGCAGAATGGAGTCCCCCATCCAAGAATTGCTACACACTGGAAGAAGTGAATGGCCGCAAACCAAAGCATCGCCAGCCCTCACCACAGAACTCTTCCCTTCTAGCAAAAGAAGAAACCCTCTCCATGCAGACCCCGAAACTGCACGAGACGACTCCCAAAGACCTTGACAAACTGGCCAAAACATCCCCAGTTCGACCAAACACTACAGAAGGCCGAGATATCCAGAAGTGGAAGCTCACGCGACTGACAGAGACAGGTTACACCTCCTCAGACCCACATCCAGTCCTGAGAGTCAACCTGATGCAAAGGTCCATGAACAGGTGCACAGCTGCACGCCCTCAGACCTTCAAACGGAACCACTGGAGAAGAGGGGCCCAGGTGGAGACACTGCGTGACCTGACACGGAAGGCCTTTAACAAGCACAAGGCCTCTACCAAAGGTGTTTGTAAGACCCCACTGAACCTGAACTGCACAACCCAGAATCCAAAACAGACGCCAGAAGGCACCCAGCATTGCCACAATGTAAGGCCCTTCTACAGAAAGCCACTAGCCAGCAGAGGAAAGAGCCATTGCCATGGCAACAGACCCAGGTCCCAGAAAAGCCACTGGCAGGAACCATGGAAAAGGCCATCCTCATCCTGCGAACACCATGGTATGTCCGACGACAGTCCCCACAAGATCCTCCTCCACACCTTTCACACAGGTGCCAAACGGATGTTTCACAAGGACAGCCGGACACTCCTACTTCTGAGTTACAGGAGCTTCTGATACTGGCAGAAGAGCTCCTTGAAATAGACTCAACCGAGGAGTACTGCGAAGGACAAACTTCTGACTCCTCGCCTGACGCAACACAGCATCAGACCCCTCCAAGGGAGGAGCATCCCTTAAAACTAGTCGACACCCCAGAAGCAACCAGACAACGTTGGGTTGAGCAACGGCCCACATACCCGACAGCGAAACCTCTACCAACACAACTCAGGCAAGCTCAAGTCGGTGCCGCCACAAAAGCAAAGCGACACCGCAAACATCAGATTTATGGTAATGTTCCAGCAGAACAGAGGGCTAACAACCACCTGCACTCTCACCAGTGAGAGTCTAACCCGGCTGTTCCACACCACGGGTACCACAGATAGCCTTCTGGCTAACAGCATCAACAACCATCTGACCCGGACCAACCCACTTCGGGATGACAGCTGACACTGCCTCGACATCTGCTGCACCAGCTCGAGGATCCGCACCTTACTACAGCCTACAGTTCCACAGCTTCCCACTTGACAGCATCCACCACGGCACCACAACCACTCCTGGAGGCAACCAACAACCAGAAAGCCACCACTGTCCCCCAGCCATGAGTGGCAGGTGCAAGTCTGATTGTTCTGCATCTTTAACGTCGCTCGTTGCTGTCTATTGGACGGACAACAACGTTCGAAAGAGGGGAATTATGTAGCATTTGGACCAATCAGACACAATTTCTCATTTGATTTAACAAATGAAACTAGTTATTAGATTAACAAATAATCACAGACCCCTCACCCAATACACATTCTTAGGTGCCCCTATGTCTGCAGACGCCGCCAGAGCACCCCCGGTGCCATGGCAACCCATCAGATAACATTAGTTTTATTGCGCAAAGGAATGCAAAATGGTCAAGAAACACTCACTTCATATCCACTTTAGGAAAAGGACATTTATGCCATAAAATGGACTCTTCTCTAATTAATTCATAGGAAAACCTTTCTTTGAATGAGCACACATATCATTAAGTCATTGTGTATATTATTACTGTTTTTGTGTGTTTAATACTGTTTTATGCATGCTTATAATAGATCAATAGTTAATATCACTCTGACTGTAACATGTTTGGTCTCTATCAATTCGTCTTCGGATGATCTAACTGAGAGTGAATATTACATGTTGATACCTATGCAACATATCAGTGTCCTAAGAATCTTTAATAGTTTGTATAATAACTTTCAATCCAACCCCTTTTGGAAATTACCATGCTCTCAGACAAAGGGCCATAAAACCCCCAGTATTTCCAAAACTCCCGCTTGGAAATTCAGCCTTTCTCATTGGTCAAGCCCATCCTGAAAGGCGTGACTCTTCGCAGACTTTAAAGAGCCCACGCGCTCTCTCTCCCTCTCTTCTACCAAAAAGTGCCCTGGAGATCACCTGGGAAACCTCGCGGCTCCCCTTCCGGGGGAGCCCGATCTTCTGGCAATTTTAAGTTCGGTAACTTTGGGAACTCACTTCGGACTAATCATGGCTGGAAGGACGAAGCTTTTACTCCAAAAGGAATCCCCCCCGGGAATCTACGCATTATACATGCACCAGGATACTTTACTCAGCACCCACAAAAACCATGCAAGTAACCGCTTGTTAACTATCTAGATGCGCTTCTAGGCTTCGACCCCTTTTAATTAAGGTGATATGATTTTCTAATGGCTCAAACCCAGGTTTTAGTTAGTTAAAATCCTGCCATGGTTCTCTTGCGCGCGAGCGCTCTCTCTCTCGCTCTCTCTCTCTCTCTCTCTCTCTCTCTCTCTCTCTCTCTCTCTCTATGCCTTCCTTGCCTTGGCATCCATGTTTAATGTGTGTATGTCTGTGTCTAGTTCTATGTTTCATGTTCCCCTGTAGTGTAGTTTAATAAACATCCATATGTATTCACGCTTGGTTGTCTGTGTCTGCTGCTCTCAGAACTAAGTCACTTTAACGTCCGATCTTGCAACAATGCTCGGAGCACTGCTTCGTTAAGAAAATTATTTGTCGTGGCCAGAGGAATAATTTTTCTCAAAGTCAATAGAAGGGTCCGTACTGCGGACGAACTAATCATTCTATTGTACTATTAATACTATAGCTAATTCCTGAAGATGGATATATAATTGATAACCCGTTATGATTTATTATGTTCATCTCATAAAGCAAATATGCTACAAAAGGTATGTGACACAAAACCCCTGAGATCAGGACAGGTATCTGAAGTTACTGTATATAATATAAAAGGTATGAAACACGAAACACCTGTGATCAGGACAGGTATCTGAAGTTACTGTACATAATATAAAAGGTATGTGACACGAAACACCTGTGATCAGGACAGGTATCTGACGTTATAACAGTATGAATGTAATCTGACACAAAACCCCTGAGATCAGGACAGATCTGAAGTTATAATATAAAAGGTATGTGACACGAAACACCTGTGATCAGGACAGGTATCTGAAGTTATAACAGTATGAATGTAATCTGACACAAAACACCAGAGATCAGGACAGGTATCTGAAGTTACTGTATATAATATAAAAGGTATGTGACACGAAACACCTGTGATCAGGACAGGTATCTGACGTTATAACAGTATGAATGTAATCTGACACAAAACACCTGAGATCAGGACAGGTATCTGAAGTTATAACAGTATGAATGTAATCTGACACGAAACCCCTGAGATCAGGACAGATCTGAAGTTATAATATAAAAGGTATGTGGCACGAAACACCTGTGATCAGGACAGATCTGAAGTTATAATATAAAATGTATGTGACACGAATCCCCTGAAATCAGGACATGTATCTGAAGTTACTGTATATAATATAAAAGGTATGTGACACGAAACACCTGTGATCAAGACAGGTATCTGAAGTTACTGTATATAATATAAAAGGTATGTGACACGAAACACCTGTGATCAGGACAGGTATCTGACGTTATAACCGTATGAATGTAATCTGACACAAAACACCTGAGATCAGGACAGATCTGAAGTTATAATATAAAAGGTATGTGACACGAAACCCCTGAGATCAGGACAGATCTGAAGTTATAATATAAAAGGTATGTGACACGAAACCCCTGTGATCAGGACAGGTATCTGAAGTTATAACAGTATGAATGTAATCTGACATGAAACACCTGTAATCAGGACAAATCTGAAGATATAATATAAAAGGTATGTGACACGAAGCACTTGAGATAAGGACAGGTATCTGAAGTTACTGTAAATAATATAAAATGTAATCTGACACGAAACCCCTGAGATCAGGAAAGGTATCTGAAGTTATAACAGTATGAATGTAATCTGACACGAAACACCTGAGATCAGGACAGATTTCTGAAGTTATAACAGTATGAATGTAATCTGACACGAAACACCATAGATCAGGACAGGTATCTGAAGTTACTGTATATAATACAAAAGGTATGTGACACGAAACACCTGTGATCAGGACAAGTATCTGAAGTTATAACAGTATAAATGTAATCTGACACGAAACACCTGAGATCAGGACAGGTATCTGAAGTTACTGTATATAATACAAAAGGTATGTGACATGAAACACCTGTGATCAGGACAGGTATCTGAAGTTATAACAGTATGAATGTAATCTGACAAGAAACACCTGTGATCAGGACAGATCTGAAGATATAATATAAAAGGTATGTGACACGAAACCCCTGAGATCAGGACAGATATCTGAAGTTATAACAGTATGAATGTAATCTGTCACGAAACACCTGTGATCAGGACAGGTATCTGAAGTTATAACAGTATGAATGTAATCTGACACGAAACACCTGAAATCAGGACAGGTATCTGAAGTTACTGTATATAATATAAAAGGTATGTGACACGAAACACCTGTGATCAGGACTGGTATCTGAAGTTACTGTATATAATATAAAAGGTATGTGACACGAAACACCTGTGATCAGGACAGGCATCTGAAGTTATAACAGTATGAATGTAATCTGAAACGAAACACCTGTGATCAGGACAGGTATCTGAAGTTACTGTATATAATATAAAAGGTATGTGACACGAAACACATGTGATCAGGACAGATCTGAAGTTATAATATAAAAGGTATGTGACACAAAACCCCTGAGATCAGGACAGGTATCTGAAGTTACTGTATATAATATAAAAGGTATGAAACACGAAACACCTGTGATCAGGACAGGTATCTGAAGTTACTGTACATAATATAAAAGGTATGTGACACGAAACACCTGTGATCAGGACAGGTATCTGAAGTTACTGTATATAATATAAAAGGTATGAAACACGAAACACCTGTGATCAGGACAGGTATCTGAAGTTACTGTACATAATATAAAAGGTATGTGACACGAAACACCTGTGATCAGGACAGGTATCTGACGTTATAACATTATGAATGTAATCTGACACAAAACACCTGAGATCAGGACAGATCTGAAGTTATAATATAAAAGGTATGTGACACGAAACACCTGTGATCAGGACAGGTATCTGAAGTTATAACAGTATGAATGTAATCTGACACAAAACACCAGAGATCAGGACAGGTATCTGAAGTTACTGTATATAATATAAAAGGTATGTGACACGAAACACCTGTGATCAGGACAGGTATCTGACGTTATAACAGTATGAATGTAATCTGACACAAAACACCTGAGATCAGGACAGGTATCTGAAGTTATAACAGTATGAATGTAATCTGACACGAAACCCCTGAGATCAGGACAGATCTGAAGTTATAATATAAAAGGTATGTGGCACGAAACACCTGTGATCAGGACAGATCTGAAGTTATAATATAAAATGTATGTGACACGAATCCCCTGAAATCAGGACATGTATCTGAAGTTACTGTATATAATATAAAAGGTATGTGACACGAAACACCTGTGATCAAGACAGGTATCTGAAGTTACTGTATATAATATAAAAGGTATGTGACACGAAACACCTGTGATCAGGACAGGTATCTGACGTTATAACCGTATGAATGTAATCTGACACAAAACACCTGAGATCAGGACAGATCTGAAGTTATAATATAAAAGGTATGTGACACGAAACCTCTGAGATCAGGACAGATCTGAAGTTATAATATAAAAGGTATGTGACACGAAACCCCTGTGATCAGGACAGGTATCTGAAGTTATAACAGTATGAATGTAATCTGACATGAAACACCTGTAATCAGGACAAATCTGAAGATATAATATAAAAGGTATGTGACACGAAGCACTTGAGATAAGGACAGGTATCTGAAGTTACTGTAAATAATATAAAATGTAATCTGACACGAAACCCCTGAGATCAGGAAAGGTATCTGAAGTTATAACAGTATGAATGTAATCTGACACGAAACACCTGAGATCAGGACAGATTTCTGAAGTTATAACAGTATGAATGTAATCTGACACGAAACACCTGAGATCAGGACAGGTATCTGAAGTTACTGTATATAATACAAAAGGTATGTGACACGAAACACCTGTGATCAGGACAAGTATCTGAAGTTATAACAGTATAAATGTAATCTGACACGAAACACCTGAGATCAGGACAGGTATCTGAAGTTACTGTATATAATACAAAAGGTATGTGACATGAAACACCTGTGATCAGGACAGGTATCTGAAGTTATAACAGTATGAATGTAATCTGACAAGAAACACCTGTGATCAGGACAGATCTGAAGATATAATATAAAAGGTATGTGACACGAAACCCCTGAGATCAGGACAGATATCTGAAGTTATAACAGTATGAATGTAATCTGTCACGAAACACCTGTGATCAGGACAGGTATCTGAAGTTATAACAGTATGAATGTAATCTGACACGAAACACCTGAGATCAGGACAGGTATCTGAAGTTACTGTTTATAATATAAAAGGTATGTGACACGAAACACCTGTGATCAGGACTGGTATCTGAAGTTACTGTATATAATATAAAAGGTATGTGACACGAAACACCTGTGATCAGGACAGGCATCTGAAGTTATAACAGTATGAATGTAATCTGAAACGAAACACCTGTGATCAGGACAGGTATCTGAAGTTATAACAGTATGAATGTAATCTGACACAAACACCTGTGATCAGGACAGGTATCTGAAGTTACTGTATATAATATAAAAGGTATGTGACACGAAACACATGTGATCAGGACAGATCTGAAGTTATAATATAAAAGGTATGTGACACAAAACCCCTGAGATCAGGACAGGTATCTGAAGTTACTGTATATAATATAAAAGGTATGAAACACGAAACACCTGTGATCAGGACAGGTATCTGAAGTTACTGTACATAATATAAAAGGTATGTGACACGAAACACCTGTGATCAGGACAGGTATCTGACGTTATAACAGTATGAATGTAATCTGACACAAAACACCTGAGATCAGGACAGGTATCTGAAGTTACTGTATATAATATAAAAGGTATGTGACACGAAACACCTGTGATCAGGACAGGTATCTGACATTATAACAGTATGAATGTAATCTGACACAAAACACCTGAGATCAGGACAGGTATCTGAAGTTATAACAGTATGAATGTAATCTGACACGAAACCCCTGAGATCAGGACAGATCTGAAGTTATAATATAAAAGGTATGTGGCACGAAACACCTGTGATCAGGACAGATCTGAAGTTATAATATAAAATGTATGTGACACGAATCCCCTGAAATCAGGACATGTATCTGAAGTTACTGTATATAATATAAAAGGTATGTGACACGAAACACCTGTGATCAAGACAGGTATCTGAAGTTACTGTATATAATATAAAAGGTATGTGACACGAAACACCTGTGATCAGGACAGGTATCTGACGTTATAACAGTATGAATGTAATCTGACACAAAACACCTGAGATCAGGACAGATCTGAAGTTATAATATAAAAGGTATGTGACATGAAACTCCTGAGATCAGGACAGGTATCTGAAGTTACTGTATATAATATAAAAGGTATGTGACACGAAACACCTGTGATCAGGACAGGTATCTGAAGTTATAACAGTATGAATGTAATCTGACACAAAACACCTGAGATCAGGACAGATCTGAAGTTATAATATAAAAGGTATGTGACACGAAACACATGTGATCAGGACAGATCTGAAGTTATAATATAAAAGGTATGTGACACAAAACCCCTGAGATCAGGACAGGTATCTGAAGTTACTGTATATAATATAAAAGGTATGAAACACGAAACACCTGTGATCAGGACAGGTATCTGAAGTTACTGTACATAATATAAAAGGTATGTGACACGAAACACCTGTGATCAGGACAGGTATCTGAAGTTATAACAGTATGAATGTAATCTGACACAAAACACCTGAGATCAGGACAGATCTGAAGTTATAATATAAAAGGTATGTGACACGAAACACCTGTGATCAGGACAGGTATCTGAAGTTATAACAGTATGAATGTAATCGGACACAAAACACCTGAGATCAGGACAGGTATCTGAAGTTACTGTATATAATATAAAAGGTATGTGACACGAAACACCTGTGATCAGGACAAGTATCTGACGTTATAACAGTATGAATGTAATCTGACACAAAACACCTGAGATCAGGACAGGTATATGAAGTTATAACAGTATGAATGTAATCTGACACGAAACCCCTGAGATCAGAACAGATCTGAATTTATAATATAAAAGGTATGTGGCACGAAACACCTGTGATCAGGACAGATCTGAAGTTACTGTATATAATATAAAAGGTATGTGACACGAATCCCCTGAAATCAGGACATGTATCTGAAGTTACTGTATATAATATAAAAGGTATGTGACACGAAACACCTGTGATCAGGACAGGTATCTGACGTTATAACAGTATGAATATAATCTGACACAAAACACCTGAGATCAGGACAGATCTGAAGTTATAATATAAAATGTATGTGACACGAATCCCCTGAAATCAGGACATGTATCTGAAGTTACTGTATATAATATAAAAGGTATGTGACACGAAACACCTGTGATCAGGACAGGTATCTGACGTTATAACAGTATGAATATAATCTGACACAAAACACCTGAGATCAGGACAGATCTGAAGTTATAATATAAAAGGTATGTGACACGAAACACCTGTGATCAGGACAGCTATCTGAAGTTATAACAGTATGAATGTAATCTGACACAAAACACCTTAGATCAGGACAGATCTGAAGTTATAATATAAAAGGTATGTGACACGAAACACCTGTGATCAGGACAGGTATCTGAAGTTACTGTACGTAACATAAAAGGTATGTGACACGAAACACCTGTGATCAGGACAGGTATCTGACGTTATAACAGTATGAATGTAATCTGACACAAAACACCTGAGATCAGGACAGGTATCTGAAGTTATAACATTATGAATGTAATCTGACACGAAACCCCTGAGATCAGGACAGATCTGAAGTTATAATATAAAAGGAATGTGAAACGAAACACCTGTGTTCAGGAAAGATCTGAAGTTATAATATAAAAGGTATGTGACACGAAACCCCTGAGATCAGGACAGGTATCTGAAGTTACTGTACATAATATAAAAGGTATGTGAGACGAAACACCTGAGATCAGGACAGATCTGAAGTTATAATATAAAAGGTATGTGACACGAAACCCCTGAGATCAGGACAGGTATCTGAAGTTACTGTACATAATATAAAAGGTATGTGACACGAAACACCTGAGATCAGGACAGATCTGAAGTTATAATATAAAAGGTATGTGACACGAAACCCCTGAGATCAGGACAGGTATCTGAAGTTATAACAGTATGAATGTAATCTGACACGAAACCCCTGAGATCAGGACAGGTATCTGAAGTTACTGTATATAAAATAAAAGGCACGTGACACGAAACCCCTGAGATCAGGACAGGTATCTGAAGTTACTGTATATAATATAAAAGGTATGTGACACGAAACACCTGTGATCAGGACAGGTATCTGAAGTTACTGCATATAATATAAAAGGTATGTGACACGAAACACCTGTGATCAGGACAGGTATCTGACGTTATAACAGTATGAATGTAATCTGACACAAAACACCTGAGATCAGGACAGATCTGAAGTTATAATATTAAAGGTATGTGACACGAAACACCTGAGATCAGGACAGGTATCTGAAGTTATAACAGTATGAATGTAATCTGACACAAAACACATGAGATCAGGACAGGTATCTGAAGTTATAACAGTATGAATGTAATCTGACACGAAACCCCTGAGATCAGGACAGGTATCTGAAGTTACTGTATATAATATAAAAGGCATGTGACACGAAACCCCTGAGATCAGGACAGGTATCTGAAGTTACTGTATATAATATAAAAGGTATGTGACACGAAACCCCTGAGATCAGGACAGGTATCTGAAGTTATAACAGTATGAATGTAATCTGAAACGAAACACCTGTGATCAGGACAGATCTGAAGTTATAATATAAAAGGTATGTGACACGAAACCCCTGAGATCAGGACAGGTATCTGAAGTTATAACAGTATGAATGTAATCTGACACGAAACACCTGAGATCAGGACAGGTATCTGAAGTTATAACAGTATGAATGTAATCTGACACAAACACCAGTGATCAGGACAGATCTGAAGTTATAATATAAAAGGTATGTGCCACGAAACACCTGAGATCAGGACAGATCTGAAGTTATAATATAAAAGGTATGTGACACGAAACACCTGTGATCAGGACAGGTATCTGAAGTTATAACAGTATGAATGTAATCTGACACAAAACACCTGAGATCAGGACAGGTATCTGAAGTTATAACAGTATGAATGTAATCTGACACGAAACACCTGTGATCAGGACAGATCTGAAGTTATAATATAAAATGTATGTGACACGAATCCCCTGAAATCAGGACATGTATCTGAAGTTACTGTATATAATATAAAATGTATGTGACACGAAACACCTGTGATCAAGACAGGTATCTGAAGTTACTGTATATAATATAAAAGGTATGTGACACGAAACACCTGTGATCAGGACAGGTATCTGACGTTATAACAGTATGAATGTAATCTGACACAAAACACCTGAGATCAGGACAGATCTGAAGTTATAATATAAAAGGTATGTGACACGAAACACCTGTGATCAGGACAGGTATCTGAAGTTATAACAGTATGAATGTAATCTGACACAAAACACCTGAGATCAGGACAGATCTGAAGTTATAATATAAAAGGTATGTGACACGAAACACCTGTGATCAGGACAGGTATCTGAAGTTACTGTACATAATATAAAAGGTATGTGACACGAAACACCTGTGATCAGGACAGGTATCTGAAGTTATAACATTATGAATGTAATCTGACACGAAACCCCTGAGATCAGGACAGATCTGAAGTTATAATATAAAAGGTATGTGACACGAAACCCCTGAGATCAGGACAGGTATCTGAAGTTACTGTACATAATATAAAAGGTATGTGACACGAAACACCTGAGATCAGGACAGATCTGAAGTTATAATATAAAAGGTATGTGACACGAAACCCCTGAGATCAGGACAGGTATCTGAAGTTATAACAGTATGAATGTAATCTTACACGAAACCCCTGAGATCAGGACAGGTATCTGAAGTTACTGTATATAAAATAAAAGGCACGTGACACGAAACCCCTGAGATCAGGACAGGTATCTGAAGTTACTGTATATAATATAAAAGGTATGTGACACGAAACACCTGTGATCAGGACAGGTATCTGAAGTTACTGCATATAATATAAAAGGTATGTGACACGAAACACCTGTGATCAGGACAGGTATCTGACGTTATAACAGTATGAATGTAATCTGACACAAAACACCTGAGATCAGGACAGACCTGAAGTTATAATATAAAAGGTATGTGACACGAAACACCTGAGATCAGGACAGGTATCTGAAGTTATAACAGTATGAATGTAATCTGACACAAAACACCTGAGATCAGGACAGGTATCTGAAGTTATAACAGTATGAATGTAATCTGACACGAAACCCCTGAGATCAGGACAGGTATCTGAAGTTACTGTATATAATATAAAAGGTATGTGACACGAAACCCCTGAGATCAGGACAGGTATCTGAAGTTATAACAGTATGAATGTAATCTGACACGAAACACCTGTGATCAGGACAGATCTGAAGTTATAATATAAAAGGTATGTGACACGAAACCCCTGAGATCAGGACAGGTATCTGAAGTTATAACAGTATGAATGTAATCTGACACGAAACACCTGAGATCAGGACAGGTATCTGAAGTTATAACAGTATGAATGTAATCTGACACAAACACCAGTGATCAGGACAGATCTGAAGTTATAATATAAAAGGTATGTGCCACGAAACACCTGTGATCAGGACAGATCTGAAGTTATAATATAAAAGGTATGTGACACGAAACACCTGTGATCAGGACAGGTATCTGAAGTTATAACAGTATGAATGTAATCTGACACAAAACACCAGAGATCAGGACAGGTATCTGAAGTTACTGTATATAATATAAAAGGTATGTGACACGAAACACCTGTGATCAGGACAGGTATCTGACGTTATAACAGTATGAATGTAATCTGACACAAAACACCTGAGATCAGGACAGATCTGAAGTTATAATATAAAAGGTATGTGACACGAAACCCCTGAGATCAGGACAGATCTGAAGTTATAATATAAAAGGTATGTGACACGAAACCCCTGTGATCAGGACAGGTATCTGAAGTTATAACAGTATGAATGTAATCTGACATGAAACACCTGTAATCAGGACAAATCTGAAGATATAATATAAAAGGTATGTGACACGAAGCACTTGAGATAAGGACAGGTATCTGAAGTTACTGTAAATAATATAAAATGTAATCTGACACGAAACCCCTGAGATCAGGAAAGGTATCTGAAGTTATAACAGTATGAATGTAATCTGACACGAAACACCTGAGATCAGGACAGATTTCTGAAGTTATAACAGTATGAATGTAATCTGACACGAAACACCTGAGATCAGGACAGGTATCTGAAGTTACTGTATATAATACAAAAGTTATGTGACACGAAACACCTGTGATCAGGACAAGTATCTGAAGTTATAACAGTATAAATGTAATCTGACACGAAACACCTGAGATCAGGACAGGTATCTGAAGTTACTGTATATAATACAAAAGGTATGTGATACGAAACACCTGTGATCAGGACAGGTATCTGAAGTTATAACATTATGAATGTAATCTGACACGAAACCCCTGAGATCAGGACAGATCTGAAGTTATAATATAAAAGGTATGTGACACGAAACACCTGTGATCAGGAAAGATCTGAAGTTATAATATAAAAGGTATGTGACACGAAACCCCTGAGATCAGGACAGGTATCTGAAGTTACTGTACATAATATAAAAGGTATGTGAGACGAAACACCTGAGATCAGGACAGATCTCAAGTTATAATATAAAAGGTATGTGACACGAAACCCCTGAGATCAGGACAGGTATCTGAAGTTACTGTACATAATATAAAAGGTATGTGACACGAAACACCTGAGATCAGGACAGATCTGAAGTTATAATATAAAAGGTATGTGACACGAAACCCCTGAGATCAGGACAGGTATCTGAAGTTATAACAGTATGAATGTAATCTTACATGAAACCCCTGAGATCAGGACAGGTATCTGAAGTTACTGTATATAAAATAAAAGGCACGTGACACGAAACCCCTGAGATCAGGACAGGTATCTGAAGTTACTGTATATAATATAAAAGGTATGTGACACGAAACACCTGTGATCAGGACAGGTATCTGAAGTTACTGCATATAATATAAAAGGTATGTGACACGAAACACCTGTGATCAGGACAGGTATCTGACGTTATAACAGTATGAATGTAATCTGACACAAAACACCTGAGATCAGGACAGACCTGAAGTTATAATATAAAAGGTATGTGACACGAAACACCTGAGATCAGGACAGGTATCTGAAGTTATAACAGTATGAATGTAATCTGACACAAAACACCTGAGATCAGGACAGGTATCTGAAGTTATAACAGTATGAATGTAATCTGACACGAAACCCCTGAGATCAGGACAGGTATCTGAAGTTACTGTATATAATATAAAAGGCATGTGACACGAAACCCCTGAGATCAGGACAGGTATCTGAAGTTACTGTGTATAATATAAAAGGTATGTGACACGAAACCCCTGAGATCAGGACAGGTATCTGAAGTTATAACAGTATGAATGTAATCTGACACGAAACACCTGTGATCAGGACAGATCTGAAGTTATAATATAAAAGGTATGTGACACGAAACCCCTGAGATCAGGACAGGTATCTGAAGTTATAACAGTATGAATGTAATCTGACACGAAACACCTGAGATCAGGACAGGTATCTGAAGTTATAACAGTATGAATGTAATCTGACACAAACACCAGTGATCAGGACAGATCTGAAGTTATAATATAAAAGGTATGTGCCACGAAACACCTGTGATCAGGACAGATCTGAAGTTATAATATAAAAGGTATGTGACACGAAACACCTGTGATCAGGACAGGTATCTGAAGTTATAACAGTATGAATGTAATCTGACACAAAACACCAGAGATCAGGACAGGTATCTGAAGTTACTGTATATAATATAAAAGGTATGTGACACGAAACACCTGTGATCAGGACAGGTATCTGACGTTATAACAGTATGAATGTAATCTGACACAAAACACCTGAGATCAGGACAGATCTGAAGTTATAATATAAAAGGTATGTGACACGAAACCCCTGAGATCAGGACAGATCTGAAGTTATAATATAAAAGGTATGTGACACGAAACCCCTGTGATCAGGACAGGTATCTGAAGTTATAACAGTATGAATGTAATCTGACATGAAACACCTGTAATCAGGACAAATCTGAAGATATAATATAAAAGGTATGTGACACGAAGCACTTGAGATAAGGACAGGTATCTGAAGTTACTGTAAATAATATAAAATGTAATCTGACACGAAACCCCTGAGATCAGGAAAGGTATCTGAAGTTATAACAGTATGAATGTAATCTGACACGAAACACCTGAGATCAGGACAGATTTCTGAAGTTATAACAGTATGAATGTAATCTGACACGAAACACCTGAGATCAGGACAGGTATCTGAAGTTACTGTATATAATACAAAAGGTATGTGACACGAAACACCTGTGATCAGGACAAGTATCTGAAGTTATAACAGTATAAATGTAATCTGACACGAAACACCTGAGATCAGGACAGGTATCTGAAGTTACTGTATATAATACAAAAGGTATGTGATACGAAACACCTGTGATCAGGACAGGTATCTGAAGTTATAACATTATGAATGTAATCTGACACGAAACCCCTGAGATCAGGACAGATCTGAAGTTATAATATAAAAGGTATGTGACACGAAACACCTGTGATCAGGAAAGATCTGAAGTTATAATATAAAAGGTATGTGACACGAAACCCCTGAGATCAGGACAGGTATCTGAAGTTACTGTACATAATATAAAAGGTATGTGACACGAAACACCTGAGATCAGGACAGATCTGAAGTTATAATATAAAAGGTATGTGACACGAAACCCCTGAGATCAGGACAGGTATCTGAAGTTATAACAGTATGAATGTAATCTTACATGAAACCCCTGAGATCAGGACAGGTATCTGAAGTTACTGTATATAAAATAAAAGGCACGTGACACGAAACCCCTGAGATCAGGACAGGTATCTGAAGTTACTGTATATAATATAAAAGGTATGTGACACGAAACACCTGTGATCAGGACAGGTATCTGAAGTTACTGCATATAATATAAAAGGTATGTGACACGAAACACCTGTGATCAGTACAGGTATCTGACGTTATAACAGTATGAATGTAATCTGACACAAAACACCTGAGATCAGGACAGAACTGAAGTTATAATATAAAAGGTATGTGACACGAAACACCTGAGATCAGGACAGGTATCTGAAGTTATAACAGTATGAATGTAATCTGACACAAAACACCTGAGATCAGGACAGGTATCTGAAGTTATAACAGTATGAATGTAATCTGACACGAAACCCCTGAGATCAGGACAGGTATCTGAAGTTACTGTATATAATATAAAAGGTATGTGACACGAAACCCCTGAGATCAGGACAGGTATCTGAAGTTATAACAGTATGAATGTAATCTGACACGAAACACCTGTGATCAGGACAGATCTGAATTTATAATATAAAAGGTATGTGACACGAAACCCCTGAGATCAGGACAGGTATCTGAAGTTATAACAGTATGAATGTAATCTGACACGAAACACCTGAGATCAGGACAGGTATCTGAAGTTATAACAGTATGAATGTAATCTGACACAAACACCAGTGATCAGGACAGATCTGAAGTTATAATATAAAAGGTATGTGCCACGAAACACCTGTGATCAGGACAGATCTGAAGTTATAATATAAAAGGTATGTGACACGAAACACCTGTGATCAGGACAGGTATCTGAAGTTATAACAGTATGAATGTAATCTGACACAAAACACCAGAGATCAGGACAGGTATCTGAAGTTACTGTATATAATATAAAAGGAATGTGACACGAAACACCTGTGATCAGGACAGGTATCTGACGTTATAACAGTATGAATGTAATCTGACACAAAACACCTGAGATCAGGACAGGTATCTGAAGTTATAACAGTATGAATGTAATCTGACACGAAACCCCTGAGATCAGGACAGATCTGAAGTTATAATATAAAAGGTATGTGGCACGAAACACCTGTGATCAGGACAGATCTGAAGTTATAATATAAAATGTATGTGACACGAATCCCCTGAAATCAGGACATGTATCTGAAGTTACTGTATATAATATAAAAGGTATGTGACACGAAACACCTGTGATCAAGACAGGTATCTGAAGTTACTGTATATAATATAAAAGGTATGTGACACGAAACACCTGTGATCAGGACAGGTATCTGACGTTATAACCGTATGAATGTAATCTGACACAAAACACCTGAGATCAGGACAGATCTGAAGTTATAATATAAAAGGTATGTGACACGAAACCCCTGAGATCAGGACAGATCTGAAGTTATAATATAAAAGGTATGTGACACGAAACCCCTGTGATCAGGACAGGTATCTGAAGTTATAACAGTATGAATGTAATCTGACATGAAACACCTGTAATCAGGACAAATCTGAAGATATAATATAAAAGGTATGTGACACGAAGCACTTGAGATAAGGACAGGTATCTGAAGTTACTGTAAATAATATAAAATGTAATCTGACACGAAACCCCTGAGATCAGGAAAGGTATCTGAAGTTATAACAGTATGAATGTAATCTGACACGAAACACCTGAGATCAGGACAGATTTCTGAAGTTATAACAGTATGAATGTAATCTGACACGAAACACCTGAGATCAGGACAGGTATCTGAAGTTACTGTATATAATACAAAAGGTATGTGACACGAAACACCTGTGATCAGGACAAGTATCTGAAGTTATAACAGTATAAATGTAATCTGACACGAAACACCTGAGATCAGGACAGGTATCTGAAGTTACTGTATATAATACAAAAGGTATGTGACATAAAACACCTGTGATCAGGACAGGTATCTGAAGTTATAACAGTATGAATGTAATCTGACAAGAAACACCTGTGATCAGGACAGATCTGAAGATATAATATAAAAGGTATGTGACACGAAACCCCTGAGATCAGGACAGATATCTGAAGTTATAACAGTATGAATGTAATCTGTCACGAAACACCTGTGATCAGGACAGGTATCTGAAGTTATAACAGTATGAATGTAATCTGACACGAAACACCTGAGATCAGGACAGGTATCTGAAGTTACTGTATATAATATAAAAGGTATGTGACACGAAACACCTGTGATCAGGACTGGTATCTGAAGTTACTGTATATAATATAAAAGGTATGTGACACGAAACACCTGTGATCAGGACAGGCATCTGAAGTTATAACAGTATGAATGTAATCTGAAACGAAACACCTGTGATCAGGACAGGTATCTGAAGTTATAACAGTATGAATGTAATCTGACACAAACACCTGTGATCAGGACAGGTATCTGAAGTTACTGTATATAATATAAAAGGTATGTGACACGAAACCCCTGTGATCAGGACAGGTATCTGAAGTTACTGTATATAATATAAAAGGTATGTGACACGAAACACCTGTGATGAGGACAGGCATCTGAAGTTATACCAGTATGAATGTAATCTGAAACGAAACACCAGTGATCAGGACAGATCTGAAGTTATAATATAAAAGGTATGTGACACGAAACACCTGTGATCAGGACAGATCTGAAGTTATAATATAAAAGGTATGTGACATGAAACTCCTGAGATCAGGACAGGTATCTGAAGTTACTGTATATAATATAAAAGGTATGTGACACGAAACACCTGTGATCAGGACAGTTATCTGAAGTTATAACAGTATGAATGTAATCTGACACAAAACACCTGAGATCAGGACAGATCTGAAGTTATAATATAAAAGGTATGTGACACGAAACACCTGTGATCAGGACAGATCTGAAGTTATTATATAAAAGGTATGTGACACGAAACCCCTGAGATCAGGACAGGTATCTGAAGTTACTGTATATAATATAAAAGGTATGAAACACGAAACACCTGTGATCAGGACAGGTATCTGAAGTTACTGTACATAATATAAAAGGTATGTGACACGAAACACCTGTGATCAGGACAGGTATCTGACGTTATAACAGTATGAATGTAATCTGACACAAAACACCTGAGATCAGGACAGATCTGAAGTTATAATATAAAAGGTATGTGACACGAAACACATGTGATCAGGACAGGTATCTGAAGTTATAACAGTATGAATGTAATCTGACACAAAACACCTGAGATCAGGACAGGTATCTGAAGTTACTGTATATAATATAAAAGGTATGTGACACGAAACACCTGTGATCAGGACAGGTATCTGACGTTATAACAGTATGAATGTAATCTGACACAAAACACCTGAGATCAGGACAGGTATATGAAGTTATAACAGTATGAATGTAATCTGACACGAAACCCCTGAGATCAGGACAGATCTGAAGTTATAATATAAAAGGTATGTGGCACGAAACACCTGTGATCAGGACAGATCTGAAGTTATAATATAAAATGTATGTGACACGAATCCCCTGAAATCAGGACAGGTATCTGAAGTTACTGTATATAATATAAAAGGTATGTGACACGAAACACCTGTGATCAGGACAGGTATCTGACGTTATAACAGTATGAATATAATCTGACACAAAACACCTGAGATCAGGACAGATCTGAAGTTATAATATAAAAGGTATGTGACACGAAACACCTGTGATCAGGACAGCTATCTGAAGTTATAACAGTATGAATGTAATCTGACACAAAACACCTGAGATCAGGACAGATCTGAAGTTATAATATAAAAGGTATGTGACACGAAACACCTGTGATCAGGACAGGTATCTGAAGTTACTGTACATAATATAAAAGGTATGTGACACGAAACACCTGTGATCAGGACAGGTATCTGACGTTATAACAGTATGAATGTAATCTGACACAAAACACCTGAGATCAGGACAGGTATCTGAAGTTATAACATTATGAATGTAATCTGACACGAAACCCCTGAGATCAGGACAGATCTGAAGTTATAATATAAAAGGAATGTGACACGAAACACCTGTGTTCAGGAAAGATCTGAAGTTATAATATAAAAGGTATGTGACACGAAACCCCTGAGATCAGGACAGGTATCTGAAGTTACTGTACATAATTTAAAAGGTATGTGAGACGAAACACCTGAGATCAGGACAGATCTGAAGTTATAATATAAAAGGTATGTGACACGAAACCCCTGAGATCAGGACAGGTATCTGAAGTTACTGTACATAATATAAAAGGTATGTGACACGAAACACCTGAGATCAGGACAGATCTGAAGTTATAATATAAAAGGTATGTGACACGAAACCCCTGAGATCAGGACAGGTATCTGAAGTTATAACAGTATGAATGTAATCTGACACGAAACCCCTGAGATCAGGACAGGTATCTGAAGTTACTGTATATAAAATAAAAGGCACGTGACACGAAACCCCTGAGATCAGGACAGGTATCTGAAGTTACTGTATATAATATAAAAGGTATGTGACACGAAACACCTGTGATCAGGACAGGTATCTGAAGTTACTGCATATAATATAAAAGGTATGTGACACGAAACACCTGTGATCAGGACAGGTATATGAAGTTATAACAGTATGAATGTAATCTGACACGAAACCCCTGAGATCAGGACAGATCTGAAGTTATAATATAAAAGGTATGTGGCACGAAACACCTGTGATCAGGACAGATCTGAAGTTATAATATAAAATGTATGTGACACGAATCCCCTGAAATCAGGACAGGTATCTGAAGTTACTGTATATAATATAAAAGGTATGTGACACGAAACACCTGTGATCAGGACAGGTATCTGACGTTATAACAGTATGAATATAATCTGACACAAAACACCTGAGATCAGGACAGATCTGAAGTTATAATATAAAAGGTATGTGACACGAAACACCTGTGATCAGGACAGCTATCTGAAGTTATAACAGTATGAATGTAATCTGACACAAAACACCTGAGATCAGGACAGATCTGAAGTTACAATATAAAAGGTATGTGACACGAAACCCCTGAGATCAGGACAGATCTGAAGTTATAATATAAAAGGAATGTGACACGAAACACCTGTGTTCAGAAAAGATCTGAAGTTATAATATAAAAGGTATGTGACACGAAACCCCTGAGATCAGGACAGGTATCTGAAGTTACTGTACATAATTTAAAAGGTATGTGAGACGAAACACCTGAGATCAGGACAGATCTGAAGTTATAATATAAAAGGTATGTGACACGAAACCCCTGAGATCAGGACAGGTATCTGAAGTTACTGTACATAATATAAAAGGTATGTGACACGAAACACCTGAGATCAGGACAGATCTGAAGTTATAATATAAAAGGTATGTGACACGAAACCCCTGAGATCAGGACAGGTATCTGAAGTTATAACAGTATGAATGTAATCTGACACGAAACCCCTAAGATCAGGACAGGTATCTGAAGTTACTGTATATAAAATAAAAGGCACGTGACACGAAACCCCTGAGATCAGGACAGGTATCTGAAGTTACTGTATATAATATAAAAGGTATGTGACACGAAACACCTGTGATCAGGACAGGTATCTGAAGTTACTGCATATAATATAAAAGGTATGTGACACGAAACACCTGTGATCAGGACAGGTATATGAAGTTATAACAGTATGAATGTAATCTGACACGAAACCCCTGAGATCAGGACAGATCTGAAGTTATAATATAAAAGGTATGTGGCACGAAACACCTGTGATCAGGACAGATCTGAAGTTATAATATAAAATGTATGTGACACGAATCCCCTGAAATCAGGACAGGTATCTGAAGTTACTGTATATAATATAAAAGGTATGTGACACGAAACACCTGTGATCAGGACAGGTATCTGACGTTATAACAGTATGAATATAATCTGACACAAAACACCTGAGATCAGGACAGATCTGAAGTTATAATATAAAAGGTATGTGACACGAAACACCTGTGATCAGGACAGGTATCTGAAGTTACTGTACATAATATAAAAGGTATGTGACACGAAACACCTGTGATCAGGACAGGTATCTGACGTTATAACAGTATGAATGTAATCTGACACAAAACACCTGAGATCAGGACAGGTATCTGAAGTTATAACATTATGAATGTAATCTGACACGAAACCCCTGAGATCAGGACAGGTATATGAAGTTATAACAGTATGAATGTAATCTGACACGAAACCCCTGAGATCAGGACAGATCTGAAGTTATAATATAAAAGGTATGTGGCACGAAACACCTGTGATCAGGACAGATCTGAAGTTATAATATAAAATGTATGTGACACGAATCCCCTGAAATCAGGACAGGTATCTGAAGTTACTGTATATAATATAAAAGGTATGTGACACGAAACACCTGTGATCAGGACAGGTATCTGACGTTATAACAGTATGAATATAATCTGACACAAAACACCTGAGATCAGGACCGATCTGAAGTTATAATATAAAAGGTATGTGACACGAAACACCTGTGATCAGGACAGCTATCTGAAGTTATAACAGTATGAATGTAATCTGACACAAAACACCTGAGATCAGGACAGATCTGAAGTTATAATATAAAAGGTATGTGACACGAAACACCTGTGATCAGGACAGGTATCTGAAGTTACTGTACATAATATAAAAGGTATGTGACACGAAACACCTGTGATCAGGACAGGTATCTGACGTTATAACAGTATGAATGTAATCTGACACAAAACACCTGAGATCAGGACAGGTATCTGAAGTTATAACATTATTAATGTAATCTGACACGAAACCCCTGAGATCAGGACAGATCTGAAGTTATAATATAAAAGGAATGTGACACGAAACACCTGTGTTCAGGAAAGATCTGAAGTTATAATATAAAAGGTATGTGACACGAAACCCCTGAGATCAGGACAGGTATCTGAAGTTACTGTACATAATTTAAAAGGTATGTGAGACGAAACACCTGAGATCAGGACAGATCTGAAGTTATAATATAAAAGGTATGTGACACGAAACCCCTGAGATCAGGACAGGTATCTGAAGTTACTGTACATAATATAAAAGGTATGTGACACGAAACACCTGAGATCAGGACAGATCTGAAGTTATAATATAAAAGGTATGTGACACGAAACCCCTGAGATCAGGACAGGTATCTGAAGTTATAACAGTATGAATGTAATCTGACACGAAACCCCTGAGATCAGGACAGGTATCTGAAGTTACTGTATATAAAATAAAAGGCACGTGACACGAAACCCCTGAGATCAGGACAGGTATCTGAAGTTACTGTATATAATATAAAAGGTATGTGACACGAAACACCTGTGATCAGGACAGGTATCTGAAGTTACTGCATATAATATAAAAGGTATGTGACACGAAACACCTGTGATCAGGACAGGTATCTGACGTTATAACAGTATGAATGTAATCTGACACAAAACACCTGAGATCAGGACAGATCTGAAGTTATAATATTAAAGGTATGTGACACGAAACACCTGAGATCAGGACAGGTATCTGAAGTTATAACAGTATGAATGTAATCTGACACAAAACACCTGAGATCAGGACAGGTATCTGAAGTTATAACAGTATGAATGTAATCTGACACGAAACCCCTGAGATCAGGACAGGTATCTGAAGTTACTGTATATAATATAAAAGGCATGTGACACGAAACCCCTGAGATCAGGACAGGTATCTGAAGTTACTGTATATAATATAAAAGGTATGTGACACGAAACCCCTGAGATCAGGACAGGTATCTGAAGTTATAACAGTATGAATGTAATCTGAAACGAAACACCTGTGATCAGGACAGATCTGAAGTTATAATATAAAAGGTATGTGACACGAAACCCCTGAGATCAGGACAGGTATCTGAAGTTATAACAGTATGAATGTAATCTGACACGAAACACCTGAGATCAGGACAGGTATCTGAAGTTATAACAGTATGAATGTAATCTGACACAAACACCAGTGATCAGGACAGATCTGAAGTTATAATATAAAAGGTATGTGCCACGAAACACCTGTGATCAGGACAGATCTGAAGTTATAATATAAAAGGTATGTGACACGAAACACCTGTGATCAGGACAGGTATCTGAAGTTATAACATTATGAATGTAATCTGACACGAAACACCTGTGATCAGGACAGGTATCTGAAGTTACTGTACATAATATAAAAGGTATGTGACACGAAACACCTGTGATCAGGACAGGTATCTGAAGTTACTGTACATAATATAAAAGGTATGTGACACGAAACACCTGAGATCAGGACAGATCTGAATTTATAATATAAAAGGTATGTGACACGAAACACCTGTGATCAGGACAGGTATCTGACGTTATAACAGTATGAATGTAATCTGACACAAAACACCTGAGATCAGGACAGGTATCTGAAGTTATAACATTATGAATGTAATCTGACACGAAACCCCTGAGATCAGGACAGATCTGAAGTTATAATATAAAAGGAATGTGACACGAAAAACCTGTGTTCAGAAAAGATCTGAAGTTATAATATAAAAGGTATGTGACACGAAACCCCTGAGATCAGGACAGGTATCTGAAGTTACTGTACATAATTTAAAAGGTATGTGAGACGAAACACCTGAGATCAGGACAGATCTGAAGTTATAATATAAAAGGTATGTGACACGAAACCCCTGAGATCAGGACAGGTATCTGAAGTTACTGTACATAATATAAAAGGTATGTGACACGAAACACCTGAGATCAGGACAGATCTGAAGTTATAATATAAAAGGTATGTGACACGAAACCCCTGAGATCAGGACAGGTATCTGAAGTTATAACAGTATGAATGTAATCTGACACGAAACCCCTGAGATCAGGACAGGTATCTGAAGTTACTGTATATAAAATAAAAGGCACGTGACACGAAACCCCTGAGATCAGGACAGGTATCTGAAGTTACTGTATATAATATAAAAGGTATGTGACACGAAACACCTGTGATCAGGACAGGTATCTGAAGTTACTGCATATAATATAAAAGGTATGTGACACGAAACACCTGTGATCAGGACAGGTATATGAAGTTATAACAGTATGAATGTAATCTGACACGAAACCCCTGAGATCAGGACAGATCTGAAGTTATAATATAAAAGGTATGTGGCACGAAACACCTGTGATCAGGACAGATCTGAAGTTATAATATAAAATGTATGTGACACGAATCCCCTGAAATCAGGACAGGTATCTGAAGTTACTGTATATAATATAAAAGGTATGTGACACGAAACACCTGTGATCAGGACAGCTATCTGACGTTATAACAGTATGAATGTAATCTGACACGAAACCCCTGAGATCAGGACAGATCTGAAGTTATAATATAAAAGGTATGTGACACGAAACACCTGTGATCAGGACAGGTATCTGAAGTTACTGTACATAATATAAAAGGTATGTGACACGAAACACCTGTGATCAGGACAGGTATCTGACGTTATAACAGTATGAATGTAATCTGACACAAAACACCTGAGATCAGGACAGGTATCTGAAGTTATAACATTATGAATGTAATCTGACACGAAACCCCTGAGATCAGGACAGGTATATGAAGTTATAACAGTATGAATGTAATCTGACACGAAACCCCTGAGATCAGGACAGATCTGAAGTTATAATATAAAAGGTATGTGGCACGAAACACCTGTGATCAGGACAGATCTGAAGTTATAATATAAAATGTATGTGACACGAATCCCCTGAAATCAGGACAGGTATCTGAAGTTACTGTATATAATATAAAAGGTATGTGACACGAAACACCTGTGATCAGGACAGGTATCTGACGTTATAACAGTATGAATATAATCTGACACAAAACACCTGAGATCAGGACCGATCTGAAGTTATAATATAAAAGGTATGTGACACGAAACACCTGTGATCAGGACAGCTATCTGAAGTTATAACAGTATGAATGTAATCTGACACAAAACACCTGAGATCAGGACAGATCTGAAGTTATAATATAAAAGGTATGTGACACGAAACACCTGTGATCAGGACAGGTATCTGAAGTTACTGTACATAATATAAAAGGTATGTGACACGAAACACCTGTGATCAGGACAGGTATCTGACGTTATAACAGTATGAATGTAATCTGACACAAAACACCTGAGATCAGGACAGGTATCTGAAGTTATAACATTATGAATGTAATCTGACACGAAACCCCTGAGATCAGGACAGATCTGAAGTTATAATATAAAAGGAATGTGACACGAAACACCTGTGTTCAGGAAAGATCTGAAGTTATAATATAAAAGGTATGTGACACGAAACCCCTGAGATCAGGACAGGTATCTGAAGTTACTGTACATAATTTAAAAGGTATGTGAGACGAAACACCTGAGATCAGGACAGATCTGAAGTTATAATATAAAAGGTATGTGACACGAAACCCCTGAGATCAGGACAGGTATCTGAAGTTACTGTACATAATATAAAAGGTATGTGACACGAAACACCTGAGATCAGGACAGATCTGAAGTTATAATATAAAAGGTATGTGACACGAAACCCCTGAGATCAGGACAGGTATCTGAAGTTATAACAGTATGAATGTAATCTGACACGAAACCCCTGAGATCAGGACAGGTATCTGAAGTTACTGTATATAAAATAAAAGGCACGTGACACGAAACCCCTGAGATCAGGACAGGTATCTGAAGTTACTGTATATAATATAAAAGGTATGTGACACGAAACACCTGTGATCAGGACAGGTATCTGAAGTTACTGCATATAATATAAAAGGTATGTGACACGAAACACCTGTGATCAGGACAGGTATCTGACGTTATAACAGTATGAATGTAATCTGACACAAAACACCTGAGATCAGGACAGATCTGAAGTTATAATATTAAAGGTATGTGACACGAAACACCTGAGATCAGGACAGGTATCTGAAGTTATAACAGTATGAATGTAATCTGACACAAAACACCTGAGATCAGGACAGGTATCTGAAGTTATAACAGTATGAATGTAATCTGACACGAAACCCCTGAGATCAGGACAGGTATCTGAAGTTACTGTATATAATATAAAAGGCATGTGACACGAAACCCCTGAGATCAGGACAGGTATCTGAAGTTACTGTATATAATATAAAAGGTATGTGACACGAAACCCCTGAGATCAGGACAGGTATCTGAAGTTATAACAGTATGAATGTAATCTGAAACGAAACACCTGTGATCAGGACAGATCTGAAGTTATAATATAAAAGGTATGTGACACGAAACCCCTGAGATCAGGACAGGTATCTGAAGTTATAACAGTATGAATGTAATCTGACACGAAACACCTGAGATCAGGACAGGTATCTGAAGTTATAACAGTATGAATGTAATCTGACACAAACACCAGTGATCAGGACAGATCTGAAGTTATAATATAAAAGGTATGTGCCACGAAACACCTGTGATCAGGACAGATCTGAAGTTATAATATAAAAGGTATGTGACACGAAACACCTGTGATCAGGACAGGTATCTGAAGTTATAACATTATGAATGTAATCTGACACGAAACACCTGTGATCAGGACAGGTATCTGAAGTTACTGTACATAATATAAAAGGTATGTGACACGAAACACCTGTGATCAGGACAGGTATCTGAAGTTACTGTACATAATATAAAAGGTATGTGACACGAAACACCTGAGATCAGGACAGATCTGAATTTATAATATAAAAGGTATGTGACACGAAACCCCTGAGATCAGGACAGGTATCTGAAGTTATAACAGTATGAATGTAATCTGACACGAAACCCCTGAGATCAGGACAGGTATCTGAAGTTATAACAGTATGAATGTAATCTGACATGAAACACCTGTAATCAGGACAAATCTGAAGTTATAATATAAAAGGTATGTGACACGAAACACCTGTGATCAGGACAGCTATCTGAAGTTATAACAGTATGAATGTAATCTGACACAAAACACCTGAGATCAGGACAGATCTGAAGTTATAATATAAAAGGTATGTGACACGAAACACCTGTGATCAGGACAGGTATCTGAAGTTACTGTACATAATATAAAAGGTATGTGACACGAAACACCTGTGATCAGGACAGGTATCTGACGTTATAACAGTATGAATGTAATCTGACACGAAACCCCTGAGATCAGGACAGATCTGAAGTTATAATATAAAAGGTATGTGACACGAAACACCTGTGATCAGGAAAGATCTGAAGTTATAATATAAAAGGTATGTGACACGAAACCCCTGAGATCAGGACAGGTATCTGACGTTACTGTACATAATATAAAAGGTATGTGAGACGAAACACCTGAGATCAGGACAGATCTGAATTTATAATATAAAAGGTATGTGACACGAAACCCCTGAGATCAGGACAGGTATCTGAAGTTATAACAGTATGAATGTAATCTGACACGAAACCCCTGAGATCAGGACAGGTATCTGAAGTTACTGTATATAAAATAAAAGGCATGTGACACGAAACCCCTGAGATCAGGACAGGTATCTGAAGTTACTGTATATAATATAAAAGGTATGTGACACGAAACACCTGTGATCAGGACAGGTATCTGAAGTTACTGCATATAATATAAAAGGTATGTGACACGAAACACCTGTGATCAGGACAGGTATCTGACGTTATAACAGTATGAATGTAATCTGACACGAAACCCCTGAGATCAGGACAGATCTGAAGTTATAATATAAAAGGTATGTGACACGAAACACCTGTGATCAGGACAGATCTGAAGTTATAATATAAAAGGTATGTGACATGAAACCCCTGAGATCAGGACAGGTATCTGAAGTTACTGTACATAATATAAAAGGTATGTGACACGAAACACCTGAGATCAGGACAGATCTGAAGTTATAATATAAAAGGTATGTGACATGAAACCCCTGAGATCAGGACAGGTATCTGAAGTTATAACAGTATGAATGTAATCTGACACGAAACCCCTGAGATCAGGACAGGTATCTGAAGTTACTGTACATAATATAAAAGGTATGTGACACGAAACACCTGAGATCAGGACAGATCTGAAGTTATAATATAAAAGGTATTTGACTTGAAACCCCTGAGATCAGGACAGGTATCTAAAGTTATGACAGTATGAATGTAATCTGACACGAAACCCCTGAGATCAGGACAGGTATCTGAAGTTACTGTATATAAAATAAAAGGCATGTGACACGAAACCCCTGAGATCAGGACAGATCTGAAGTTACTGTATATAATATAAAAGGTATGTGACACGAAACACCTGTGATCAGGACAGGTATCTGACGTTATAACAGTATGAATGTAATCTGACACGAAACACCTGAGATCAGGACAGATCTGAAGTTATAATATAAAAGGTATGTGACACGAAACACCTGAGATCAGGACAGGTATCTGAAGTTATAACAGTATGAATGTAATCTGACACAAAACACCTGAGATCAGGACAGGTATCTGAAGTTATAACAGTATGAATGTAATCTGACACGAAACCCCTGAGATCAGGACAGGTATCTGAAGTCACTGTATATAATATAAAAGGCATGTGACACAAAACCCCTGAGATCAGGACAGGTATCTGACGTTATAACAGTATGAATGTAATCTGACACAAAACACCTGAGATCAGGACAGATCTGAAGTTATAATATAAAAGGTATGTGACACGAAACAGCTGTGATCAGGACAGGTATCTGAAGTTATAACAATATGAATGTAATCTGACACAAAACACCTGAGATCAGGACAGATCTGAAGTTATAATATAAAAGGTATGTGACACGAAACACCTGTGATCAGGACAGGTATCTGAAGTTACTGTACATAATATAAAAGGTATGTGACACGAAACACCTGTGATCAGTACAGGTATCTGAAGTTATAACAGTATGAATGTAATCTCACACGAAACCCCTGAGATCAGGACAGATCTGAAGTTATAATATAAAAGGTATGTGACACGAAACACCTGTGATCAGGACAGATCTGAAGTTATAATATAAAAGGTATGTGACATGAAACCACTGAGATCAGGACAGGTATCTGAAGTTACTGTACATAATATAAAAGGTATGTGACACGAAACACCTGAGATCAGGACAGATCTGAAGTTATAATATAAAAGGTATGTGACATGAAACCCCTGAGATCAGGACAGGTATCTGAAGTTATAACAGTATGAATGTAATCTGACACGAAACCCCTGAGATCAGGACAGGTATCTGAAGTTACTGTACATAATATAAAAGGTATGTGACACGAAACACCTGAGATCAGGACAGATCTGAAGTTATAATATAAAAGGTATGTGACATGAAACCCCTGAGATCAGGACAGGTATCTGAAGTTATAACAGTATGAATGTAATCTGACACGAAACCCCTGAGATCAGGACAGGTATCTGAAGTTACTGTATATAAAATAAAAGGCATGTGACACGAAACCCCTGAGATCAGGACAGGTATCTGAAGTTACTGTATATAATATAAAAGGTATGTGACACGAAACACCTGTGATCAGGACAGGTATCTGAAGTTACTGTATATAATATAAAAGGTATGTGACACGAAACACCTGTGATCAGGACAGGTATCTGACGTTATAACAGTATGAATGTAATCTGACACAAAACACCTGAGATCAGGACAGATCTGAAGTTATAATATAAAAGGTATGTGACACGAAACACCTGAGATCAGGACCGGTATCTGAAGTTATAACAGTATGAATGTAATCTGACACAAAACACCTGAGATCAGGACAGGTATCTGAAGTTATAACAGTATGAATGTAATCTGACACGAAACCCCTGAGATCAGGACAGGTATCTGAAGTCACTGTATATAATATAAAAGGCATGTGACACAAAACCCCTGAGATCAGGACAGGTATCTGACATTATAACAGTATGAATGTAATCTGATACGAAACACCTGTGATCAGGACAGATCTGAAGTTATAATATAAAAGGTATGTGACACGAAACACCTGAGATCAGGACAGGTATCTGAAGTTATAACAGTATGAATGTTATCTGACTCGAAACACCTGAGATCAGGACAGGTATTTGAAGTTACTGTATATAATATAAAAGGTATGTGACACGAAACCCCTGAGATCAGGACAGGTATCTGAAGTTATAACAGTATGAATGTAATCTGACACAAAACACCTGAGATCAGGACAGATCTGAAGTTATAATATAAAAGGTATGTGACACAAAACCCCTGAGATCAGGACAGGTATCTGAAGTTATAACAGTATGAATGTAATCTGACACGAAACCCCTGAGGTCAGGACAGGTATCTGAAGTTACTGTATATAATATAAAAGGTATGTGACACGAAACACCTGTGATCAGGACAGGTATCTGAAGTTACTGTATATAATATAAAAGGTATGTGACACGAAACACCTGTGATCAGTACAGGTATCTGACGTTATAACAGTATGAATGTAATCTGACACAAAACACCTGAGATCAGGACAGATCTGAAGTTATAATATAAAAGGTATGTGACACGAAACACCTGTGATCAGGACAGATCTGAAGTTATAATATAAAAGTTATGTGACACGAAACCCCTGAGATCAGGACAGGTAACTGAAATTATAACAGTATGAATGTAATCTGACACAAAACACCTGCGATTAGGACAGGTATCTGAAGTTATAACAGTATGAATGTAATCTGACACGAAACCCCTGAGATCAGGACAAATCTGAAGTTATAATATAAAAGGTATGTGACACGAAACACCTGTGATCAGGACAGATCTGAAGTTATAATATAAAAGGTATGTGACACGAAACCCCTGAGATCAGGACAGGTATCTGAAGTTACTGTATATAATATAAAAGGTATGTGACACGAAACACCTGTGATCAGTACAGGTATCTGACGTTATAACAGTATGAATGTAATCTGACACAAAACACCTGAGATCAGGACAGATCTGAAGTTATAATATAAAAGGTATGTGACACGAAACACCTGTGATCAGGACAGATCTGAAGTTATAATATAAAAGTTATGTGACACGAAACCCCTGAGATCAGGACAGGTAACTGAAATTATAACAGTATGAATGTAATCTGACACAAAACACCTGCGATTAGGACAGGTATCTGAAGTTATAACAGTATGAATGTAATCTGACACGAAACCCCTGAGATCAGGACAAATCTGAAGTTATAATATAAAAGGTATGTGACACGAAACACCTGTGATCAGGACAGATCTGAAGTTATAATATAAAAGGTATGTGACACGAAACCCCTGAGATCAGGACAGGTATCTGAAGTTACTGTATATAATATAAAAGGTATGTGACACGAAACACCTGTGATCAGGACAGGTATCTGACGTTATAACAGTATGAATGTAATCTGACACAAAACACCTGAGATCAGGACAGATCTGAAGTTATGATATAAAAGGTATGTGACACGAAACACCTGTGATCAGGACAGATCTGAAGTTATAATATAAAAGGTATGTGACACAAAACCCCTGAGATCAGGACAGGTAACTGAAGTTATAACAGTATGAATGTAATCTGACACAAAACACCTGAGATCAGGACAGGTATCTGAAGTTACTGTATATAATATAAAAGGCATGTGACACGAAACCCCTGAGATCAGGACAGGTATCTGAAGTTATAACAGTATGAATGTAATCTGACACGAAACACCTGTGATCAGGACAGATCTGAAGTTATAATATAAAAGGTATGTGACACGAAACACCTGAGATCAGGACAGGTATCTGAAGTTATAACAGTATGAATGTAATCTGACTCGAAACACCTGAGATCAGGACAGGTATTTGAAGTTACTGTATATAATATAAAAGGTATGTGACACGAAACCCCTGAGATCAGGACAGGTATCTGAAGTTATAGCAGTATAAATGTAATCTGACACGAAATACCTGCGATTAGGACAGGTATCTGAAGTTACTGTATATAATAAAAAATTTATTTAACACGAAACTTAGGACTTAGGACTGCGCATGTGCACTGGCTGGTCCAGCCTGAGAAAAAAAAGAAAGAAAGAAAAAAAAGAAGCTCTTTTTAACATTATTTGAGCAATTGAAACAACATGTATGAGACAGTTGCTGTCAGATTTCATTAGTAATTTCAAATATGAAATTTAATTGTAAGCTTGGTGAACAGTTTTGGAGAATTTTATGTTTTTTTTTTTTGTTTTTTTTTTTGATTAAACAAAATTGTATGGACAAAAGAGTAAAAAGAATATCTGGTGCACTGTAAATGATAAAGAAAATACTTCAAGGCATTTTATGGAATACAATAAGCAACTAATTTGATGTTAACAATGTGATTTTATTTATAAATGTTCATAAAGCTGCTTGTACTTGTTTTGAAGATATATACATTACTGTTCAAAGGTTTTGTATAAGGTTCTTTGTGCATATTTACCAACTGCTTTTATCTGATTACAAATATAGTCAAAAACAGTAATATTATGAAATATGTCTTACAATTTAAAGTTACTGTTTTCTTTTTTTTCCTGTGATGTCTTCAGTGTCACACAATCCTTCCGAAATCATTCTAATATGTTGAGTTGATAATCATCCAATATGCTGATTTGCTGCTCCTGAAACATTTCTTATTATTACAGTGGGAAATGGTTGTAGCCTACTGCTCAATGAAGTGTGGAAACCATTATACAGTGACAGGAAGTTCAGAAGAACAACATTTATTTTGAATAGAAATCTTTTGTAACATTATAAATCTTACTCTTTACTGTCAGTTAAAAATGACAAATTCAGGTTTTCGTCACCACCGTCAGATGTGTCAGCTCCGTGTACTTTTTTAATTGTATTCTTTTGTTTGACCAGGATGCATTCAATTTATAATAAAAATAAATGTCTAATAAATTGAATAAATCAATTACTGTATTAAAACAAACAGTGAGTATGTTGTTTATAAAGCTTTTATTCAATAGTCACATTTAAGTATTTTAGATATATCATTGGAATACAAAATCCTACGGTGGTGACATCTGACGGTGATGACAAATTTGGCATTTCTTTCACGAAACAAATAGAGTTCATATAGTAGCCATTTTTTTTTATCTCTCTCTGTTGATGCTAGATGCTAATGGAAGCCACTTCAGGATAATAAAATGATCAAAATATTTCAAATACTTTCCTAAGAAATTGGAAGATGGTGTTGACATATGATGGTTGTGACCAGGAAATATTAACATTAGGATTTAAAATATTCTAAAACTATAAAACTGACCACAGCCTGTTTGACAGTGAAGAGCCTGTCTGAAGAGAAGGATTGTGGCAAGGGGGTCGTTTTGAGTGACAGCTGCCACTGATTTTATTAGTTTAATAAATGTCTGACGGTGTTGATAAAACGTGGGGACACAAGATTGAAACCTTATGAAACATGCATGTGTCACTGAAAAACAACCTTGCTTTGATATGATATATTATTAATTGTTGCTTTTCCTAAAACAAACTTTTTCATCATTAAAAATAATTTTTATCCATTTATAGCATATGAATTATTGAACCCTTCTCTGTGGACACACTATTTTACATGTAGTGAGAAGACAATAAGTGTCATAGATTTCACATAATAATGATACAATTAAATTGAAGGGGATAATTGTGTTAAATACATTATATTATTAATCCCCATAACATTTACAATTAAAAATATTTTTTTTATTTTTGAACCTAATAGCAGTTACAATTGCTGGACATGTTTTGTCCCATGTCTCAAGAATGACTGAGCTGTTATGTACTGTTAAATTTTAGAATTTTGTTTGATAAAAAGCACAAAGCTGTGTGAAATAATGGTTTAGACCTGCGTGAGTGGGATTCGAACCCCAGTACAAATAAATGCATTAAAAAAAATCAGATTGGCTGTGACATCATTTCCGCTCTTTGGCCAGCTGTTGATATGCTTCAATAGGCTTGTTTGAGATGCGCCTCACCTTGCCTGAAATGTAGGCGAGAGTAGGTGCTGCAGTGAGGGGAGGAGTGAAATAAGCGCAGTCAAGATGGACAGTTCTGAGCTCTCGAAGTGGAACAGATACATACGAGATCAAAGGCAGATATCTCACTCATATGCTGTGCTGCTGATAAACATGATATCATTTCAGTTCTGTTGCATTTATATGAATATAAAAATGATGAACAAGACTAAAAGAAGTCCATTTTTATTTTAATTCAAACATGTATTTTTAGATTTTTACAGAGAATATGACAATCACATATCTCACACAGAGATCGCACTGTCATAGTGTTTGGGAATATTCATTCAGTTCTGTGCAGATTTTGCTTATCTCAAACAAGCCTAAGGATGCATCCAGAGGTGACTTGTGCGAACTTAAGGCAGCCAGGTATCCCAGAATGCATTTCGCACCAATCAGCTAGCATTAATGGCGGAGGGGAAAACTGCAAAATTTTCAAAATATTACTGTTACTGTGTCATGAAATGCTGTTCTAAGAGTATTTCAGGCGAGAATGTACTTGTTTAAAACTCAAATCTGCGGTTTATCTATAGAGGTAGCACCTATTTGGGAGCTCGCACTCCTGAGTATATCATTATAAGTACCTATATCATTTTTTTGCTTGTTACTTAAAAAGACACATCTCTAGGCATTGCTTTTTTATAACACTGCCCTAGGGCCTTTTTTAGATGTGTCTTTTGTCAACAAAAAAATGTAGGCGGCTACTTAATCATTCACAGAATAATGCTAACCTTAACCTCGCACAGCGACAGATCAAATATCACATTAACCGTGAAATCAGTGTGCTCTTACCACAGCTTATTAAAATTAGAGGTAAATAATTGTTTGTGTGAATGACCCTTAACATTACAGTGTGATTAATAGGGATAGTTCACCCAAAAATAGCAATTCTAAACACAATTTAGATTAATATTTCAAATTAATATTTTTGTCCCTCAATTGAAAGTCCACACTTCAAAAAGTATATAAAACACAAAAGTCATCTATTAATGTAGCAGTTTTCTGAAGATACATGGTGACATTTATGTCTTGAGCACATCAAATATGGTAAACATGGAATTTTGCAATTGTCCATAATAAGTGCATTGTACCAAATGTTTAATTTAAATATAAGTACATAGTAGTTAAGGCCACATAATATAAAGTTGGACTGTATATTGTAGCACAATATATTGTTACACCTCTAGTAATCTACCAAATGCTTTTGGCAGTGTTACGGAGCCAACGAGACGAGAGACATGCAGATCCATGTGAGAGCTTTATTTACAAAGGCGTGGTCAGGAAACAAGCAAGGGTCAAACAATGGCAAACAGGTATATCACAGGCAAGGCAAAGAGTCATCCAAAACGGGCATGAGTCAGTCAACAGCGAACTATCCAAAGGGGCTTGACAAGAGAGGTAATCCGAAAACATAAGCAATAGTCCAGGCAGGGGAAAACACAATCCGAAACAGGCAAGGCAAGACTAGGAAAACTATAAAAGGCTCTGTAGGGTAGCTAAAGCTAGGGCAGCGATAAGTACTTACAATACTTGGCAGTGAGGAAGAGGAAGTCCATGGTTTATGTAGTATGTGCGATTGTGTAATAGTTATCAGGTGTGAGCGTGTGATTGGTACAGCTGTGTGCAATCAGTGCAATGGATGATGGGAATTGTAGTCTGGTGAAAATGCAACAGTAGTGTGGTGCAATAGTCCATGTGGTGAGCAGGTGACCTCTGGTGGTGAGTGAACAGAAGTGCATGGGCAGGATTCGTGACATACATTTGCTGTTTATTTTGAGATGTTAATGTTTTTTTTAACATACTAGATGTTTGACATTGGATGTCGAGTGATATTCACTTGATATGTTTCTAATATGATTTTTATCTCTTGATATGTTTTTGTTTTTGTGGCACATTTATGAAAATATAAATTGTGAAATATAAAACCTTAGCACCTCAAGGTTTTATATGTGTACTATTTTTCATACAGTATATCAACAAATGTTTTGAATAAACATGAAATTTGACAATGTTCAGCTACACCTTGCTGAATAAAATAACATTCTGAATGGTCTTATGTGCCCATGGATCATTTTTAATGTAGTACTGAAAACAAAATTTAGTTACACAGTTCAGTTCTTTGAATAAACATGTTATTTCAAATAAGATAAGTTAATTCAACAAGATGTGTAGTTCAAAGAAATTTTGCTTTCATGTTTGTACCATTCAAGATAACAATAAAAGTTTGTTGGCCTCACTAATGTTATGTTGTTCCAACCGGGATTCAAGTTTGTTATGGCTCTTTTTTTTTTTTTTTTGGTATAACCCAAAAAAAAAAATTGATCAAAGTTGAAATACAAAGTTGATCAGACTTCATTTTTGTCGCCCCAACCATTAATTCAGGGTTTAAAGAACTATGTGCATACAATACATTCCTGAGCTTATCTAACACAGCATCTTAAGAAAGTCAGGTTACAAATTATTTTAAGCTGAATCAGCTCATTTGTTTTTACAGTGCATACATTTAATTTAAAATTCACTGTCTTTATTTTCAGGGAAAATGGGCACAAAAATTACTCATGTTGCATTCTAGAATGCAGTGGCGAGCGGTGACCTTTTTAACCGGGTATGCTGAGTACTAAGATTAAGACCACACACCCCTCCCCCCTCTCCTCCCCAGTCTCCTCTCCTCATCGTTTTTAAAACACACTCAAAGAAAACACCGTGGCACGTGTCAGTTTAAAAGTATGCACATTCCTACCTTATTTGTAAATTAAATTAATCTCCAATACTTCGTCTATAGTTTCAGGTTTATCCATAGTTATTCCAATGCTAGAAAGCTAGCTGCTTTTCCCAAGTAAAAACCGCCAAATAACGTTTACGCGTATACGTAATATTCAGAAGGTGGGGGATTCCCCCGCTCTATATGTCTCTGCTGAATTATTATTTTATTTTATTTTATTTAGGCTATTTATTTATTCATTAATTTTTTTATTCCCAGTGAATAGGAGTTAAAATTCACACCCGGGTGACACTCCAATAATAGACCATGAAAATAAAAATAAAAAATAAAATAAATAAAATATTATTATTAATAATAATAATAATGCCAAGTAATGTTGCAAACAACAATACAATCAGAGGACTTTAACTGTAAGCAACACAATACGGAAAACAAATTTATTTCTTATTTTTTTCCTGATGTTTGTTATTTAAAATTTTAAATACATTTTTATAAACTTTTTTTTTTTTTTTATTTACCACTTGTTGACGATAACGTCTTCAACATTGTCTATGACCAGCTATGTGTGGACTTTCAAAATTTGCTTTGCTTGAGAAAGCATGATAATATACAGTTATGATGTTTTTTTTTTTTTTTTTTTTTGCATATGATTTAGTCAACCTGATCTCACAGAATTCCGTGTAATGTTCACGGACTTAATTAACCTCCGAATCTGTGGTGGCATCACGGAATCGCCGAAAATTCCGTGCTGGGCTCACAGAAGGCATCAGCCGTGGTCCATGCACGGAATTCACTGGTTTAACGTAAAAAGAGTGATTCCGATGCAGTTATACTTTCACTGGAGTACCTGACAGCCCCTACCCTAAACCTACCCAGTTCTGAACAATAATGATGACGATAAATTTCCCAGTATCGCGTCGGCATATTGATGCTAAGGGTTTCCGTGCGTGGAGCACGGCTGATGCCTGTCACTGACTTACATTGGTATTACTTCTGTGAGCCCATCACAGAATTTTTTCTGTGAGCCCATCACGGAATTTTCAGCGATTCCGTGATGCCACCACAGATTCGGAGGTTAATTAAGTCCGTGAACATTACACGGAATTCTGTGAGATCACGTTGGATTTAGTCGAGTCAGTTTTGCATCAAACAATAATAATTTTCGGCAATCGAGATCTGGCAGTAACAGCGCATTTTTCCACTTGGGCGAGCGCTTCGCAGACAGCTTACCTCTTGCATGAAATCATGCGCATACCAGCTAAACACAGAGAACACGCCACAATCCTGACGAGTCATAGCCACAGAGCGCAGGCGCCAAAGCTGCAGAGAATCCGCTTACCCGGAAGCTTCTGTCACTGACGTAAATTTACAGAAAATTACCGTTGTTTGTCAAATAAATAATTTTACATACATATTCCCAACACTTTATTAAGCTGTAAATCACATCTCAAATGACAAGGATAATCATGTTTATATTAATTAGCCCGTGAACTCATTCTCTCAGACGGCCTGGGTATGCGGCACATTCGCAGCTTATATGGACTGAACGCCACTGCTAGAATGGTCACTAGATTGGAAATGTCATGGTCCTTGTTTGTGACAAACTAAAGGGTACTGGCTATTAAAAAAAAATAAAATAAATAAAAAAAACCTTTTGTGTCCCTCCCCTAACATCCTGTTTTAATCAGTAAAATGCCAACACAAGACAGAAAACTGCAGTTATATGGGGTCTCTAAAGGTAAACATGAGAGCACGCATAGGGTTTAGCTGGCAGGGCTTGGTATGGGCTGGGAAATTGTTTGCTGAGGGGAAAATGACGGGTCAGTTTCCCACTGTCAAGCTGTCGGGAAGGAGAGCAGCAAAAACACACCCATGCCACAACTCATGCTGGCACCAGCAGAGAAACGCAGAGACACAGAGCAAGAGAGAGGAGGAAAGAGAGAGAGATGATGAGAGGTGGGATGCAGACTAAAAATATGGACAAAAACACACCATCATTGTGCAAATAGCTGGCTCATTGGAGATTTTCTCATAGGGTGTGTATTACAGTTTTTTGGGTGTATGCTATACTGGCAGGGATTCGTCACAATCACCCCAGTCACCATCCAGGACAATCACCCACTCACAGTCACCTGAGTACTGATCACCCACACCTGCTGTCACCAATCAAGCCACGCTAACACACACACATCCCAGCCTCTCATTGTTCGGTCTACCGTTCACCTACACGGACTGCTCTGGACTTCGTAAGCACTACTTACCTGAAAGACTTACCCTTTGACTCTCTCCAACAAACCTGCAAGAGAAACACGCCATCCGGCCCTGTTTTGTGACAGAAGACTGGACCAGGACCGTCAATCCCATGGATCCCCATCCTCCCACACCAGCGTAAGTCCTGGAGGAGCTCATTAATTCCCTGGCTCCTCCAACACCTCCGCAATCTGCCTCTGTCTGTCCCGTGGCCCTGCCTGCTATTTACGCGGGTGACGCAGCTGAGTGTGGCGGTTTCCTGCTTCAAGTAGCGCTCTACATTGAGATGCAGCCTCAGCAATTTTCCACCAAACGCTTGAAGGTAGCTTTCCTTATTTCACTTCTCCAAGGCAAAGCACTGTTGTGGGCAAAAGCCATATGGGATGCTAATAGTATCATAACAAATTCAAACAGTGTGTTCACTAACCATTTCAAAGAGGTGTTTGGCTATGTGACAGGAAAGCTCTCTGTGGCCGATCAGCTGCTGCGGCTGTGTCAAGGTGCATCTTCCACAAACGACTACACACTAGAATTCAGGATGCTAGCGGCTACTAGCAGGTGGAATGAGGCTGCATTACTCAGTGTCTACCGGCAAGGGTTGGATCCCCTCATTCAAGTGCAAATAGCTATTTATGATGACTCCGAGGGACTGGAGAGTTTCATGCAGAGAAACCGCCTGTCACAGTGCAGAAACTGCCCACCAGTCTGTCGCGCCCGCAACAGGTTCCCTAGTACCAGAACCTATGCAAGTGGACAATTCTTGGCTCACCCCCTCGGAACATGCACGCTGCCTTCCGGCGAATCTATGCCTTTACTGCACTGCAACGGACCATTATATCAGGACCTGCCCAGACCAACCCCCACGCCCAGAGGTGAGTACCCTCCAGTTAGATCCTGTCGTTTCAACACTGGCATTACTATCAGTACAACTATTCACTGATGAACACTCTGTTACAGTCTCAGCTCTCGTCGACTCGGGCTCCTCGGGCAATTTCATCTCCCAGGACCTATGGAATCATCTCCATCTGTCCCGGAGACGTCATGCCCAGGAGTTCCGAGTCGAGACCATCCAGGGAAAACCACTAGGGCGTGGATGGGTGCGATACTGAGCAACGACTCTAAGGCTCAAGGTTGATCACCTGCACGAGAAGGAAACACATTCCTGGTACTGGAGGGACCCATGGTGGATATCATCCTGGGACGCCCCTGGCTAGTTCTCCATTCTCCAGAGAACAGATGGGACTCGTGTGAGTTGACTTGCTGGAGTAAGCATTGTCACTGCCACTGCCTCTCGTCACTAGACACCTTTCTAGAGATCCAGCTCTGTTCAAGTGGCTTCCAGCCTCATCGAGAGCCCCGAGCCTCAGGAGAAAGTCATGGTCCCATCTGATTATTCGGCGTTCCAGGATGTCTTCAGTAAGCAGGCAGCCACCAAACTACCAGCACATCGGCCATGGGACTGCACCATCGATTTGCTGCCTGGAGCTAAACTCCCCAAAGGTAGAGTTTACCCCTTGTCTATCCCGGAGCGCAAGGCGATGGAGAAGTACATCAAGGAGGCTCTCAACCAAGGATTCATTCAACCTTCCACCGCTCCTGTAGTGTCAAGTTTCTTCTTCATGGGTAAGAAGGACTGGGGCTTGTGGCCATGCATAGATTATCGAGCTCTGACCTCCCAGATGGTGAAACTGCCTTATCCTCTCCCCCTGGTCCCGGCCGCCCTTGAGGAAGTTCGTGGGGCCTGCATATTCTCCAAGCTGGACCTGCGAAGCGCGTATAACCTCGTTCCTATCCGGAAGGACGACGAATGGAAGACGGCATTCATCACTCCATCAGGGCACTATGACTATCGCGTCATGCCGTATGGGCTTTCCAACGCCCCTTCTGTCTTACAGGGGTTTATGAACGAGGCGTTCCGGGAGTTCCTCCACCGCTTTGTGATTGTATACATCGATGATATATTGATATACTCCCAGAACAAGGCCGAACATCGCCAACACATCAAGCAGATCCTACAGAAGCTCCGTGAACACCATCTCTTCTTGAAGCTGGAGAAATGCGAATTCCTTTGCCCCACCATGCAGTTCCTGGGTTACATCGTCGATCAGGAAGGGATTCAAATGGACCAGGGGAAGGTAGATGCAGTCAAGAAGTGGCCTCGTCCCCAGACCGTGAAAGAGCTCCAAAAGTTCTTAGGATTTGCTAACTTTTACCGCTGATTCAGCAAAGATTTCAGTCTTTGCACAGATCCCTTGACTTCCCTACTCCGAGGAAAGTCCAAGTCCCTGTCCTGGAACTCCAATGCCCACAAAACCTTAGAAACTCCAGATGGCCTTCATCACGGCCCCCATCCTGCACCATCCTGATGCCTTCACCACCGGCGTCAGGGCCGTGCTGTCCCAATATCACAGTGAGCCTCCTAGCCTCCAGCCTTGCGTGTACTACTCCAAGAAACTGACCTCAGCGGAGCAGAATTATGACGTCGGAAACCGAGAGTTATTGGCCATCAAACTTGCCCTTGAAGAGTGGCGGCACTGGCCACCATAAAAACCTTCAGTATCTCAGAGATGCCAAGAGACTCAACCCACGCCAAGCCCGCTGGGCGTTATTCTTCACCAGGTTTCAGTTCTCCATTACCTACCACCCAGGAAATCGCAATAATAAAGTCGACGCCCTCTCCCGAATGTATTCTTCAGATTCACCTATCCAGAGCCAATCCTCCCTCCAGCCATGATAGTGAGCCTAATTCAGTGGAACATTGATGAGGACATTCGAACACCCACTCTGACCGAATCTGCTCCACTGGGAGGCCCAGAAGGGAGGACGTATGTGCCCACTTCCCAGCGCCAATCCCTTCTGGGCTCAGTACACAATGTACCGGGCTCTGGACATCCAGGCAGCCAACGGACCCTCTCGCTCCTTCAAGCTCGGTACTGGTGGCCTAGTATGACCCGGAACGTCATCAGGTACGTCCGGAGTTGCTCAGTCTGTGCCATGTCCAAGACCCCTCGTCACCTCCCCGTGGGCAAGCTCGTGCCCCTGCCGATCCCTCGTCGACCCTGGTCTCAACTGGGAGTAGACTTTGTGACTGACTTACCCACCTCCGATGGCTACACCTGCATATTGGTAGCTGTAGATCGCTTCTCCAAGGCATGCAAGCTCATACCCCTCAAAGGACTTCCAACTGCTCTCGAGACCACGGAAAGTCTGTTCACCCACATCTTCCGAAATTTTGGAATACACTTAAATGTGAATTGACCATTAGCATAATTTCATGAGTGTAAGAGCCAATTGGGTGGCTACCTGCTGACATTCAATAACACCTCTTACTTCTGCGCAGTCTAACCAAAGCTTCCATGAAGACATCCATATTGATTTATTTTTTCCCCAAAATGCAATAAATCCATGACACGTTTTTTTTTTTTTTTTCAAAATTCAAAATGCAATCCATTGAATCAATATAAAGGTTATTTGAAACTGCCGAAAATACACAAAAAAATCAAGTTAATCCACATATGACAGCCTTGGAACTTAAAATAGCCTACATTCAACCAGTCATCGCTCCCAAAATGAATTCAACTGGTCATCTTGTTAATTCTATAAATTAATTACAATAAAAGAAAATTTCATCATGAACAAGAACATGAACAACAATATCACATTAGACCACAGAAATTGCCAAAATTATATTTCCCTTGCATTCCAAAAAGTTCCAAAAGTGCATTCATCTTTACCAATGTTCATTTAGTTGACTAGTGCTATACGCTGTATTAACAAAAAACATTAATGGCATTAATAAAAACACTTACACTGACATGCTACATAATATCGCGTTCTTAATCGAATATGATTCGTCTGCGATAATGAATGCGACATTGCAGCTTCTCAGTGATCTATGGCTCTGTGTATTAAATGCCGCTCCATCTGAAAGCATGTGATGGAGATTTGCTATCACAAAACCGGCTTTGCTGACGAGATGCGCATGACAATAACATGCGCTTTATCATGCAACCCTTTTTGTTTGTTTGTTGATCACAAAGTACAAAGTAGATGAGGAAAACTCGCATGCCGGGTGTATTCAAAGCGCCACCATTACTGTCTACTAGTGATGCGCGGATGAGCTAAAACGTCACCCGAATCCGCAGCTTCAAATAAATTATACACCCGCCAACCGCCCTCACCTATATTTTTGTCTGATTTAGATAACCGCACCCGATCGTCACATTCAGGGTTCATACGGTCATGAAAAACATGGAAAAGTCATGGAATTGTAAAACAGCTATTTCCAGGCCTGTAAAGTTTTGGAAAAATAAATAAACCCAGAAAGTTTTGAAAAAGTCATGTTTCACAATTCTATGTACAGTAGAATTATGCTTAATCAGGTCCTGAATTTTGGTGTGGGATTGCGCATATATTCCCCATACACTGCAGAAGCTGGTAAAAAAAAGAACACAGCGCTATATTTTGTAATTAATTTCATAGTTCCCCCAAAACAATTTGAATTCTGTCATCACCAGTGATGGGAATAACGGCGTTATAAATAAACGGCGTTACTAACGGCGTTATATTTTTCAGTAACGAGTAATCAAACGAATTACTGTTTCCCCCGTTACAACGCCGTTACCGTTACTGACAATAAAATGTGGCGTTACTATATTATTAGAATTAAATTTTTCAGTTCATCTAATGGATGCGCAGTGTAGCTGTATTTGACGTACCATAAACTCTAGTGTGAAGGCGCACGACTCGCCGTCGCTTTCTCTCACATACACGCACGTAAAGAAAGATAAAGAGCAAGAGAGTCTTTCATAACATGCATAACTGACGCAATACATGTAAACGATATTCTTTGTTGTATTTTCCTGTCAAAATAACGGAGTTCCTTTGGAATTCTTCAGCTTTTAAGAACTGCTGGGTTCTCTGGTAGTGGGTGGGGCTAATGCGCAAACGACAATCTCATTGGCAGGCGCTCACCTATTATCATCCCTGTTTTGATTTTAGCAAATCAACTCGAGCGAACGCAGACAACGTGATTAATATTCATGAACCCAGCAGCTCATTAATCCTTAGTGCGTTTTATATTGATGATAAATATGCATTCATACTTGGTTATTCTATAATTACTAAGGTTCTATCATCATATAATATTAAATTATCATAATGTTATATTATAATGCTTGACTGACTGATACTAAGTGTCAGTAGATAAATAGTGTAGATTAATATAAAATGTTTTATAATAATAATTTATTCTTTTTAGTGTCCATTTCATTAATTTAACATATTTAATATTGGGGGCATCCAAAGTTATTTGACATTTGAACATTTTTTTAAAAAGTAACGCAATAGTTACTTTCCCTGGTAATTAGTTACTTTTATAATGATGTAACTCAATTACTAACTCAGTTACTATTTGTGAGAAGTAACTAGTAACTATAACTAATTACTTGTTTAAAGTAACGTGCCCAACACTGGTCATCACTCACCCTTACGATGCTCCTAACCATCTAAGACTTTCATTCATCTTCGGAAGAAAAGCGGAGATATTTTAATGAAATATGTATGTCCCTCTGATGAAAGACATATTAAACAACATATTGTAAGTATTGCAATGCTTTGTACATTGTACATGTTTGTACATTGTAAATGTTTTATATATATATATATATATATATATATATATATATATATATTGTGACGGGAGGAGCCAACGACAGACACAGTGGGTTATATATATATATATATATTGTTTGTTTTTTCAAATATCGTACTTTTCCAAATATTAAAATTATAAATACATAAATATTTCAAATAAATTGCAGTAGGCCTACACATGGTTATAAAGTACATTAAAAACCCACTAAAAGTGTAATCGTTTTGTTTTCCTTTCAAAGTGTAATCACATCAGTTATGTTCTTACGCAAAGTAGACATAAAATATACTTTAAGTAAGAGTACAAATGTGTTTTCTGTAAATACACTAAAACGTCACTAAAAGTATGCTTAAGTTTAGTATATTCCTTAAAAGTGAAACTAAGAATATATTTATTAACATAGTATTTCTACTATACTTTTTAGGAATATATTACAAGTATGCTTGTGGTTAGCATATTCCTTAAAAATTTTCAGCGATTCCGTGATGCCACCACAGATTCGGAGGTTAATTAAGTCCGTGAACATTACACGGAATTCTGTGAGATCACGTTGGATTTAGTCGAGTCAGTTTTGCATCAAACAATAATAATTTTCGGCAATCGAGATCTGGCAGTAACAGCGCATTTTTCCACTTGGGCGAGCGCTTCGCAGACAGCTTACCTCTTGCATGAAATCATGCGCATACCAGCTAAACACAGAGAACACGCCACAATCCTGACGAGTCATAGCCACAGAGCGCAGGCGCCAAAGCTGCAGAGAATCCGCTTACCCGGAAGCTTCTGTCACTGACGTAAATTTACAGAAAATTACCGTTGTTTGTCAAATAAATAATTTTACATACATATTCCCAACACTTTATTAAGCTGTAAATCACATCTCAAATGACAAGGATAATCATGTTTATATTAATTAGCCCGTGAACTCATTCTCTCAGACGGCCTGGGTATGCGGCACATTCGCAGCTTATATGGACTGAACGCCACTGCTAGAATGGTCACTAGATTGGAAATGTCATGGTCCTTGTTTGTGACAAACTAAAGGGTACTGGCTATTAAAAAAAAAAAATAATAAATAAAAAAAACCTTTTGTGTCCCTCCCCTAACATCCTGTTTTAATCAGTAAAATGCCAACACAAGACAGAAAACTGCAGTTATATGGGGTCTCTAAAGGTAAACATGAGAGCACGCATAGGGTTTAGCTGGCAGGGCTTGGTATGGGCTGGGAAATTGTTTGCTGAGGGGAAAATGACGGGTCAGTTTCCCACTGTCAAGCTGTCGGGAAGGAGAGCAGCAAAAACACACCCATGCCACAACTCATGCTGGCACCAGCAGAGAAACGCAGAGACACAGAGCAAGAGAGAGGAGGAAAGAGAGAGAGATGATGAGAGGTGGGATGCAGACTAAAAATATGGACAAAAACACACCATCATTGTGGAAATAGCTGGCTCATTGGAGATTTTCTCATAGGGTGTGTATTACAGTTTTTTGGGTGTATGCTATACTGGCAGGGATTCGTCACAATCACCCCAGTCACCATCCAGGACAATCACCCACTCACAGTCACCTGAGTACTGATCACCCACACCTGCTGTCACCAATCAAGCCACGCTAACACACACACATCCCAGCCTCTCATTGTTCGGTCTACCGTTCACCTACACGGACTGCTCTGGACTTCGTAAGCACTACTTACCTGAAAGACTTACCCTTTGACTCTCTCCGCCGATCCTCCAACGACTCTTTTGTTCCCGCTCCAAGATCTCCAACAAACCTGCAAGAGAAACACGCCATCCGGCCCTGTTTTGTGACAGAAGACTGGACCAGGACCGTCAATCCCATGGATCCCCATCCTCCCACACCAGCGGAAGTCCTGGAGGAGCTCATTAATTCCCTGGCTCCTCCAACACCTCCGCAATCTGCCTCTGTCTGTCCCATGGCCCTGCCTGCTATTTACGCGGGTGACGCAGCTGAGTGTGGCGGTTTCCTGCTTCAAGTAGCGCTCTACATTGAGATGCAGCCTCAGCAATTTTCCACCAAACGCTTGAAGGTAGCTTTCCTTATTTCACTTCTCCAAGGCAAAGCACTGTTGTGGGCAAAAGCCATATGGGATGCTAATAGTATCATTACAAATTCAAACAGTGTGTTCACTAACCATTTCAAAGAGGTGTTTGGCTATGTGACAGGAAAGCTCTCTGTGGCCGATCAGCTGCTGCGGCTGTGTCAAGGTGCATCTTCCACAAACGACTACACACTAGAATTCAGGATGCTAGCGGCTACTAGCAGGTGGAATGAGGCTGCATTACTCAGTGTCCGGCAAGGGTTGGATCCCCTCATTCAAGTGCAAATAGCTATTTATGATGACTCCGAGGGACTGGAGAGTTTCATGCAGAGAAACCGCCTGTCACAGTGCAGAAACTGCCCACCAGTCTGTCGCGCCCGCAACAGGTTCCCTAGTACCAGAACCTATGCAAGTGGACAATTCTTGGCTCACCCCCTCGGAACATGCACGCTGCCTTCCGGCGAATCTATGCCTTTACTGCACTGCAACGGACCATTATATCAGGACCTGCCCAGACCAACCCCCACGCCCAGAGGTGAGTACCCTCCAGTTAGATCCTGTCGTTTCAACACTGGCATTACTATCAGTGCAACTATTCACTGATGAACACTCTGTTACATTCTCAGCTCTCGTCGACTCGGGCTCCTCGGGCAATTTCATCTCCCAGGACCTATGGAATCATCTCCATCTGTCCCGGAGACGTCATGCCCAGGAGTTCCGAGTCGAGACCATCCAGGGAAAACCACTAGGGCGTGGATGGGTGCGATACTGAGCAACGACTCTAAGGCTCAAGGTTGATCACCTGCACGAGAAGGAAACACATTCCTGGTACTGGAGGGACCCATGGTGGATATCATCCTGGGACGCCCCTGGCTAGTTCTCCATTCTCCAGAGAACAGATGGGACTCGTGTGAGTTGACTTGCTGGAGTAAGCATTGTCACTGCCACTGCCTCTCATCACTAGACACCTTTCTAGAGATCCAGCTCTGTTAAAGTGGCTTCCAGCCTCATCGAGAGCCCCGAGCCTCAGGAGAAAGTCATGGTCCCATCTGATTATTCGGCATTCCAGGATGTCTTCAGTAAGCAGGCAGCCACCAAACTACCAGCACATCGGCCATGGGACTGCACCATCGATTTGCTGCCTGGAGCTAAACTCCCCAAAGGTAGAGTTTACCCCTTGTCTATCCCGGAGCGCAAGGCGATGGAGAAGTACATCAAGGAGGCTCTCAACCAAGGATTCATTCAACCTTCCACCTCTCCTGTAGTGTCAAGTTTCTTCTTCATGGGTAAGAAGGACTGGGGCTTGTGGCCATGCATAGATTATCGAGCTCTGACCTCCCAGATGGTGAAACTGCCTTATCCTCTCCCCCTGGTCCCGGCCGCCCTTGAGGAAGTTCGTGGGGCCTGCATATTCTCCAAGCTGGACCTGCGAAGCGCGTATAACCTCGTTCCTATCCGGAAGGACGACGAATGGAAGACGGCATTCATCACTCCATCAGGGCACTATGACTATCGCGTCATGCCGTATGGGCTTTCCAACGGCCCGTCCGTCTTACAGGGGTTTATGAACGAGGCGTTCCGGGAGTTCCTCCACCGCTTTGTGATTGTATACATCGATGATATATTGATATACTCCCAGAACAAGGCCGAACATCGCCAACACATCAAGCAGATCCTACAGAAGCTCCGTGAACACCATCTCTTCTTGAAGCTGGAGAAATGCGAATTCCTTTGCCCCACCATGCAGTTCCTGGGTTACATCGTCGATCAGGAAGGGATTCAAATGGACCAGGGGAAGGTAGATGCAGTCAAGAAGTGGCCTCGTCCCCAGACCGTGAAAGAGCTCCAAAAGTTCTTAGGATTTGCTAACTTTTACCGCTGATTCAGCAAAGATTTCAGTCTTTGCACAGATCCCTTGACTTCCCTACTCCGAGGAAAGTCCAAGTCCCTGTCCTGGAACTCCAATGCCCACAAAACCTTAGAAACTCCAGATGGCCTTCATCACGGCCCCCATCCTGCACCATCCTGATGCCTTCACCACCGGCGTCAGGGCCGTGCTGTCCCAATATCACAGTGAGCCTCCTAGCCTCCAGCCTTGCGTGTACTACTCCAAGAAACTGACCTCAGCGGAGCAGAATTATGACGTCGGAAACCGAGAGTTATTGGCCATCAAACTTGCCCTTGAAGAGTGGCGGCACTGGCCACCATAAAAACCTTCAGTATCTCAGAGATGCCAAGAGACTCAACCCACGCCAAGCCCGCTGGGCGTTATTCTTCACCAGGTTTCAGTTCTCCATTACCTACCACCCAGGAAATCGCAATAATAAAGTCGACGCCCTCTCCCGAATGTATTCTTCAGATTCACCTATCCAGAGCCAATCCTCCCTCCAGCCATGATAGTGAGCCTAATTCAGTGGAACATTGATGAGGACATTCGAACACCCACTCTGACCGAATCTGCTCCACTGGGAGGCCCAGAAGGGAGGACGTATGTGCCCACTTCCCAGCGCCAATCCCTTCTGGGCTCAGTACACAATGTACCGGGCTCTGGACATCCAGGCAGCCAACGGACCCTCTCGCTCCTTCAAGCTCGGTACTGGTGGCCTAGTATGACCCGGAACGTCATCAGGTACGTCCGGAGTTGCTCAGTCTGTGCCATGTCCAAGACCCCTCGTCACCTCCCCGTGGGCAAGCTCGTGCCCCTGCCGATCCCTCGTCGACCCTGGTCTCAACTGGGAGTAGACTTTGTGACTGACTTACCCACCTCCGATGGCTACACCTGCATATTGGTAGCTGTAGATCGCTTCTCCAAGGCATGCAAGCTCATACCCCTCAAAGGACTTCTGCTCTCGAGACCACGGAAAGTCTGTTCACCCACATCTTCCGAAATTTTGGAATACACTTAAATGTGAATTGACCATTAGCATAATTTCATGAGTGTAAGAGCCAATTGGGTGGCTACCTGCTGACATTCAATAACACCTCTTACTTCTGCGCAGTCTAACCAAAGCTTCCATGAAGACATCCATATTGATTTATTTTTTCCCCAAAATGCAATAAATCCATGACACGTTTTTTTTTTTTTTTTCAAAATTCAAAATGCAATCCATTGAATCAATATAAAGGTTATTTGAAACTGCCGAAAATACACAAAAAAATCAAGTTAATCCACATATGACAGCCTTGGAACTTAAAATAGCCTACATTCAACCAGTCATCGCTCCCAAAATGAATTCAACTGGTCATCTTGTTAATTCTATAAATTAATTACAATAAAAGAAAATTTCATCATGAACAAGAACATGAACAACAATATCACATTAGACCACAGAAATTGCCAAAATTATATTTCCCTTGCATTCCAAAAAGTTCCAAAAGTGCATTCATCTTTACCAATGTTCATTTAGTTGACTAGTGCTATACGCTGTATTAACAAAAAACATTAATGGCATTAATAAAAACACTTACACTGACATGCTACATAATATCGCGTTCTTAATCGAATATGATTCGTCTGCGATAATGAATGCGACATTGCAGCTTCTCAGTGATCTATGGCTCTGTGTATTAAATGCCGCTCCATCTGAAAGCATGTGATGGAGATTTGCTATCACAAAACCGGCTTTGCTGACGAGATGCGCATGACAATAACATGCGCTTTATCATGCAACCCTTTTTGTTTGTTTGTTGATCACAAAGTACAAAGTAGATGAGGAAAACTCGCATGCCGGGTGTATTCAAAGCGCCACCATTACTGTCTACTAGTGATGCGCGGATGAGCTAAAACGTCACCCGAATCCGCAGCTTCAAATAAATTATACACCCGCCAACCGCCCTCACCTATATTTTTGTCTGATTTAGATAACCGCACCCGATCGTCACATTCAGGGTTCATACGGTCATGAAAAACATGGAAAAGTCATGGAATTGTAAAACAGCTATTTCCAGGCCTGTAAAGTTTTGGAAAAATAAATAAACCCAGAAAGTTTTGAAAAAGTCATGTTTCACAATTCTATGTACAGTAGAATTATGCTTAATCAGGTCCTGAATTTTGGTGTGGGATTGCGCATATATTCCCCATACACTGCAGAAGCTGGTAAAAAAAAGAACACAGCGCTATATTTTGTAATTAATTTCATAGTTCCCCCAAAACAATTTGAATTCTGTCATCACCAGTGATGGGAATAACGGCGTTATAAATAAACGGCGTTACTAACGGCGTTATATTTTTCAGTAACGAGTAATCAAACGAATTACTGTTTCCCCCGTTACAACGCCGTTACCGTTACTGACAATAAAATGTGGCGTTACTATATTATTAGAATTAAATTTTTCAGTTCATCTAATGGATGCGCAGTGTAGCTGTATTTGACGTACCATAAACTCTAGTGTGAAGGCGCACGACTCGCCGTCGCTTTCTCTCACATACACGCACGCAAAGAAAGATACAGAGCAAGAGAGTCTTTCATAACATGCATAACTGACGCAATACATGTAAACGATATTCTTTGTCAAAATAACGGAGTTCCTTTGGAATTCTTCAGCTTTTAAGAACTGCTGGGTTCTCTGGTAGTGGGTGGGGCTAATGCGCAAACGACAATCTCATTGGCAGGCGCTCACCTATTATCATCCCTGTTTTGATTTTAGCAAATCAACTCGAGCGAACGCAGACAACGTGATTAATATTCATGAACCCAGCAGCTCATTAATCCTTAGTGCGTTTTATATTGATGATAAATATGCATTCATACTTGGTTATTCTATAATTACTAAGGTTCTATCATCATATAATATTAAATTATCATAATGTTATATTATAATGCTTGACTGACTGATACTAAGTGTCAGTAGATAAATAGTGTAGATTAATATAAAATGTTTTATAATAATAATTTATTCTTTTTAGTGTCCATTTCATTAATTTAACATATTTAATATTGGGGGCATCCAAAGTTATTTGACATTTGAACATTTTTTTAAAAAGTAACGCAATAGTTACTTTCCCTGGTAATTAGTTACTTTTATAATGATGTAACTCAATTACTAACTCAGTTACTATTTGTGAGAAGTAACTAGTAACTATAACTAATTACTTTTTTAAAGTAACGTGCCCAACACTGGTCATCACTCACCCTTACGATGCTCCTAACCATCTAAGACTTTCATTCATCTTCGGAAGAAAAGCGGAGATATTTTAATGAAATATGTATGTCCCTCCGATGAAAGACATATTAAACAACATATTGTAAGTATTGCAATGCTTTGTACATTGTACATGTTTGTACATTGTAAATGTTTTATATATATATATATATTGTGACGGGAGGAGCCAACGACAGACACAGTGGGTTATATATATATATATATATATATATATATATTGTTTGTTTTTTCAAATATCGTACTTTTCCAAATATTAAAATTATAAATACATAAATATTTCAAATAAATTGCAGTAGGCCTACACATGGTTATAAAGTACATTAAAAACCCACTAAAAGTGTAATCGTTTTGTTTTCCTTTCAAAGTGTAATCACATCAGTTATGTTCTTACGCAAAGTAGACATAAAATATACTTTAAGTAAGAGTACAAATGTGTTTTCTGTAAATACACTAAAACGTCACTAAAAGTATGCTTAAGTTTAGTATATTCCTTAAAAGTGAAACTAATAATATATTTATTAACATAGTATTTCTACTATACTTTTTAGGAATATATTACAAGTATGCTTGTGGTTAGCATATTCCTTAAAAGTGTAACTAAGCATATTTATTACCAAAGTATTTCAAGTATACTTTTTAGAAATATATTAAAATGCAATTCAGTATATTTTTAATGCACTTCAAATAAGCATGTTGGGAATACAAATGTATTATAAACATACTACTTGAATTTCAAGTATATTTTTAATACATTTAATACTATGTCTTTTCCACCTGGGAGTACTGTACACTTTTTACTTTACATTTAAGTACAGTGCAATAAAAAAAAATTAAAAAAGTCAAGTGCAGTGCAGTTTTTATTTACCTTTTAGGTACAGTACATTTTAATTTAATCGTTTTAAGTTTTTTTCATTTACCTGTATGTAAGCACAGTGCAGTGTTAATGTTCAAACTGTATTTACAATGTTTAAAGTGGCCAACAATAATAAATATTCTTATTAGGAATAAAACTGCCTCGTTTTTTAATTGTACATAGCTGTAGCTGAATAATTAGTCCTACTACGCTACTGTATTTTAATGTTGGTCATTATGGTGGTACTTGGAGAGCCAATATTTTCTGAGGTGGTACTTGGTGTAAAAAGTTTGAGAGCCACTGATCTAAACATTTTTTTTCTTCCCCCTATACTTCTATTTCTGTATATAGTACATTATTTAATTTCTGTTTTATTTTATTTATTTATTTTATATATTAGTGTTATATTCCGTCCCTACTGTGTTATGCCTATGTATGTCTTCACTATCATGTGTGTCTGCACTATGTCTGTACTTTCTTCTGCACTGGAAGCTCCTATTGTCAAGTCAAATTCTTTGTGTGTGTAAACATTTGGTAATAAAGCTCTTCTGATTCTGATTCTATAGTGCGTAAACGAGATATAATGAATTTGGGGTAAATCTAACAGGCCGTGTCTGGTCTCATTGGTCTATTATTTTTTCCAGAGCAAATAGTTTTGGTTGAGGGCAAAATTTCATCACATTATATTTTATGTAACTTAATGCTATATATCAGAGCGCTGGCTTTGTACTTTTGACTGAAGTTCCTAGCTACTTTTATGCTGGCTGTTGTTGTTTATTAAATGTTATCATTTAATAAATAGGCCTACATTTTTAAATATTACTCTGATTGTATTTGTCTGAAAGAAGAATGTCGTATAAGATGGCTTGAGGGTAAGTAAATCATGGGGTAATTTAAATTTTTGGGTGAACTATTGCTTTAATGTCAGACTGATAACACACAGGAGACATTGGTGTAAAAACAACACAGAAGCCAGGAAGTCCAGGAGAAAACATTTTTTTTATGCCGCTCGACTTTATTGGGGAGTAAAATAATATTCATTCTGGCCTGGTCAGAGTTGAAAAGGCTCCTGACCATTCAATGATAGGTCAAAACTGTCAAGTGTTTTGGTTATAAGGTAAAGGATCCATCCAGGGTGTTTCCCTGCCTTTGTCACAAGATGTGCCAGCATCCCTGCAACCTTAAATAAGACAAGCAGTTCAAACATAATGGTGTTGTTTGATAACGCCTTTGCTGCCATCTGCTGATCTAGTGAAATCGTACAGTCACTCTTATACATCTCAGGATATTATTATGTAGCATTTAATTTCATGACTGGTAGTAAGAGCATTGTTTTTAATTAAAATTTAACTTAAGCCACACATTTAAAATGGTCAAAAAGTAGAACTAAGGCCAATTCACACCACACAGACAAATGCCAACAAACTCCAACAAACTAGTCTGTTGGAGTTTGTTGGATCAGTGTGTTACCCCTGTTGGCGTTTGTTGGCGTTGTTTGGAGTTTGTCTGTGCAGTGTGAATTGGCCTTTATATGATTGTTGGTTTGACCAATTCCCTAAGAGGCTAGAAGTGTGGCAGGAAATGAGAAATGTCAACATTTTACTCAATATTTGAAAGTGAAATTGTACTAAATTATTTATGTTTTTTTTTTTTCATCTAGCTTTTGAATGTCATCAGTTTTCAACTAATAAAATGGAGAGACACCCTATTGAAGTAACTTTAATGTAAAAAAAAAAAAACATTAATGAAAATGTTCTGTGTTCTGACTAAATAGAGCTTTAAAAAAAATCATAATTAATAATGACACCAATATCCTATAATGTGTTACCTGAAATCGACAAATATTAAATAAACTGTAACAGCAGCTTTTACAGTCATTTTACACTTATAATGCATGATTCATGTATGTATGAACCATGTCATGTACGATCTGGTCACATTCATTAACAATGGATATAACATTACTAAAAATGCATCGCTTTGGGTGAAAGACTGTTGTGCTGACTGAAGTAACATCACTTCATAAACACAAATGATCACAGTAACATCGGTCACATTCAAATGGATTTCACGTACTGTTCAAATGTATTGATTAAATTCATACATGAGATGCATGGAAATATGATTTGACTTATCTCAGTAAAACAATATATATTGTCTTATATTGTCTCAATGTCTATGAAATTTACAACATGATATAAAGTACTTTACACTCCTGAAATGCAGAATATACTGTCTAGAACCATAAATATTAAAACGCAGATGTCACATTAGTGAATGCCGCATGATATAAACATGAAAAGATGATGCGCCTGTAAACATGAATGTTAACATTTTTAAAATGTTTGGTTCCTTCTAACCAATTATCACAGGTTTGATTTGTCATCAAACAATGGTGCATATCACAGATGATATAAAGATAAAATTAAAAGAGTATTGGTCTACATTTTAAACATCAGTATACAGTTACACATTTTATAAACATTTTTTTGCTGAAAGGGCAGAAGGGAAAAAAAAAGGTACTGCGGAAATGTACAGTATAAGGAAAAGTAGGATATGATCAGGAAAGGATCCTCATGCTGGTTACTTTTGCCTCAAAACATCTGAAATCTGCATTCTGAAAATATTTTCAGAGATAGTTTGAACATGCTCCAGCAATTGTATTGCTGATGGCAGACCTTGAAAGGTTGAGCAATCACATGTGCAAGCAGACACTCTCACAATAGCCTACTGTACAGATAGCCATCATTAACAGGATGTAGCTGCTATAGTCTGAGAATCCAGACATGTGGGGAAAAGATATATTCAGAGCAGACATCATGTCTCATAAATTTCATGTAACAGACAAAGCTCTAACTTGGCACAAAAGCGTTTTGGGAAACAGATTCCATTTAGTGAACATGGTGAATGTGTGTGTTTTTACTGATACTGACACTGAAATAAATAATTAAATAAATAATTTTAATATAGAAAAAATATATATTATTACAATTAATATAATATAATATTACATATTTTATTACATAAAAACAACATCAGTGTTTCTACTCACTGAACATATATAACGTAAACCAATAACTGCATTTCAGCATTATCTGTGCTCTCATCAAGTTGGAGAGAAAAAAATAAACTTGATTATATTTTCATATCTGCTCTTTCACAATCCATTGTCATTCACCTAATACGATTAGTTACCGTATCATTTGACACTGGAATCAATGCTAAATTGATCAGCAGCAGCACATAACAGAAACAGTCTCTTTAGCACAGAGTAGGAAAAAACTCTCACCTAAACTGTGAGGTTTCCCAGTGTTGACAATCCAATGAGATAATGAAGGAGGTGCAAAAAGCTCTCTCATTCACTGTAGCGGCTTTCTGTAGTAGTGATTTTTGACCACGTGCTCCTGTAGTTTTTGCTGAAAAAACTCGAGCAGTTTTGGCTGCAGTGATTTGTGTTTAGTTGTCAAGTGTCTCAGCATTTTTGTGTTCATATCAAAGCGTAAACAACGTATCCGTGTACATATGTTGCATATGTTGTTTACGCATATGTGATACTCTCCAAAATGGTGTCAGGGTGACGCGGAAAAGATGAATTTTATTTGTTTTGTTATTTTTGTTTTCTTTGCTCACAAAAAGTATTCTCGTAGCTTCATAAAATTACGGTCATGTCACATGGATTATTTTAACGATGTCCTTACTACATTTCTGGACCTTGATCGTGTTAGAATCCTTGCTGTCTGGTCAAAGAGCTCTCGGATTTCATCAAAAATATCTTAATTTGTGTTCCAAAGATGAATGAAGGTTTTACAGGTTTGGAATGACATGAGGGTGAGTAATTCAAAACATTCATTTTTGGGTGAATTATCCCTTTAAGACTCTCCTTCGCTAGCACCTCGCCGCATATCACACACTTTTTGGCAATCCCCCTGATTTCTGGTCTAAGTGAAGTTGCATTCCATCATATTTTTTGCTTTTGGCCTTCTTTCCCTTTGATTCATTCTCAGTTGGATGCTTTTTATTGTCAGCACCAATTTTAAACCGCTACATGTCTAGTCAGCAGACATTAACCACAAATTGCTATTTGGTACTTCCAATCGACAGTTAATTCATTATATCATGTCGCCGATAGGTGGTGGTATATTATTAGGCGAGCATTTTATACACATTCAAAATAAAAGTCTTCCCGCAACCTCCCAGTCAAGAACTGCTGCCATATAGTACAATAGGGGCTAGCCAACATGGTGGTTCCTAGAGAACCACTTTCCCCCTTGGGCCGTTCTCCTGGTTGCATACGCACCGGCAACAGGAACTCTGAAGCGACCGACAGTGATGTCTTTATTCATGGTATTTACAAACGTCAACAACTTGTGAATGTATGATGCCGGAGCTGTATTTGTTGTGAGTCATCATGTGTTTCATAATAATAGAGATGAAATGTAATGCCACGTTCCAAATGAGGTCAGAAATTGGAGCATCCAAGTTGAAATATCCCACTTCCAATCTCAGTGAGTTAGTCATTATCATGTCATTTTCATAAAATGTCGCTATGACACAGCGAGAGCATTTCGTGTTTTTGTGTCAATTATGGCCAAAATCAGAAAAAAATTACTACAAAATGCTGCTGTTCGTTTTGAAAACAGCTGACAAAAAGCAAAAATTACGGTATCGTTTTATAAACATGTGTAATGTTTTTAAATTTGACAAGGTAGCTCCACACAATATTTTTTGGAAGCAGTGGCATCAAATGATGTCTCACTGAAGTCAGGGTTGATCAATCTGCCTTGAGTTCACAGATCTGATGCCCAGTTTCAAGCGGCGTTGTAGACGTTATTTCCAAGTAATTGTGAAAAATCTGAATTTTGAGTTTTCTGGAATGCAGCATATATGCACAATTTCCGTGATTGAAAGATATGGTCAAGCCAGACACATTACATTCCTGATGGGCAAAAATTTAATCTAACAGGGGACAATAAACATAAAATTTCTCAAGAGCAATTTTTGAAGGGGAAACAAATAATACAGCTAAAATTGTACTTGTAAGGATATGACTTGCTACTATAAGTGTAGCAGGGTGTAACGCCAAGCCAGCAGAGGGAGCCCTCACCTGAGTACTGACTGCATGCTGCTCCCTCTGCTTCCTCTACTGACACTTCCTGTTTGGTGGCTTTATAAGCCAGATACTGAGCACATGGCAGGTTGCGAAGTATTGCCAGTTTACCTGCCTTACCGAGCGTTTTCCAAAGTGATATTCTGCCTGACCTATTGTGTACAACTCTGCCTGATTATTTCGACTACTGATTACCTGGATTTGCCCCTTTGCTCGGTTTGCCTGATTGGACTGTTACTCTGGTTTTGACCCTTTGCCTGTCTTCCCATTTCTGTCTGCTGCTAATCCTTTAATAAACAACTTCTACGAATGGATCGTAGTTCTGCCTCAGCACCATCCTTACACAGAGAGGCCGTGCCAAATTAGATAACTTCAAGCTGTTGTGGTCATGCTGTGACAGTGATAGTGTCCATTGTAGACACTACTATCCGTCAAGCAGGTAATGTTGTTATTTCTAACATAGTGGACTCATCAAAAAATACACTGGCATCATCTGTATTAAAGAGAAAATAATCACTTCATCCAATGTTCAAGAGCAAGTTGCCAAAAATACATGACAAAGTCTTTATCTAACACGGCATTTAAAAGGTACTTTAGTTTAAAAACCTGTAATATTGAATTAATACTTTATTAATTGTGTTTAAAAAACAAACCAACACATTGTTACATCTGAAAGTTTCTTTAGGAACTTAAATGTAGGCAGTTTTTACAACCAGCGGTTTTTACAACCAGTGGCCTGTAGCACGAAGTGAGATGAACAAACTTAGAGTTGCAGAGTAAGTTTTGAGTTGACAAAACCCAATAAAGCCAACCTGGTTTAGATCAGGATCAGCAGGCTCACAAAGCTCGATATAAATTTTCTCTGTCAACTCAAGAGTTTGAACCAGAGTTTGTGATTAACTCTGGAGCATGTCACGTGCACCTGAATGTGTGAGACGTGCAGCAAACAACCAGTCACAAGAAACATGGAGAGCATCAGCAAAGCATCAGTTTGATTCACTTCTCGTGAGAGTCAGCGCAATTCACTTTTCTGCTAAAGATTATTAAGAGATGTCATTATTAAAAATATGATAAATTTAAAAGCATTTACAGTCAGGAATAAACATTTCTGCTGCAGCAAATGTTTGGCAGCAGAAAGAAAATATATGGCTATGCAAAGGAATCAACTGAATTTAATTATTAACATATAGTTTTACACACTGAAAAAAAAAAGATACTATTTTTTTTTTTTACGTTAAATGGTTGAAAACAATTTTAGCTATACATTTAAATAAAAAAAAATGTTGAAAGTTAGTCAACTAAATTTGTTTATTTAAATGTAGCTAAAATAAAATGATTGTAACCACTTACCTTATATATAAATTATATTAATCAATAAAATATATAAATTAAATTAATCTTTTTTTTTTTTCAGTGCAGAGCTCAAAAGGAAAACATAAGTTTAGTTGGACGGGAGGGATATATTAAAGTTATATTAAGTATATTCAGTTGGATATATTAAAGCTTATCTATATGTGTATATAATTTAATTTAAATAAATTAATTGCCACTTCATATAATAATTATAAGAATATATTATATGAATCAAACGATTACAATTAATATAATATAAATATAATAAATAAGTAGCTGCAAATGTCGTGCAGTGTATGTTACCATAGGAAAGAAACCCGCTCAAAACAAACCCATCTTCTTGAAACTCAGAGTTTGCTCAAACTAAGTGTGAACTTACCTGGGTAAAAACTGAAACCGGCTTTGTGCTACAGGGCACTGATGCTGTGAAATGTTGTCACATTTTGAAACGCGTTGATTTTTATTGTGAGTGAAAACCAGAGACGGTTCATGGCGGACGCGTCAACGTGTCAGGAGCAGTCGAATGTGGCTTCTACCTATATGGGGTGTATCACGGTTCAGGGTGCCTTCTCGGCTCCTCTTGCTGTTGTCCTGTCATGTTCGGCAGCTCATGGTCTGGGTAATCAGTGCTGATTGTGCAGCGGGAGTGCACGGATCACGAGTTGACTCTCCCCCACCTGTCACTCATTCCCCCACTCCATATGTGTTCCTGTTTTCTGTTCCTCGTTGTGAGTAGATTGTTTTGTCCTTGCTTGTGTTCTGTGTGAGATTCACGCTTCTTTATCTGACCGTCTGTTCCCTTGTGCTGCAGGACTCGTAGCATGGAGATCCAGCAGCTTGTGTGGTCCGCAGACACTGCTGGCCAGCTCTGGAATCTCTGCTTCCCTAAGCAGCTGTTAAATATTGTTTATGTTATTCTGTATTTTGTGGCGAGAATAAAGGTTTCTCCTTTCTCTAACTCTGCGTCTGAGTCCTCTATCACCCGCACCCTGACAGTGTGCTTGCCATTTTTTTTGTGACTTCAGCAAACAGTCCGCACAGCACTGCATTCAACATATGACTGACATTTGATGACATTTATGATCTGTCCATTTGTGAGTCTGCTTAAGAAAAGACACATGGGAAGTACAACATTTTCCAAGTTTTTTTTTTTCTTTTTTTTTCTTTTTATTTCTTTTTTTTAGGATCTGGACAAACAGCAAACAAAGAATGCTTGCAGGGACAATTAAAATTGTTTCTCTATGCACCAAAAGACTTGTAAAAGCACCTTACAACAGCATCAATATTTAAAATTGTTTGTACAGTTGTAATAGACTATTTAAGTACCTCAAGTTAAAAGATAACATTAGAATAGGCTACATGATTACATATTTAGTTTTTTTTTATTTTTAGGGAGTAATGCAATCTTGTAATGCATTAATTTTAAATGTAACTTTTCCCAACACTGATTATATTGCATTCTGAAAAAAAGAAAAAAAAAGAAAAAACAAGTTATGCATTGCATCTTTTCAGTTATTGTTTCTTCAGCACTATCACTGTAGTGACAGTATTTGTCAAAACATCATTCACATTTGTCTTTATTGTAAGAACCCTATCTGGATCACAGTGTCCTGTCAAGGTACACTACCCTGTGGTGTGAGAAAAAAAAGACCTTAAAGGTGTAGCTCAACCAAAAATGAAAATTTGATGTTTATCTGCTTACCTAGATGTAGGTGACTTTGTTTCTTCAGTAGAACACAAACAAAGGTTTTTAACTCAAACCGTTGCAGTCTGTCAGTCCTATAATGCTAGTCAATGGGCACAGAATATTTGAGAGAGAAAAAAAACATGCACAGACAAATTCAAATTAAACCTTGCAGCTCGTGGTCATACATTGATGTCCTAAGACACGAAACGATCAGTTTGTGCGAGAAACTGAACGGCATTTATATCATTTTTTACCTCTGATATAGGCAATGTCCAACTCTCCTGAGCTCATCCACAACATCTGGCGCGTGATGCGTCAACGGCTCTGGAACACAAATATATACGTAGATCCTTATGTATCGCAGGCCATAGAAGCAGTCACTAAGGAGGCGTCTATGTCAGACTCAACTTTATTGTCCCATAGGGAAACTAAGATTGCAGCAAAGTGCCAATACACTAACCATTTCCATGCACACATAACCATTACCCCATAAAAGTATACGATGTACACATACAATTTCCCAAACGTTAAAATCCAACCAAGCGTTACTCAGATTCATACATTTTGGGTACCAATACATTCTCCTCCCTTCCAGACTTATTCAATAACTTAATAGCCACAGTAACAAATGCATCTTTAGTTGTTTTCGTCCTGCATACAGGAACTCTAAAACGACGGCCAGATGGCAACATCTGAAACTCAGTATGTAGTGGGTGGTCAATAGTACAAAGAATGACCTGGGCTTTCTTAACAACAGAATTCTGATAGATTTCAGTAGGCACAGTTTGATTAACACCAATAATCTTGCCTGCCACCTTAACAAGGCTACCAAACCTATTCTTATTTGACAGACTCAAGTTACCATACCATGCTACAATGCAAAAAGAAAGGACAGATTCAATAAATTGTTTGTAAAACAGTGACATCATAGAAGAGCAAACACTAAAAGATTTTAATTTCCTCAGAAAAAAAAAACAATCTTTGTCAAACCTTTTTACCGACAGCCAAGGAGCTGGGTTGAAAAGTCAACTTATTATCTATAACTACCCCCAAATATTTGTATGTATCAACAATTTCAATGTCCAAACCTTTAATTGTTGTCATGCAAGGGCTAGGAGAAAACCTCCTGTAATCAATTACCATATCCTTTGTTTTATTAACATTCAACTGAAGAGAAAATCCGTCACACCACGAAATGAAGTCCTTCACAACAGGACCATGCCCCAAATCCTGTTTGTGAAGAAGACTCACAATCACTGAATCATCGGTGTATTTTATGATATAGCTATTCTCATGCATGCTCCGACAATCATTTGTATACATAATAAACAAGAGAGGTGAAAGACAACAGCCTTGAGCTGACCCAGCAGAACAGTACTGAAAGTCAGAAAGAACACCATTGACTCTAACACACTGAAGACGTTCTACTAAAAAATCCAAAATCCATCCAGAAATATTAAGATCCAAATTAAAATTAGAAATTAATTTCTCTACCAACAAATGTGGCTTCATAGTGTTAAAAGCAGAAGAGAAATGAATAAACAACAATCTAGCATGTGTCTTAGGCCTTTCCAAGTGACTAGACAGACAATTCAACAGTGTAAGATTAGCATCCTCGACTCCCCTGCCCTGTCTAAATGCAAACTGCAGTGGATCAAGTCTATCTTTTGATTGCTGTAAAATTTCATCTTTAACTACTTTCTCAAGACACTTCATAACTAACGAAGTAAGAGCTACCGGCCTGAAATCATTTAGCTCCTGTGGAGACCTTGTCTTAGCTACAGGGACTATAATAGATTTTGTCCAAATTTCAGGAACTCTTTGTAACATAAGAAACTGGGAAAAAATCTATTGAAATATTTCACACAGCTGTTCAGTGCATGTACGTAACACCCTACCTCCAATGTTATCAGGACCGGGACTTTTTTTAGTATTAACTCTCTGTAAAAGACCTCTAACCTGAATCATACTAATATTAAAAAAAAAAAATGGCTACATGCTAGATCTCGTTTTAAAAAGTCAATTTCTGACTTAGAATCATTATCATCAAAACTTAAATAAAATATGTTACGTTCCTCAGCAAACTGTTTTGCAGAACTGAATCCCTTCAATTTAATATCTCTATCCCCTCTATCTTCTTTACACCCCACCATTACCTTCATGCCTTGCCAGGCTATTCCTAAGTTATTGCCACGAATAGGGTAAAAAAATTAACTAATAGTTATCGCCTTACTTACTCAGTTGATTAATTACATTGATAATTGCAAACATTTTTTGTATTACAAGTTTTCTAAAATGTTAGGTTTAAATATGCAAATGAGGCATTATTTAATGAAATATTCGCTAATTTGCATACATTTCTAGTACAAAAATCTAAACACTGGATGAAGTCAGTTTCAAAATTCTTGTCTAATTTTTTTGACATATTACAGTCAAAAGTTTTTACAGAGGGAATTTTGGGTATCTCATTTTGTCACTCCATAATTCAGAAAATACTTAGAACGGACAGAAAACACTATATTTTGACAATTTTGGGGGGATTAAAATGTTGTATATAATCAAGTAAATTATATATGAACAAATCCCTCTGTAAAAACCTTCAGGATATAGACAGGAATAAAAATGTAAAGTTTGGTGTGTGTAAGTGCTACTGAAGTGGAGATTTATGGCTCAGAGTAGGAGAAAAAACTCATTTTGAGAAAACGGCCTTTAAAAATATGTATTGTAATTGAAATCTATTGACACAAATAGATAAAGTGCTATAAAAGAAACACTTAACAGTGTCTTTTGGATGTTTTCGTTCTACTAGCCTGAAAAAACACTTTATGAAAAACCAAAAAGCCCAAAATCTCAAAATTGACAGGTGCATGAAAAAACAGTGTTTTTGCCTGCAGTGTCTCCCCTTAACAGTATTCATATCACAATGTTTAAAGGCTATTTGTTTACTGTGTAGAAGGACTTTTGTGTGACTAGACAACCATGGTTTGTTGTTTGGAAAATCCATAACAATTTTGTTAGGAATAATCATATCTGTACAAAAAGACACATAGTCACACACCACTTCTGTAAGTTCATCGATACTTTCTGATACATCTTGAAAAACAGACCAATCTGTACAGTCTAAACAACTCTGTAAGGCCAGAGAGCTATCCTCTGACCACACCTGCACCTTCCTTTCCAGCGTCTTCTCCCACCGTGACACAGACAGCAGTTCGATATCAGGAGAGCATATTTTTTCTCTCACAGTTATATTTGTACACCACCTTTGATTGATGTACAAACGAACACCGCCACCCTGGTTTTTCCCTGTTACCTCACTGTCCCGATCCAGGCGAGCAGGTGAATCAAACCCATCTAGCGCCAGTGAGGAATCCATGTACTGGGGAGTAAGCCATGTCTCAGTTAATGCCAGGATGCAAGCATTTTTATACTCTCAAAGATGATGAATATTAGCCTGTAATTCATCAGCCTTATTCTTCAAAGATTGGATATTTGCCAGAAGTATAGTTGGTAGAGGGATGCGGTTTTTTTTAAGTAGATTTTTAACTCGCACTCAAACTCCTTTCTTTCCCTGTTTCCTGATCCGTGGCTCCTTCGAAGGCCTCTCCTTGACAAGGCCATTCGCCTGACTCCGAAACTTTATATCCGAATCGGAACGAGCCAGACCCAGAATACAATCCAAACTGTCATCCACCTGCTCATCCAAGTCACGATACGTCCATCTAAACCCGAGTAAGAACTCTTGGGAATACCGAAGTCTGTTTGATTTGTCAGGACGGTGACACATCACTCTGCTGATAATACTCAGCCAAAAAAATCAAATAAAAAACATCCATATCTGCATAAAAACTGGACGACACATGTCCAAAGATCAACTCTCCCCAAAAATAACTTTATCTAGTATGCATAGAATGGCACATGCAAAAAACCACCTTCTGCCAGTCACCACTAGAGCAGCGCCAGAGAATGTATATATCTATGTGCCAGAGCAAGTTGACGCTTCACGCGCCGGATGTTGTGACAGTCAGACATTGAGGTTTATCAGAGGTAAAAAATGATATAAATATTGTAATAAACAACAATAATTATGTGTCAGCATAATCAATAAGTGCAAATCACCTTTATTCCACAAAGTGGCACTGTTTAAAACATAATGATGACGTGGTTTTTCACTCATAATTAGGCATGCATAAAACAAATAGGCCTAATCATCTGCAAAAATTGAACTGGCTTGAATGGCTTTACCGCAGAGCAATTACCGCACATAATGAAATATAAGTGTCACTGTCGTTTGATGGTGGATGTGGTGAATCAAAATGTTGCTGAAAACGATAGTTTTGAGAATATATTGAGATCGTAAATATGAGCCAGATGCTGAATGTATACTGGGGAAATGCGCTCTGATGATGGCAGTGATGGTAAAACCATCTGCTCAAATCGAACCCTTCTAAGTTTCAAAAAGTAAGAAAGTATGCTTATTTTATTTTATGTTCTTAAAATATCAGGAGAGTTTGCCATTGCAGCAATTAGAGATCCATCTTTGCTAGATATAAGTCTGGGTCGCTAAAGACTCGAATATGTAATGATTGACGAAATATTCATGCAGTTTAAAGTCTTTAAATGTCTTAAATTTTACAACATTAAGCCTTAAATATCAAATAGTCAACCATTTAATGATGGGGTCTCAACAATAAACGTCAGCATGTTATCTCGGTCATACTGATCTAAAGAGAAAGCCATTTCCTGGGCAGATAGATTGTTAGCTGCCTTAACTTTTCCCTCAATAATGTGTTTAATTATAATCCTACCTAAAATTAACATTAGCACTGAACAAAATATTTAGTATTGCCCTTTGTGCCTAACTTAACCAAGAAAAAATTATTTGTCCTAAAATATGGAATAAATGTGATAAAGACAGCATTAAATTTACCTTTCTCATACATGTTGACACGTTGTTACAACACTAATTTTATGTTTTAAAACAAATTTTTAAAAAATTATTTGTATTTCTTGAAAATTGTTGTTTCAATTAATGTTTTGCAAGATAGAACCTCATAATTCCAAGCGGAAAATGACTTTTTAGAATTAGAAGGTTCTATCTGCATTTGACCTGTTCCAAAAATCCCCATTTAAAAATTTGAGAGGATTTTGATATTGTACATTTACAAAACATTTAGTGAATACATTTTCATGTAGGAAAGAGACTTGTTCCCCATATAATTTTTGCTATATGGAATGCAAAAACTTTGAAGCTCAATATCTCAAAACCACTCATAATGCAGATAGAACCCTATAATCCCAAGGTGACGATATATCCATGATAATAATTTGATTCAAGGTAACACGTTTAATTTTTCAAAGAGTTCATGATTACAATTCACAAAAGTATCAGTATTAAGTATACTTTTTATAGCTTCCTTTAATCATACCTTTCAAAGCTTTCTAACCAACCTCGGTTACCAGCATGAAATCTAATGGTTAAACCACTTTAAACCTTGAATAATACATTTACATGAAGGATTTAAGTGAAGTGAGTGATTTTTTTTATCATATGACATGTAAACATTGACGTGTAAACGTGCTAAAGTTGCGCTGCCTCTTACTGTCCTGTTTTTCCAGTGCTATATGATGGAAATATGGAGGGGAAGCATGGGCAACTTATTACAGTGTATATGGAGACGTTGGTGTACATCTGGTAATGATAATCTTGCTGTAAGTAATGTTTTAAGTTCCAGTTGATAAGACAGAATGGGGAATTCAAGGGCAGGCATTCTAAAATGCTTAACATGAAAAACACTTTTTTGAGAGGGTTCAGGCATTCACACCTATTGTTAGTGATGAAAATAAGTCTTCTTGTGAGATGTATTTTATTTTGAAAGAGTTGAATGTAATCATTCAGAAAGCTCCCCTTAATAAAAATCCAGGTCCAGGTGGACTGCCTTTCAAATGATCCAGGGACCTTTTGGCAAGACATAAAATAGTTTGTTTTGAAAGTGTTCAAAGACTGTGTACAGAAAGGTGAATTGAGTCCCTGAAGGGGGACTAATTACTTTAATCCCAAAACCTAACAAAGATTATCTTCATTTTGATAATTGGTGCTGTAGAACTTGACAAACCTCAGACACTTTGATCTCCTGTGATCCAGGCAATACAAATATATTGTATTAACATGGCATCTGTTTCCACATCCCACTGAGAGAAGATGTGGGAAAAATATACATTTACTACTATACTATACATTTGTGCTTTTCCCCCCACTTCCTTCCATTCACCCATCCTTCTCTTCACTCAGTTCTCTCAGATATAATGTTGTACATGAATGACAGTGATATTCACAGTCATGTTTGCAATCATTCGAATTGTCTTAGTGTGACTGGTACAATGGTCTCAATCCTACAAGTAATCTAAAAGGTAATACAGGAATAATTATACTGTATTTTTACTGTATTTTTTAAAATTGCTGTATACTACTGTAACGATCTCATTGGCGCCATTATACTGAGGTCATTTTATTTTCCTCATTTCTTACATTTGGATTGACACAATTTGCCCTGCACCGTGTCTATAACGCCGCAACAGCTTGGGACTGACTACAGGATGTGTTACATCGCTTCTAATGATTGGAAAATCCATTTGTACTTCATGTCAGAAACAGCGTGAGCGCTTGGAGTACATCTGTATGTCAGAAATATACCAGGGCATCACTTTACTGTCCGCATCCACTGCAGATAGTATATATATAATGGTTTCTATATTGTTGTCTGTTGTCAAGTTGTGCCGCTCCATGCCACTCGCATCCGAGGAAGACACGGACGCAGTGACTTTTGTCAGCTTATTGAATTAAGCAACCGAATTAACTAGCAACGCTTATCTTATATTAACATTAGGTTAACTAATGTGTAATTTAGTTCAGGTGTTAGTAGTTAATGTTGGCTAGTAGCCTATTGAGAAAATAAAATGGTATGTTAGCTAGGTTAAACTAGTTTTATGGCTAGCTGCCTTTCTAGTTTTAGAATTAGTTTGTTATAGTTTTTAATGGAATTTAAAATTTACTGCATTTTTTTGTATTTGTGTTTTAAAGGCAACTGCAATGAATGATTTGTGTATTCTGTATGAGGTTTGCCTTTTAAAAGTGTGCTATTTCTACATCTTTTTCAGAGAAGACATTTCTGTCAAAGTGGATGGTGAGCAAAGATGGTGGCCATGTTTTGGAGCAGCACCTGGGTTTTGCAGAGGGCTATGTATTTGTTGTTTGTATGTATTTTTCCCCTCTCTGTTGCCTAAAGATTCTTTGTGAGGATGAATCCAGAGGACACAACATAATGCACTGCAAAACGTCATAAGACAGAAGAAATGGTGAAGATGCACTGTTCCAGCATTGGAAGTCTGTATTTTTAAGTGTTATACATGCAGTTTTTTAAATAAAGAATTTGATATTTTGTAATTCTTGTGTCTGTTTTAATATAAATGCCAGTAGTACCTATGTAGAGTAAAAATAAAATGCATTCTATATAAAGATTTATAAAATCTAATGAAATCTATATTAAAATGAATGAATTACAGTAGTATACTTATAAATCAAATGCAGTTTGCTACTGTAAATCTTAATTCCTCTTCAATGGCTGTGCAAAGTTGCTGGATATTGGCAGGAACTGGAACATGCTGTCGTATACGCCGATCCAGAGCATCCCAAATATGCTCAATGGGTGAGTATGCTGGCCATGCAAGAACTGGGATGTTTTCAGCTTCCAGGAATTGTGTACAGATCCTTGCAACATGGGGCCGTGTATTATCATGCTGCAACATGAGGTGATGGTCGTGGATGAATGGCACAACAATGGGCCTCAGGATCTCGTCACGGTATCTCTGTGCATTCAAAATGCCATCAATAAAATGCACCTGTGTTCATTGTCCATAACATACGCCTGCCCATACCATAACCCCACCGCCACCATGGGTCACTCGATCCACAACGTTGATATCAGCAAACCGCTCAACCACACGATGCCATACACGCTATCTGCCATCTGCCCTGTACAGTGAAAACCGGGATTCATCCATGAAGAGAACACCTCTCCAAAGTGCCAGACACCATCGAATGTGAGTATTTGCCCACTCAAGTTGGTTACGACGACGAACTCCAGTCACGTCGAGACCCCAATGAGGACAACGAGCATGCAGATGAGCTTCCCTGAGACAGTTTCTGACAGTTTGTGCAGAAATTCTTTGGTTATGCAAACCGATTGTTGAAGCAGCTGTCCGGGTGGCTGGTCTCAGACGATCTTGGAGGTGAAGATGCTGGGTGTGGAGGTCCTGGGCTGGTGTGGTTACACGTGGTCTGCGGTTGTGAGGCCGGTTGGATGTACTGCCAAATTCTTTGAAACGCCTTTGGAGACGGCTTATGGTAGAGAAATGAACATTCAGTTCACGGTTCTGGTGGACATTCCTGCAGTCAGCATGTCAATTGCACACTCCCTCAAAACTTGCGACATCCCCATTTCCCCAGATTTATTCTCACATGTTCTTAATATAATTTATATTAATTCTTCACCGAATTGTGTGATCTGGAGAGCACTGTCCTTTTTCTTCCAAGTGCCCGAGTGTTATGATTCAGAGCGTGTTCACTCTCTAGATATTCCGTATTAAAAAATCAAGTGAAACATTTTTCTACACATGAAATATGAAATCAGATAGACATATGATTATGACAATATATTTTCTGTATGTATTTTGTGTACAGCTCATGGTATTTTCATAACAATAAAGGATGTTTATGACAATAAGCAGTGTGGCTTTATTAAACATACAATGAGTGCATGTCTGCCTATTATAGAATCAAAATAAACCATAGATCATAATCGGGAGTTATTACAAGCACTCGATGATGGTTTAAAGTGAGTTTTAAGCAAATACATTAAAAAATACATACATTTTCAAATGTGGCTTGATGCTAATTAAACTTCTATTTATATTTTAAGATGTTTTCTTGTAAGCATTATAATAGTTGAACCAAACTTTATTTAGCTATATTAATTTAATGCTGTATATCAAGCAGTGGACAATGTTAAATCCATACATGAGATATATCTGAGGAAAAATGCATTGTTGGTCAGCTCCACCTAGCGTGCAGGCGTGAATTAGCAGAAACATTCGTTTTGTGCTCAGTGTGAAAGGACCTTTCGTCAGTGATTCGCCTCGTGTTTTCGCATCGCACTCAGTGTGGAAAGGCCTTTACTCACAAAGGACTCTCCATTGTGTCAAAGTTTGTGGAAAAAAAAATTGTAATTTCAAAAACCAGTTAATCAATTTATTAATTTTTATTTTGTTTTACTGTATAAAGGACCTGTATCTGAAGGATACGCAGCCATAGTGTGGGCACACAAATGTTACATGCTAGGTACAAGCATGCTGTTCTCATCAGCAGGTGTGATATATGCTGGGTTTTTTTTATTTTTTTTTTTTTTATTTATTTAATCAATGTTAAAAGTGTGAAACCAAAATATTTGCCATTGGCATGGTTAGAAACCCAAAAATCTACACACACAAAGCAATCAAAGTTTCAGAAGCAAAAAATTTACTGTAACACTGACTGAAATAAGTCAGCCCACACAGAGTTAAAATGTTGCCATGTATTCTGCATCAAAACAATGAATCAGACACCTTGTAAACCCAGCAATGTTTTTCTTGTTGAGGATAGTTGTCATGTCGACTGCATGTCGACTGAGGTATGTTACTATTCAAAATATTCTGTCTTAATCTGCTGGGAATGTAAACAGTCACAAGGGTTTTGGAAGACAGACATTTTCCTTGTGATTATTTCCAGTGCAGGGCTGCACATTCCAGACACTAATAACATTCATATACACCCTGGAATATGCCAGAAATGTTTGGAATTTCAGAATAGAAAAACATGAATAACATTTAGGGGAAATCACAGGGTCACTAGACTAAATTGTGTTTGCAGTGTACAAACCCGATTCCAAAAAAGTTGGGACGCTGTACAAATTGTGAATAAAAACAGAATGCAGTGATGTGGAAGTTTCAAATTTCAATATTTTATTCAGAATACAACATAGCTGACATATCAAATGTTTAAACTGAGAAAATGTATCATTTTAAGGGAAAAATAAGTTGATTTTAAATTTCATGGCATCAACACATCTCAAAAAAGTTGGGACAAGGCCATGTTTACCACATGATTTAAACAAGATACTTCTCTTTATAGTATCTAATAGGGGTGGCACGGTACATGAAAAAACACCCGAACCGTTCGGTTCGCTTGTCGCGGTTCGGTTCGCGTGTGCACGGTTCGACGCAAATTTTTTCTATGGGTGAAAGATCTGGACTGCAGACTGGCCATTTCAGTACCCGGATCCTTCTTCTACGCAGCCATGATGTTGTAATTGATGCAGTATGTGGTCTGGCATTATCACGTTGGAAAATGCAAGGTCTTCCCTGAAAGAGACGATGTCTGGATGGGAGCATATGTTGTTCTAGAACTTGGATATACCTTTCAGCATTGATGGTGCCTTTCCAGATGTGTAAGCTGCCCATGCCACACGCAGTCATGCAGCCCCATACCATCAGAGATGCAGGCTTCTGAACTGAGCGCTGATAACAACTTGGGTTGTCCTTGTCCTCTTTAGTCCGGATGATATGGCGTCCCAGTTTTCCAAAAAGAACTTCAAATTTTGATTCGTCTGACCATAGAACACTTTTCCACTTTGAAACAGTCCATTTTAATTGAGCCTTGGCCCAGGGAAAACGCCTGCGCTTCTGGATCATGTTTAGATATGGCTTCCTTTGTGCATGATAGAGCTTTAGTTGGCATCTGCAGATGGCATGGCGGATTGTGTTTACCGACAGTGGTTTCTGGGAGTATTCCTGGGCCCATTTAGTAATGTCAATGACAGAATCATGCCGATGAGTGATGCAGTGTCGTCTGAGGGCCCGAAAACCATGGGCATTCAACAAAGGTCTTAGGCCTTGTCCCTTACACACAGAGATTGTTCCAGATTATCTGAATCTTTGGATGATATTATGCACTGTAGATGATGATAACTTCAAACTCTGTGCAATTTTTCTCTGAGAAACTCCTTTCTGATATTGCTCCACTATTTTTCGCCGCAGCATTGGGGGAATTGGTGATCCTTTTCCCATCTTGACTTCTGAGAGACACTGCCACTCTGAGAGGCTCTTTTTATACCCAGTCATGTTGACAATTGACCTAATAAGTTGCAAATTAGTCCTCCAGCAGTTCCTTACATGTACATTGAACTTTTCCGGCCTCTTATTGCTACCTGTCCCAACTTTTTTGGAATGTGTAGCTCTCATGAAATCCAAAATGAGCCAATATTTGGCATGACATTTCAAAATGTCTCACTTTCAACATTTGATATGTTATCTATATTCTATTGTGAATAAAATATAAGTTTATGAGTTTATGATTTGTAAATTATTGCATTCCTTTTTTATTCACAATTTGTACAGTGTCCATATAATAAAGCAATTTATACATGTATTTCTTCTGATTGTAAGGGAAATAGGTCAATTTAGCTAAAAATTTATGACTTTATAGGGAATTTGAACAAAATCACTGTTTTGCAGCTGATCGCCGAGTCGGCCAGCAATTCATTGAACGAGCCGTATAAAATCAGCTCTGCACTGGATATTAAAATCCAAAATATAGTGAAAACACTATTAAATAGCACAGTAACAAGATTGGTAGTTTAAGACATTAACTTGTAAGCACAAAACACAAGATACTTCTCTTTATAGTATCTAATAGGGGTGGCACGGTACATGAAAAAACACCCGAACCGTTCGGTTTGCTTGTCGCGGTTCGGTTCGCGTGTGCACGGTTCGACGCATGCGCAATGTAGCCCCGTGCTCAGACAGTTTTGCGCGAACATGCATATAGACTAGGGGTGGCACGGTACATTTATTCGTCCCGAACCGTCACGGTACGGGCGTCTCGGTTCGGTTCATAAGGCTTCACGACGAATACAGGCAATTCACCCCCAATCCAGAAGGGGGCGCCCGCAGTAATGCAGCACTGTTTGATAACCGCCAGCAGAAGAACAGCGAATGCCATGAGCTGCGCACTTGAAAACAGAGCCCCCGACACAGTGACTATGTGCTGATTCTGAACGTGTCTCTCACGTAGACTGACAAGGGAGTATACTTTAAAGGCTTGCGCACTCAACTGTTTACGAAAAGGAGCTTTGTGCTTGAGTATCCTAACGTTACCTCACTCATTCGGCACAAATCCAAATATTGCATAATATTTTCATATTTGCGATGTAACGTATCTGAATGCGAAACTATAATTTATTATGTAAATGATAGCCCCCCCCCCCCCTGTTGTACCGAAATCGTACCGAACCGTGACCCCCGAACCGAGGTATGTACCGAACCGTGACATCTGTGTACCGTGCCACCCCTAGTATCTAATATAAATAAGACTTTATTTATATAAACCTAAGACATGTAAACTAATCTAACACATGAACACAAGCATTCACACAAGTTGCAGAAACAGAGACAGTGAGGAAAGGATGAGTTTAAGAGAATGAAAATGTGAAATCCCAAGTTTATAGCAATATAGGCTATTGCATAGACCTGAACAACCATCAATCACTTAATTAACCCTCACATTGAGTTTCTCAATGAGGCTAAAATTTATATTAAATGCACCAGTTCAGCCTGGAAGTTTGTACTTGCGTTGCCTTTGTGTTAAGGGATTCCCTTCTGTAGTCGTCTTTGCAGAAAGGGGGTTTCCCAAGTTGCTGATTGGCTGGAAGTTCAGTAGTCGTTCAAGTGATGTCTTGGGCATTGGCTGAAGATGCGGAGTTGGTCTGGTTGAAGTTTGAGGTTTGAAGCGGGTGCAGTTGGAGCTGGACTTCGTGGCAAACTTAACTTAACGAAACTCTCAACGGAAAGAAAAATAAATTAAAGTAAAAAAAAGAAAGAATGTAACGTGTAATTGGTCTGACGAGACGTGAGACGTGCGGATCCATGTGCAAGCTTTTATTTGAAGGCATGGTCACAAATACAGGGTCGAAACAATGGCAAACAGGTATGGCAGGGACAAGACAAAGAGTAATCCTAGGGCAAGCATGGGTCGACGATCGGTGAACAGTATCCAATGGGGCAAGGCAGAGAGATAATCCAGGTAAACAAGCTAAAATCCAAGAGAGGTGCAAACAGAGTCCGAATGGCAAGGCAAGGGTTAATCCAGGGAACACAGGTTAGAAACAAAGACGGGAAAACAGGCAAGGCAAGACTAGGAAAACTAACAGGGCTCTGTAGAGTAGCTAAAACTAGAACGGTGATAAATGCATACAATATTCGGCAGTGAGGGAGAGAAAGTCCATGGCTTAAGTAGGGTGTGCGATCAGTGCAATCAGCAGTGTGATCAGTGCAATGGATAATGGGAAATTGAATCCAGTGTGATGTGTGCTGTGAGAGTCAATGTGGTAAGCGAGTGACCTCTGGTGGTGAGTGAACGGAAGTTCATAGACCGAATTCATGACATAACGAAACTAGGTGTTTTTTCTTCTCATCGTGGTGTTAGCAGCTGGCATGTAAGCCAGAGCACGCTCAAAGAGCGCTAAAAAGCAGCATCAAAATGCGGTGGCAAAAAGCTAGAAGAGAAGAAAAAAGAGATGGTTTGATGGTGTCCTGAGTTTTTAAACCCGGCTTTTGGACACATCCCAACTGGTGTCTTGACCAATAAGATACTGTCTTAGCTTGGGGTGTTGCTCTGTTTCTCCTCCCAATACATAAATCTATGATGTTATCTTATCAGTCACATGGTCCGAACTTTACAAGCTCTTGCAAAGTATACTTTTGGATGTGATTTCCATAACCAGAATATGATTAATTTGACAAAGAATTAATTGAAAGAAATGTTTCAAGCAAGAAAATTCAAACTCTTACATACTAAACATGAATAAAGCCTTAAGCTATTCAATAGTTATTAAAAAGACATACCCAATAAGTGATTAGAACATGATAGTCCAATGTGTGGGTTATATACACTGAACAAAATTATAAATGCAACACTTTTGTTTTTGCCCCCATTTTTCATGAGCTGAACTCAAAGATCTAAGACTTTTTCTATGTACACAAAAGGCCTATTTCTCTCAAATATTGTTCACAAAATTGTCTAAATCTGTGTTAGTGAGCACTTCTCCTTTGCCGAGATACTCCATCCACCTCACAGGTGTGGCATATCAAGATACTGATTAGACAGCATGATTATTGCACAAGTGTGCCTTAGGCTGGCCACAATAAAAGGCCACTCTAAAATGTACAGTTTTACTGTATTGGAGGGGGGTCCGGGGTGGTCCGAAAACTAGTCAGTATATGGTGTGACCACCATTTGCCTCACGCAGTGCAACACATCTCCTTCGCATAGAGTTGATCAGGTTGTTGATTGTGGCCTGTGGAATGTTGGTCCAGTCCTTTTCAATGTCTGTGCGATGTTGCTGGATATTGGCAGGAACTGGAACACACTGTCATATACGCCGATCAAGAGCATCCCATACATGCTCAATGGGTGACATGCTCTTGTGGAATCTACTTGCTGCATGAACTGCCACATACTTCTACAAAGGATTGTGGTACTTCAAACAAAGTTACTTGCTGGACATCCAAAACAGGTGGAACACAATACTTTATTGAAACTTTTCTGATAAGAAGTGTGCGCTGCAAACGGGAGCATTTTTGACAATCGCTTCTGTCCAGTCCGCTCGGTTTTAACCACAGCTGTCGTTTTTTTGTCTGCCAGTGGCAGCAGCGTTAAAATTTCAATATTTAAAAATTCTGACTTTATTCTCACAATTCTGATAAGAAAAATAAACTCGTCATTCTCTCTTTTGAGTTTATATCCCACACTTCTGGCTTTTTTCCCCCTCAGAATGGACAAACTCGCTATTGTTGAGTTAAATCGAGTTATAAAGTCCGAAATACGAAATATAAAGTTGCATTTGCAAGAAAAAAGTCTCAAAAAATAATTGTAAAATGTAAAATGTTATAGGTTTAAATAGTATTTCATGCTGTAAAGTTAACTGTAGGGCAAATATAATATGTTAGCAATGAACTGCATATGTGAATATTATGTAGACCAATTGTTTAAATCAAATTTATGCTTTAAAAGTAGAGTAATCATAGCAGGTTTCATTCATTAGTCTGTCCGTTTAAACGTCTGTGTTTAGCTTCAAATTGCGTTTTTGATGACAGTATTCTATAAAAATGATTTGCATTCCGATTCTGACCCTCAAAGGCACAACAATACATTTTCCTATCTCTTATTCTGTGGATTTTTCCCGTTTCACTCCTCTTGTTACCGTGTGTTTCTGCCACCACAATGCGTGCGCAGCTGCTAGTGACATAACTGTGACGTCTACACAAAATTGGTCTAGTCAATTCACTTACATTTATGTATGATATACACCGTTTACTATTTGATGAAACTATCATACTTATTTAAGCCCAAGTGCCACCTACAGGCCTATTATGTGAAGTGTAGGCTGGCAAAATGGTGATGTGAAATGACTTTATTATATTGCCATTTTTGAGAATCAAGCAGCATTATGAAAGTGTCTTATGCTCATCAAGCCTGCATTTATTTGATCAAAAATACAGAAAAAACTGTAGCCTAATATTGTGAAATATTATGACAAAAAATTATGTTTTTCTATTTTGATATACATTTATACTATTTTAATAAAATATCATTTATTTCTGTTATTCAAAGCTGAATTTTCAGCATCATTACTCCATTCTTCAATGCATGGTCCTTCAGAAATCATTATAATATGCTGATTTATTATCAATTTTGGAAACAGTTGTGCTGCTTAATTTTTTCATTTTATTATTTATTTATTTATTGGAACCTGTACACTTTTTTTGGGGGGGGGGGGGGGGGGGTCATTGATAAATAAAAGTTAAAAAGAACTGCATTTATTCAAAATAGAGATGTTTTCTAACAATATCTTTATCACTGTTTCTATCAATTTGACAAATTATTGCTGAATAAAAACTAATTTCTTTAAAAAAATAAAATAAAATACTGACCTCAAGCTTTTGAATGGTAGTGTAGGCTATATTGTTACAAAAGTTATATTTTAAATAAATGCTGCTCTTTTTTTAACATTTTTTATTCATCAAATAATCCTGAAAAAAGTATCACAGGTTTTCAACAGTGCTAATAATCAACATTGCATAAAATGCATTGTAAATAAAGTAAATTAATAAAGCATATTATTTGATTAAATAAATGCAGGCTTGATGACTATAAGTGACTTCTTGCAAAAATATAAAATAGTAATGTATCCAATCTTTTGACCTATATTTTTTTTTCTTCCTCATATTGCCCCTTTTTTACATTTGAGCCCCTGCCCCTAGGGAACTCTCTGCACGTCCCTGTTCAGAAAGAGCAGTCAGAACTCCTTAAGAAAGATTTCAGTGAGCTGTTTGAAACACTTCAAAGACTTTATTCAGTCGTTTATCAGTGGACCACTCCCAGCAAGGGCAACTAACATGTTTTCACGGCTGTTTGGGCTGAATACATGGCTACAAAGAACCTGCAGTATAAAAGGAGTCAACTTCGTCGACAACTTCAATCTTTTCTGGGGCCATAGACAACTGTTTAAACTGGAAGGCCTCCACCCAAACAAACTTGGTGCAAAAGTGCTAAAGGACAATATCTATTTCTCCCTCCATCATCCTTCAGTAGTGTTTGCCAATCCACTCGGCTTGAATGGCTCACACACACCTAGACAGATTACGAGTGACCACAGGACTTCATATCAGCCTCCGAGTCATCATGTGGTTGACACATCCCACAAGGACACTGATAACGCCATACAGCCAAAACAAACTCTGCTCATGGAAACTATCCCGGCCGAGCCCTGCCCACAGAGCTCATCACAAACAGATTGGGACGTACTTCAACAGCTTCAAGACTCAGCACCCAAGGACGACTTTCTGGAAAACAGCCAGGGAAGCCAGGACAACATATCACAGCCACTGGAAACACCAGAGCCAGAGCCCCGCTCACCAAACACACTATCCCTCTCTCCAGCATCTCCACTTCTAAGCTTCTCACAGAAAATGGAGGAACTGGTGTATGCTGGGACCAAACTCTCCCACTCTTTCGCTGCAAGCCCCCATATATAAACTAAAAAACGGCGGGCTCCACAACCACCAAAGCCTGTGGACCCAGCTCTGCCTCCTCCTCCTCCTCGTCAACATGCTATCTTGACAAACTTCTCATATATTTTTTTCAAAAGTGTGCTTAACTGTTTAGAAGCAGATCTCTTAGAAGTGGTGAATGCCTCATTTCTTTCTGGGACTTTTCCAAACTACCTGAAAACTGCAGTTGTTAAGCCCCTTCTGAAAAAGCACAATCTTGATAACACCATATTGAGCAACTATAGACCAATATCAAATCTTCCTTTCATAGGTAAGATTATTGAAAAGGTAGTTTTTAATCATCTGAACAACTACTTAAACTCAAATGGATAGCTGGGCAATTTTCAATCTGGTTTCCAAGCACATCACAGCACAGAGACAGCACTCATTAAGATAATAAATGATATTCACTTTCATTTTAATTCTGGCAAAATATCAGTGCTGGTACTACTAGATCTTAGTGCTGCGTTTGACACTGTCGATCATAACATACTTCTAGAGAGACTGGAAAACTGGGTCAGGCTTTCTGGGATGGTACTCAAATGGATCAGGTCATACTTAGAAGGGAGAGGTTATTAAGTGAGTATAGGAGAGCATAAAAGTCTAAGTGGACGTCCATGACATACAGTGTCCCACAAGGCTCAATTATTGCACCGCTCTTGTTTAGCCTGTATATGCTCCCACTAAGTCAAATAATGAGAAAGAACCAATTTGCCTATCACAGCTATGCTGATGATACCCAGATTTACCTAGCCTTATCTCCAAATAACTACAGCCCCATTGACTCCCTCTGCCAATGCATTGAAGAAATTAACAGTTGGATGTATCAAAACTTTCTTCAGTTAAACAAGGAGAAAACTGAAATCATTGCATTTGGAAACAAAGATGAAGTTCTCAAGGTGAATGCATACCTTGACTCTAGGGGTTAAACCACTAAAACTCAAGTCAAAAATCTTGGGGTGATTCTGGAGACAGACCTCAGTTTTATTAGTCATGTCAAAGCAGTAACTAAATTAGCATACTATCATCTCAAAAACATTGCAAGAATTAGATGTTTTGTTTCCAGTCAAGACTTGGAGAAACTTGTTCATGTCTTTATCACAAGCATGGTGAATTATTGTAATGGTCTCCTCACTGGCCTTCCAAAGAAGACCATTAGATAGCTGCAGCCAGGGGCGGACTGACCATCTGGACATTCTGGAGGAGTCCAGATCGGCTGTCCATTCGACGGCCGTCGGCCTGGCTGGTTCATCATCAAAGAAAAAGTGTCAAATTAAGTGACATTGACGGCTGACAAAAGGGGGCGCTAATGCAATCTATTTTTGTTGATAAGAAAATGAATCTAACACAAAGTGGGCTTGTGATGACAAGCAAAAAACGTGAAGATAAAGGCGGTTGGAAGAGGCTAGAAGAAGAAGAAAAGCAAACAGTTAGGTTACCTTTGCCCTCCTCTCTCATGTAGAATGTAGCCTATGAGCACTATAGTAAAATCCTAGGACACCCCTAGTCCGAACGTTATTTATCACTCCGCAATGTCTGGCAATTCATTCATAAAGTGACAGCAGTGATTCTAGGTTTATGTTTATCATTGTCATATTATCCATTTTGCATTAAGCTTTTTTTTAAATGTAGATTTCAATCATTTTTGTTCATACGTTAGCCTAATACATTTATTTCAATCCCCCGGCTGAAAAAAAAAAATATATATAGAAACCATTGTATAATTTATAATGGTTTTACTGGTTATAATAAAACTGTTATTGGTTTTAATGGAAACTGTAATGGTGCCTGTTGGTCTCTTTCTGGTAATTGGTCGCCTTCTACTGATTGCTTTAAAAAAAATAAACCCACTAAATCCTAATGTAATATGTCCCAAAACACACTACAGGAACAATTACTTAATGGTTTTTATGGTTAAAAGTTGATGGTTTGTAATATTTGTAATGGTATTTGTAGTAGAAATCATTAGAATCATTTTGTGATGGTTTCTATTGTTTTTGTCAGCAGGGTCACCATGGGTTTTGTGATGTTATTTACCATAAATGTGACAGGATTGCTGTAATATTGTGAGATAGTAGTGGCTGTTTGTAGTTGTGGTGGGCCTATTTGGGTGAAAATCCAGGGCCGTTTTTTACTCCCAGTCCGTCCCTGGCTGCAGTTAATCCAGAACGCTGCTGCCATTATTCTGGCTAGAACCAGTCCTCAGGTCCTTACACTGGCTTCCAGTTACATTTAGGATTGATTTTAAAGTTAGGTTACACTTTATATTAGGTGGCCTTAACTACTATGTACTTACGTCAAAAAATAAGTACAATGTACTTATTGTGTTCATATTGTATTGCAAAACACTTTTGCTGCTACTGAGGTGGGATACGGGTAAGGTTAGGGACAGGTTAAGTGGTATGGGTAGGTTTAAGGGTGGGTTAAGGTGTAAGGGATGGGTTGACAAGTGTAATTATAAATGTAATTACAGAAATTAATTACAGATGTAAGTACATACAGGTATTTTAAAAAATATAAGTACAATGTAAAAACATGTATGTACACAGTAAGTGCATTGTATCAAATGATTAATTTAAATGTAAGTACATAGTAGTTAAGGCCACCTAATGTAAAGTGGGACCTAAAGTTATTTTACTCGTTTATAAATCACTCAATGGCCTAGGACCTAAATACATTGCAGATATGCTCACTGAATATAAACCTAACAGACCACTCAGATCATTTGGATTGAGTCAGTTAGAAATACTAAGGGTTTCAAAGCTTCCAGAAGAGATCAGATGTGCTAAAACATTAGCCACATTTAAATCCAGACTCAAAACTCATCTGTTTAGCTGTGCATTTGTTGAATGAACACTATGCTACGTCCAAACTGATTGCACTGTATTTTATATATACTCATTTTCTATTCTTAACTGTTTTAAATTAATTTTAAATCAATTTTTAAATCATTTTAAACGTTTTTGAATTTCTGGTTTTATTGTTGTGATTATTTTTTTATATGATTATTTGGTTTCACTTTATTTTGATGGTCCCTTTAACACATTCTATTGACTATAAGTAATGTTGCACCTACATTTCTACTAACTCTCATTAGATTGTTAGTAGTGTATTAGTTGACTGGTAGGGTTAGGGTTAGATTAGGTTGACACATTCTTGCAAAGTTACTTATAATCAGTAGAATATCGGTTGGGAGACCAACACAATAAGGAGTTAGTAGATATTAAGCAGACAGTCTAATACTAATACTCTTATGAGAGTTTGTTGACATGTACTTGCAATATTACTTAGTGTCAACAGAATGTTCAAAAGGGACCATCAAATTAAAGTGTTACCGATTATTTTACTTCCTTTTATGTAAAACACTTTGAATTACCATTGTCTATGAAATGTGCTACATAAATAAACTTTCCTTGCCTTAACCTCCTTTCTGAAATGGGCCCCAGATGGTTTGCTTATCAGATGTTTGTGCAAAGCAAATGTTTTGAGGATAAAGCATTCCTTAAAATACATCTCGGTGAGGTAACTGTGCTAACTATAGATGTACTGTGGAGCAGCTATGTTTATTGTTTGTGGTTCCAGTTCCAAGTAGAGTCAGAATAAGAAACGTTTGACATCATTCATGTGAACTTCAAGCCTTAAGTCTGCCCATTAGTTTCAAAGAACCTGTATATATCACTTGTGGTTTACAGTAGCCTACTGTTGCTTGAACATGCCCTCTGTTCATTGCTAAACTGTGAACATTTGTCTTGAATAATATTTTTACATTGTTATCTGCCAATCATTTGCCACTTTCCATACCTGGAAGATTAACAGCACAGTACTAAAATAAGATTTCAATTGTGTGATTGTTCTACCACTCTCCCACTCAGCTGCCAAAACCCTGAGGGTGTAGTAATGTGGGTCCACTTGTACTCTGATGCTTGAGATTATCAAGGTTAAGATCTTAATACTCTGCAAAATTCCGATTGTTCAGTGACTGATTACTGACAGAGAACACAGGGAGAACAAACAGGGAAAGCAAATGAGGAGGGTCCAGAGGAAGAGCAGGTGGGATAATTAGCTAATAATAGGATAACTAAGTGGCTGGAGAGTCAAGCAGCATGGCAGGCAGGAACTGGAAGCACACCAAAAGAGACGTGAGGTATGCCATCAAAATTGTTGAACACAGAGAAGAGCAAATGGTGAAGGAACAAACTCCCAATACTCAAGATAAACATAAGAAAATAGCTCATACTGAGCCATGTGCTCAAACAAAAACACAAGACACAAGCACATGGAACGGGGACAAAGCCCCACCATATCACCACACCAAGTTAATGAATGAATGAATGAATGAATGAATGAATGAATGGAGGCATTTATATAGTGCTTTTATAGCGTATTGTTCTCTCCTCAACCACCACCAGTGTGCAGCACCCACCTGGATGATGCGATGGCAGCTACAGTACAATGGCACCAGTGCGCTCACCACACACCAGCTACTGGTGGAGAGGAGAGAAAGTGATAGAGCCAATTCAATGAATGTGGATTATTAGAAGGCCATGATAGACAAGGGCCAGTGGAAAGAATTTGGCCAGGACACCAGGATTACATCCCTACTAGTGCCATGGGATTTGTGATCACACTTGGCTGGTCCCTGAAGTGTACGATCACACCGGTGTGATTAGAACGTTCAGTGCGTCATGTGATCAATTGCTGAATTCAAATCTGCTTTCGTACTTTGGCTGGCACGGAGCCAGAGACAGGCGCGCTGAGCTCTTGTCATAGTATCACAACTATTCAGTGTTTTCAACCATATAATGCTTATTTTATGTTTGTTATCTTTATTTTGTGGGTATTGGTATTTCTTTTTTTCCCTGTTGTACTGATTTGGTTTGTTCTTTTCTCCCGAGGTTGAGCTCCGCCCCTACACACCTGCGACTTGTTTGGTAACGATGTTCTGGGCCGAATATAAGGTGGAAGTTGTGGTTGTGTTGGAGGCTTTCCCCGTTCCGCCACAGTCACTACTATGCTCTTTGAACATGACCCGCACTCGTTGAGAAGCTCTTTTCAGCCAGCCACCATTGATGATGAGTGCAGCCAGTGAGCTTCATGCGCGTCTTGTGGTCATGTCTGCCGATGGGTTGATTTGTGTGTGTTGATCTATGTTTTATTTGTTTTTTGTTGATTTAATTCTTTATTATATCTGTTGCAGGTTGATTGAATGTGACTCATGAGCTGTTTGGCCATTAATAAATGGTTAAATTGATGTTCTGCCTTGCGTGTACTTTTTATGTTACTTAACCCCTTTCTCACTGAGCATTTCATAAGTTCGTATTCGGGTTCGTAACATAAATGGGGGCTCGTCCGGGATCACAATTGTTGTGGTTTTTGAGAGTTCGTTCATAATTTAGTTCATTTATCGCGGTGTGAGTGGATTCAGTTGGTCCGACGCATTCTCCGGGCCAAGTAAGCCAGCGGGGCTGTGTCTAGCGCCAGTTCTGACTACGGTTTACTGTTTATTATTTTTTGTTTGTTGTTTTAATTTGTTATTTTTGGAGGTATTCCGGGGGAGAGAGTAATCTCTTAATCGGTACCCTCTGAAGACTAGCTGAGATGAAGTTAGACTTTTGGGTAGGTAGGTAGTACCGGAGAGAGAGAGAGTGTGTGTGTGTGTGTGTGTGTGTGTGTGTGTGTGTGTGTGTGTGTGTGTGTGTGTGTGTGTGTGTGTGGATTTTTCCTTATTTGCTAACGGTTTTGTTTAAAGATGGCAACTTTTGATTTAAATCAATTCACAGATCAACCTAGTGTTGAGGGATTAGAGGTCTGTCAGAAAAATGATTTATTTCTGATTGCTCAACACTATGAAATTTCGATTTCTAAAATGCAGCGTAAAGCGGAAATCAAAGCTTGTTTAATGTCTGCTTTGACTGATAAAGGGGTATTTCACTGCGCTGTACCTGAATGAACAAAAAGTTAGCACCGTGCAACAAGCAGCTGTATTAGCAGATGAGTATACATTTAATGCACAAGTGAGAGTTCCCTTGATTGTAAAAATAAATGGGTTCCTTCCGGGTTAAAATCTCGAAAAGAGTGTAGTTATTGGCATAAAATGGGACATGTTATGGCCAAATGTCGTAGTTTAAAATGAAAACACGAGTGACAAGAATTTCTGCCCGTTCAGCCTCGAGGCTCTGTCTTAATAAAAGCTTTCCCTTTGCCTTGTTCCCCTGTTGCTCCTGATCCCTGTTTTCAGCCTTTTGTTTCCGGTGGATTTGTGTCGTTGAACGATGGGGTAAGTGGTAAACCTGTACACATTTTGCGTGACACCGGAAGATCCCAGTCTTTTATATTGTCAAACATTTTAGATTTTTGTGGAGACTCTGCGTGCAAAACTAGCACGATTGTGCAGAGAATTGAAATGGGGTTTGTAACCGTCCCTCTTCATCATGTATGGGTGACTTCTGAATTGGCATCTGGGTGTTTTGAGGTAGCAGTTCATCCATCTTTACCTGTGAAAGGCATTGACTTCATCATGGGCAATGATATTGCTGGTGGTAAAGTCATGCTGGCTGTACAAGTAACTAATGCTCCGGGTATTGAGGTGCAGTCTGATTTACTCGCTGAACCTTTACCAGAGGTGTTTAAGTAGTGCCGTGATGACTCAAACTCAAGCAAAACATGGCTTGCAGGAAAATAGTCTTAGTGACTATTTTCTCAGACATTTTAGGAAGTGATTCAGTTCCTGGGTAAGTGCATGTGGTTAAAACGACTTCTCATTCTCCTGTTTGCTTTGATCTTGTTACTGATCAGTTAATATCGTGTGAAGCCTTGATTGGCCGGGGTTAAAATCTGATGTTGCCAAGTATTGTAAGACCTGCCACATTTGCCAGGTTGGGGGGAAGCCTAACCAGGTGGTGCCACCTGCTTCTCTCTGTCCTATACCTGTTGTGGGCGAGCCATTTGAACACGTTCTGGTAGATTGTGTGGGTCCACTCCCTCGTGCAAAGTTGGGTTGTCAATATCTGTTGATGATCATGTGCATAGCTACTCAGTTTCCAGAGATGAGTCTGTAACAAAAGCTCTCACAATGTTTTTTACAACTTTTGGGTTACCAAAAACCATTCAAACAGATCAGGGCTCGAATTTCCTGTCTTGTGTATTTCGTAGTTCTTTAAAAGCTTTAGGAGTGTCTCATATTGTCTCAAGCGCATACCACCCTGAATCCCAAGGGGCTTTGGAACGCAGGAAACATTCAAATCTGCACTCCGGAAATAGTACATTGTGACTGGGAACGAATGGGATGAGGGAGTTCCTTTTGTTTTATTTGCGGTGCGTGAAGCACGACAGGACTCATTGGGATTCAGCCCTTCAGAACTCGTGCTTGGCCATAATGTTCGGGGCCCTTTGGAAATGTTGAAAGAAGAATTTCTCTGTTCCGATTCTGTCGAGAAATCGAATGTTCTTAATCTTGTTTCTTGTGCTCGTGAACGTTTACATAAAGCTTGTACTATGGCTTTCTCTCTCGCAGAAGAAAATGAAACACTGTTTAGATCAGAAGGCAGTTGTACGTAATCCCTTGCCGGGAGAGAAAGTTCTGGTATTAATTCCTATACCTGGGTCAGCTCTTACGGCGCAATTTTCTGGTCCCTACGTGATTAAAAGCAAGGATTATATAATCCATACTCCAGAACGGAGAAGAAAAACTTGTTTATGTCACGTGAATATGCTAAAGCCATATCTGTTCCGGGCTGATGTGAAGGATGATACTGTTCACGTTTTAGAATGTGACTCAGTGACTGAATTAAAGGAGCGCGTTTCATTGCTTTTTCATGTTTTGCCTACTGAGGACCTGGATGATGGATTGAATGTGCCTATGGAAGTACTAAGTGGTGGTTGTTTGAAAAACTCTGAGGTTTTATTAACCCTTCCTTCTCAGTTGTCTTATTTGTCTAAAGAACGGCAGCGAGACATAACGAAGTTGTTGGAGAGTTTCCCCTAACTTATTTAATGACTTTCAAGAACCATCTGAGACCATGTGATGACAGCCATTATTTTGAGACAAAGTTTGTTAATTTATATAAATATCATGAAGTTGGCTGCTTTAATGGCAAGAACTGTATAAAAAAGGTCTAATATGCAGAGTTACGATGAATCCCTGAATCTATGAGGCTGAAATAATATTGAACTAATATGTCTATAGTTTTTACTCATGCAGGTCATAAGGCATGGTCATAGGATAATTACAAGACATGGCGGTGGCTAAAAATGAAGACTGCTTTTGCTGAATCAAGAGATGGTTTGGATAACAAAGGTTAAGGCAATTAAGTAATTGAGGTAAAAATGATTTTAAGAACTGCTCATAGCATATTTTACTTTAAATAGTCAAAATTGAAATCTGAAATAGAAAGGTTGACATCTGGAACTTTGGTGAATGATAAAGGGATCTATTTTGTAATGAATTTAATATTATAGTATGTCTAAGTTAAAGTTTGGTGAGACTATCAAAAGATAATTTGCACAGTAAGAGAGAGAGACTGCTTGAGTGGAGGAAGGGGTGGTGCTGTGCCTCTCTTATCAGAGTAACCAAAACAAACCAATGATATTAAGGCCTACACTTCCCAGTGATTTTCCTCAAAGTAAAAATCAATAATGAACAGGCAAACTTTGGGACTAGATAAGAGACTAGGTATAAACTAGGTAAAACTGACAGGAAAATGTAAGTTTAAATCCGTCCAATTTAACACCAAAAGCAAACCTTGAATATAAGCGACTCTAGTATATGCGAGCTTTAAGTGGATTGGTTATCCAGCTCTGTCTGCTACGAGTAAAAATGACTTCTTTTGGCCTTTATAATGCTGATTTTAATCACTCTCTGGATTAATATGTTTAAGAGTGTTTATATGATTTGGATTTGTGAAATTGAAGATTGCCGTCTATAATGGGTTAAAAACCCGTGTCTAAATTAAGCTGAGGGTCTAAAATTAAATACGTTAATGCTTTATTCAAATGGTAAAGGTAAATATTTTAGACGGCAGAGAAACAGTGACACACTGGCTAAGTCACTAACCAAATTATCCAGAGAGAGAACCCTCACATAAAGAAACCTGGTGGGAAAACAAAGGAGTGAATACAGTTTAGGTAATATGGGTTAAAGGCACAAGCTGCTATAATACTGTCTGTGTGTGTCCTCTAGGTCTGAGTGATGTAATAGTTTGGTTTATGTAGAACAGCAATAAGTTAACAAAAACCTTTGGATCTGCTGGCTAACCAGTTGATGGAGGAATACAGTGACAAATAGTTATAATGAAACGAAATATAGCAACTAGAATTAATATTATGAACAACAAAATTGTAATAGGATCTATGGAACTGTTTATGAACACCTGTTAAGTCAAATTTGTTGTATGAGCGTACTCTTGTTTGTCAAACTAGTCTTAAGTGATATTGTTCACATTTTTAAAGTTAAACAGGTTAATGAGCTCTTTCAGCATCTGTAGTTGCATGGCTGCAGTAAAGTTTGTTTTCTATTATTTCCGTTGACGTATATTTTTATATTTTAAATAATGAAAGAAAGAAAAATAAATGTACAGAGAAAGCTGTGTGCGCGCGTGAGAGTTTTAAACTTAACAAAAACAAAATCGCACGTCAGAAGTCTTAAACTTGACAAAAATCAACGACCGATTAAAGGAACAGGCGAATTAAGTGTGAATAACTAGCCTGTGCCTTTGATGTGATTTGTTTAGAAGAACATTTGTATGGGCTAACCTAACCCTGCTGAATGGTTTAATTAATTAAGAAATGTAAAAGATTTATTAAAAATAAGTCTTTGCCGTCTCTCCTCCGGTGTAGGGGCGGTTGTAAGTGTGGTTTGACTGGGCCCGGATGTTACCATTCTGAGTCATCTTGATATTGTAACTATGGTGTATACATCTTCAAACTGATATGCCCCACTGCAAGTTTAAAGATTGACAAAAAATAGAAGTGTAAATAAATGAATTACTAAATTAAGTGCAAATAACTAAACTAAAGTAAATAAAATAAGCAACATTTCCATGTGGCTTATAAGTACTGTTTGTTTAAAAGGAAAAACCTAATTTTAAAGTGAAAAGCTTTAGGATGAGTGCCAAATGGTTTCATTAATTAAGAAATGCTAAAGATTTATTAAAAATAACATTCGTTCTAATGTTGAAACTTTACTTTAATTCTTTTAAATCTTTGTGTCGGTCTCTCCTTACGGTGTTAGGGGCTGGCAGTAGGTGTGGCCTGACCTCAGCGCTCGTAAGCTCATTCTGAATTTTGACAGCAGCCTGTGAGGATCAGCGTGAGATGCTCGATTATTTTTATTTTTTTTACTTATTTTAGATCACAGTTATTTTTTTCCTTCTTTTCTAACTTAAATTGAAATGTTACAAGATTTTGACGAGTATCTTATACTCTTTCTTAAAGGTCTGATATTTTTTCTTTTACACCACGGTAAGATAAGTAAGCTCTTTTTATGAATTTTTGACACATAGCACACAGTGGCCTCTCTTACATTCGTCTAAGGCCATGAAGGCCACCAGTGCACTATGTGCTCTGTAAGATATTCAGTTCCAGTTTTGTCCTTAAAGGGAAAGGATATCTAATTATGCTGGAAGGGGTTGCGAGAGGCTGTAGGCTGATGGACGAATTGTTTCAGTCATTGAAGAATCATGGAAGTTGATAAATATGTGCCATATGTTTTTGGGCTAATTTTGTAGATGTTTTTGTTACAAAATGACGTTGCTATGCTACTAGCTGACAAATCCATTATCAAAATGGAATAACTACACGACCATTTCAAAAGTAAGTGTTATAGCCCCACCTCGATGGTCTATAATGTCACTGCATGGATGTATTTGAATGTGCTTCACTTGTGTTTAGAGATTATTGCCAGTAGTAAAACTACGATGCAAGAACCTCAGATGATTGATCTAGTATGGAAAGATTTCCAGCCGCATCAAGTTTACGTGTGGCCGCAGGTATCTGATGTTGCCATCCCAGACAGCAAGCAGTGTCGGCCCAGATCCGGCCCACATCTGGCCTACATGGATTTCACACGGGCCAGATGTGGGCTGGATCTGGGCCAAAACTATGTTGCTGTCTGGGATGGGAGATGAGTGGTTTGACAGGAAAAACCATTTTGGCAGTTTTTAAGGCCAATTCCCTCAGTTCAAGAGCTAAGAGATTTGCATTATAGGTTGAATTTGGGTCATTCGAATCATAAGATTGTTCATGCTATTGGTCCTGAGTGGTATCCGGCTGATAAGGGTAAACTGGGTGATTGTTCTGATTTAGAGTATTGTACCGCCAATATGACTGCTCCTACCGAGCATTACCCTCAAATGAAATACAACATTATCCATGATTCCTCTTTCTCCTTATAAAACTTTTTTCAAAGAAATTAACTCCATTATAACTAAATTCATTTGGAATAACAAACGTCCACGAATTAAACTTAATACCTTACAGAGAAGTCCTGCCAAAGGACGTTTGGCATTTCCTAACATTCAACTATATTTCTGGGTATGTCGGCTGCGCTCCATTAAGACTTGGTTGACGTAACATAGAAGCATCTGTGGTGCATCCACATCGACTACAAGATATGTTATTTATTGGTTTATCTAAGAAAGCCCTAAAGTTTGATAACAAAATTGTGGGTAACTCTCTTAAAATCTGGTACGATGTTTGTAAATTCATTGGATGTTCTAGCAAATTTACAAAAGAGTCCCCAATTTGGAATAATCATAATATACTTAATATACATGTACATAATATACATAATGTTACAATCTTCCTGGACATTCCTACTTTCTGTATTTAAAGTACTGTAGAACTGTATCCTGGACATTCATCCACCGATGGACTGTGTGAATTTCTCTCAGACATGTGGAGCAGTCTTGTTTTTTTAACAAACTGCTTCAACATGGCTCTGGTGCACTTCCCATCAATATGGGAAAAGGAACTGGCCCCCTATAAACCTAACTGGGACTGGATATGGGAAAGTATTCCTGCGATGTCCAAGAATCCTGCCCATCAACTTATACACTTTACACTGATTCACAAGGCCTATGCAACACCATATGTGTTACACAGAATGAAGCGCTTGCCAACTCCTTTATATACATTGTGTAATTCAAATACGGTGGGGACCTATATGCACATGTTCTTTGACTGTCCACTTATCAGTACATTTTGGGATAAGGTGTTTTTTATGGTCTCAGAACTTTGCGATAGGTTTATTCCTAAACATCCCAATATTTGTTTGCTGAATGATGATTCTGATCTTAATTTGAATGTTTAACAACGTAGAATGCTTCACACCGCACTAACTGCAGCCAAGGTCATTTTTAAAATTTGGTATGAACCCACATTCCTGGCTGACAAAATGTGGCTTATAGAACTAAAAAATATTGTGCTGATAGAATTTATTGAGAAACTTTCTTATATGATAAGTAGATAGACTAAAATGTAGTGAACGATAAATAACTGGTATTTCAGATGTGTAGAAATGTGGCTTGTCACCCCTAGAGTATTTTTATTATTTTTTTTAATTTATTTAAAATTTTTAATATAATTTAACTTTTTTATTCTTATTTTTGCAAACCCTGGCTTGTATATAGTTATTGTAAGCCATGTATGCTGGCTTTGTTCTACAAAAAAAAAAAAAAAGAATTACTAGGGCTACAGGAAGGTGAGGTTTTTTTCAGGGTTGGAGCTAAACTCTGCAGGACATTGGCACTCCAGGACCGACGTAAACATCCCCCCGTCCCAACTATTTTGAGACCTGTAGCAGGCATAAAATTTGAAATGAGTTCATTTTGTGCATAAAATTGTAAAATTTCTCAGTTTAAACATTTGTTATGATATCTTTGTTCTATTATGAAATAAAATATTGGCTCATGTTTCATTTTATTCAAATTTTAAAAAACGTTTCCGGAATTCGGGTTGTAGGATTTAAGACCCTGGTTTAAGACCCTGTCCACATGAACGCAGGTATTTTCAGAACCGCAGCTTTTTCTATGTCGTTTGGCCATTCGTCCACATGCAAACACAGCACCAAATCACTGAAACCGAACATTTTTTGAAAACTCCTCCCAGATTGAAGATTTTCAAAATCTCCAGTTTTAGTGTTTTTGGCTTGTGACATCAGAGTATGTGATTTTATCTCCGCCTACTGGAAACTTTTTCAGGCTTCTGATTGGCCCACATGGCTTTACGGTTGAGATTATATTGCCACCTGTTGGTTTGGCATGCTTTTGACAGTGCTTCATAGCATGCTTTTGCATTTTCATGTGGACAGAGATTTTTTCAAAATGGAAGAAGGAAAAACTGTTTATATAAATACCCGTGTACATGTGGACATGGTCTCAGTGGTTCTCAGTTCAGTTCTTGCACATTTGTGCAAATCTGAGTATATGTGTATCGTGATAAATTACAAAACAGCTCGGTCTCCTAATTTAAAGGTGGGGTATGTATTTTTTCAAAAACGCTTTAGAAAACTGAGTCGGGGAGAATGACGTGACCCTTCGGCGGCAATGCACGCATAGTCCTTCGCTCTGCTCACTTTGTCAGAAATTGTATGTAACCTGTCAGTAAATTTTTAACCACTCTTTATTTAGCTCACTATGAGTACCCCAGCAGTCAAGGACAGCCGGAAAAGAGAAAGTGAACAATCGCCAATAAAGAAAAAATTAAAAGATTCCGCCATCTCCAGAGAGGATCTCGACCCTGCTATAGCTAACGGTATCAAGCTAGCGTTTAAAGAGCAACAAAGTACTCTCGATTCGGTAGTGGCTTCGACTGTAAGAGAAGCGATAGACTGTACTCACCCCAGCACTCCGTGATCTACATTTGGATACACAAACGACCAACAATTCTGTAAAAGAGCTAAAAGCAGAAGTTGAAAAGCTAGCCATCGCGGCGAAACAGACACGTGACCGGGTCGATTCTGTTCAAGCATCTGCATATGAGGATAGGAGGACACTCACAAACTTAAGAAATCAGCTGGAGCAACTCACCGGAAAGATGACAGACATTGAGGATAGGAGCAGGAGAAATAACGTACGACTGGTGGGGTTGCCGGAGGGGGCAGAAGGCTCCGATGCAGCTGGCTTCCTCAGAGCTAATCTTTCCAAGTGGATCCCTTCCCTGAAAGGCTGTGACATCGAGATTGACCGGACCCATCGCGTGTATGATGGAAGGAAAAACTCTGATCAGCTGCATACTCTCATCTTCCGTGTACTAAGGTGGCATGACAAATCTGCGATCCTGAAGGGTGCTCGGCAGGCATATCCAGTGAAATATACACAAGACAATGTCACACTAATATTCTTTCCCGACTTTAGTCCAGCCACAACTACCACGAGAAAGAGCTTTAATCCAGTCTTGAAGAAGATGACAGCACTTGGTCTCCAGCCCTTCCTCACCTATCTGGCAGTATTTAAACTACAGCACAAAGGTGAGCAGATGATGTTCAACTCTCCTCAAAAGGCGCAGGATTTTGTTACTTCACTGTCACTGAAGATGTATTCTGCAGTTCTACAAAGCAACGGGAAGGCGTCAGCTATCGTCTCCATCCTCTCAGCTCAATGAGGGAAAATTAATGATGTGGTCTGTGGTGATCCTAACTGCCCTGAAGAGGACAATAACAAGGTGGCCATGGACACTTGTTAATTTCTTTTTGGAATCTTGCCCCTGTCCTGTATGTTCATCCGCTGATAGGTAAATAATAATAATTTATTTTCTTTATTATTATTATTATTATTATTATTATTCTTCGGTCTGATGGAGAGCAGGTTCAATCACTATGCTTTTGGCTCAGTGGGCCTTTTGGGGACATGTCTTGCATTGAAGTGGACTGGTCACGCATCAACATTTGTTCCTGTTGTTTATGCAGACCTACACTCTCGGTAATATGCGGTCTGATTTGGTTTTTATACACAGTTGTTTGTCGTTCCTTGTTCTTGTTTTTTTTTTTCTATACCCTTCAACAGACATCAATAGTTTTATTTATTCTGCTTTTCTTTTAAAATGACTATGTATCTAGATGGATTGGTATCCAGGATACATACTAATATTTACATGTCACTGGCAGTATGGCATTGTTTTTTTTTCTGTTCACTTAGACAGAATCTTGGCATTGTGAGCACACAATGCATGTTCTGAATATCTTATCATTGAATGTGAATGGCCTAAATTCTCCTATTAAACGTACCCGGATATTAGAATATTTGCACCATAAATCGATTTCCTGTGCCCTGATACAAGAGTCTCATTTAAAACAATGAGTGGCACGTTTTCAATACAAGTATTACAAACTGGCAGCCTTCTCTTGTGCTCCTAATAAAACTAAGGGGGTGCTTATCTTAGTCGATAGGAAGTTACATTTAACTATTGATGATGATGAATGTATATTTGTTTTTATACACTGTAAAATACATAATGACAGGTTAGCACTGGTCTCCATTTACTGCCCGAATGAGGCAGACAGTGCATTTTTCACAAATATTTCCAATATATTACTTGAGCAGATTGATTGTTCTTTAGTGATGGGTGGTGATTTTAATGCTGTTTTAAATCCTGCACTGGATAAATCTCACCTTGATACTACAGCTAACCCATCCTCTAAGTTATTGAATAAATTTATCACTGAACTTAATGTAATCGATCTTTGGAGAATCCAGAATACTACATCTTAGGACTTCACATTTTTTTTCTAAAAAGTGTGGAACGTCTGATGGTAGGACCTTTCAAATTTTGTAACAAGACACCCTTATGGCACAACTTTATTTGTTTATGTTGAAATCAGCCATTTGTCCAGCCTTTTTGGTCTACATTGGGCAGAAACACATGCGGTGACTTATATGATAACCAGGGACTCTGCTCACTTCAAGAACTAAGAACTAACCTTTGTTTACCAGCATCATCATATTTTGTCTTTTTTCAGTTACGTTCTGCTCTCAAGGCCTATGGACTTCCCTGGGCATCCCCTATTTCCTCTCATCCTATATGGGATTGGCCATTTCTGGGCGGTCATCTGTTTCTTTAATATATAGTAAACTTAATGATCACACTGCAAAGTGAATTAACAGATTACGATTTATCGGTCGATTGGGAGAGGGTGTGGTCTAATCTAATCTTAACTTCTAAAAACTTGGCTCATCGTCTTATCCATTTCAAAGTCATCCATAGAGCACACATAACTCCTTACAAGAGGTTTAAAATGAAACTAAAATTGAAAGTGTTGATGGTGTGTTGGTTGCTCCCCCCTCCCTGTTGTTTGTTTGAGTGGATGTTGTTTTGTTGATTTGGAAAAATAAAAAGTTGATCACAAAAAAAAGGAAAAGAAAACTGAGTCAGGCCCAGTACCAAAACAAACGTGTAGCCAATCAGCAGTAAGGGGCGTGTCTACTTCTGATGCAGAGGAGAGAGCGCTCATCGGTGCACATGATGGACATTAGCTGAGCAACAACAGAAAAATAGAGATGACGGATAAAAAAAACAAAAGAGGAAAACGTCTACGGAACAAAAGAAGGCTTACACCGTGTCTACACAGGACGCTACAAAGCGACCGTTGAAAATCATTTGAATTTTGTGTCAATATGTCATAAATAGAACGCGGCAGTAGTTTATTGTTGGGGGCATCCAGTGTAGACACCATCACTGATTATAATGAGTTCTATAGTGAACTCAAGAGAGAGAACTCAAGGAGCGGGAAGGCCTGCAATCAGACGCCGAGGTTGCTTTGTTTCTTCTCGATAGGGGAGTAACATTGGTTTTGCTTTGTTTCACAGAGCTAATCGTTGCCGTACGTATGTGTGGGGCAGAGCTATCAAAATAGGGGTGAGACCCTTTTGGGGTAGGGTCGTGTTTGTTTTGGTGGTTTCAAATGTCAACATTGGCTACCAGAAATCACTTACCCCACCTTTAAACATATTTGTAATTGACAGTTGAAAGAGGAGGCAGCGTTCCTGTGAGTGGGCGTGGTTTCAGTGCCGACAGTGGACAAACCCCCAGCATTTAAAAGAATACTGATTATTTTTCAAGATTTTGATAACTTATTTGATTTACTTGACTTTTTTATTATTCAATCATTTTATTCATATTATTCAAACTCAGAACACACAGACTTTAAAAGTGGTGGGACACGTCCGCTGCGTCCCCTGCGTATATTATGCCCATGGCCCTGTCCCAAATGGCAAACTACATGTGCACTTTGGGTCTTGAGGACTTGCAATGGCCACTTTGTGCGTGTGTCCATTAAGCCCACGAGACCGTAGGGTGTCCCATTCGTCATTTTAGCTTTCAGAAGGGTACTCACGAGCTCCACCTTTGCTGCTGCTTTGCGCCCTCAATGTGCACTTCTGCAAGCTATGCAGTCGACTTCTACACAGCAGTCAAAGCAGCATTATTTCATGTGCCATTTGGGACAGGGCCCATGTCGTATGTCTGTCCATTATCCCAAGAGCGATACTGCTGTTAGGTAAAGACAGACCTTTTTTGTGGAAAAATTTTGCACTAACATTGAGTAGCATAATATAAAAATCTGACTTGTAATCGGTGTAATATATAAGGACTCATGTACAGATGTTTTTGTTACAAAGTGCTTTAGGCCTACTGCTGTTTGTGCATTAATGAATCAAGCCAGTGACTAAATGATCAACTTACAGGAAACAGAATGTGATCAAGGACATTTGTTATAATCTCTGGAGCAGTCAGTTGAAGATCAGCAGATTTGATCTCTTCATTTTTGTGAAAACTTCCGTTATAATAAATGACACAAATTACACTGCTCAACAAGTCTGTTATTTGCATCGTGTTTTCAATGTGTTGGTTATTATGAAAGTACTGCATAATTAATCATTTAAAAAAAAAATGCATTTCATGACTCCTTTAACTTCCGAAGCAGCTTTCTTCATAATGTATATTCATTGCTTTACTTGTATACCTTACATTATAATGTAATCTGATCTTCATTTGGACTTCTCTCAGCAAATATTGATATATGGTTTATGATTACTACAGGACAAATATTTTAAAGAATGGTTTGCAGTTAATACAAATTATCTTTCACTTTTTTGTTTGTTGTTTTTAACTCTATCATTCCCTTATTTTTTTATTTTTTTCTCTATTGTTGCATGCATTTACACATAAAGTCGTCTGTAGGCAAACACAAAAATTTAATTTACATTTAGCCATTGGCAGAATCATTTATCCCAAGGGACAAATAAGGAACATAAGAAGCAAAGCCAATTTTCGAGCCAGCAAGAGTCATACAAAAGGAAGAGCACAAGTGATTAAAAAGTGAGAATACGTATTTCTTTCTTTCTTTATTAAAATTTATTGGAAATTGCCTTACAATTCTCATGTTATTTGCAAACAGTGCATAAACAGTCATTCAAATGTAGGGCAGGGCTTGTATTGCTCCTTTGCTCTCTTTCGTTCTTGTCTCCATATTCCCTCCCCTATCCTCCCAGTTTTTCTTGATTATTTCCAAAAAAATGACCAGTCTGTATAACCACTTCAGGAGAAGAACTGCATACCGCAAGGCATTCTTCCCAATATCTGAGCCTGCGTTTCTGTGAAATCTGAGATTTCATTAAGAAGACATCAGGTTTTATTCAAGTAAGTCTTGCAGAATGCATCTCTTGTTTGAATGTTACACTTTGTGTCTTTAAGCCCTTGTGCTGTGTTGTGTTATGTGTTATTTATTATTTATTACAGCTTCATTTTAATTGTTTCCCATTTGGGTGACACCTGACAAAGTCATATAAATGCAGCCTGAACATTGCATGTTTTTCTGTAAAAACTCTATGCACTCTGAAGCTAAAAAGGAAAACCCCATATATATCGGAGTCCTCCACAAGAAAAAATTATAGAAATGCAAGTGTACATTTCAGTTAAATAGTGAGACAATCCAGTAAGCTTGTGTAATGCAAAATCCTTCCACTCCGCCACCAAACATTCATTTCAGATAAGTATTTTCTCTCTCTCAGGCTCAGTCCTTTGGATGCACTTTGATGTACATCAACTCACTAATTCTACACACTCGTTTCTACGCTGCAGATGTCTGTACATGACATTTCCATGACTGACCAACTAAAACATTGCTGAATATTAGAAGCCTATAGTCATAAGAAACTGTACAATTATGTCAGCATGATTCATGACAATGTTTACATATGTTGTCTTTGTGATTCTATCTTGCCCAACTACCAGTAAAAGCACCAAAAAGCAAGTACCAAAGAAATAGTCAGTGAGAGGAGAGAGAAGCACAGTGTAAAGACTGACACTCTATGTCTTAACAGTTTCTTAGGGTTTAAAATGTGCTGGATGACCTTTCATTGTTTCCAAATAAATCCACTGAGCTCTTGTTTAATGCCAGCCAGACAGCTATAGAAATATCAGAAAGGACCTTAGATGTAGATCTGCCATTATGAACACAAGCAGATTCTCAAACCTTATTTATCTGTGTGTTATATATTTGGGTAACACTTTCTATGAAGCCCTTATTTATAATACATTATAAAGGTATTCTTAAGGAATTATAATGAATGTATAATGCATTATAAATAACTTTATAATATGTTGTATCATCTCATGAATATTCATAAGAACAGTTTTAATGTATTATAATAGTTACTTATTTGTGGTTATAGCTTTTAAGAGTATGATGATTTATAACACACAGTGAACACGATCCATCCGCTCCATTTGCTTTGGACATTTTTTAATTTTTTTTTTTTAATTTTTAATGTATATATAATATCAGTTTGATTATTTTGATGGCACCCTTTAGACAGCTGTTGATAAGCAACTCTGCAACTACATGTCAACTAGCAGTCATGAGAGTATTAGTAGTGTGTCTGCTGAATATACTGTATGCTATCACTTTATTTTGATGGTTCCTCAACAGACATACTGAGTATAGGATACTTTGCAAGTATGTGAACATTCTACCTACCCTACCTAACTCTACTAATACAATTCACTGCAAGAGATGTAGTAAGGTACTGTGCAGATCTTAAATAAACAATGTCAATCAATGATATAGCCAATTATAAATGAAGAAGATTTGATATGGTGTTCATTGTGTGTTATAAATAATCATAATCAACCTGCCAAGTTATAACCACAAATACGTAAGTACTATAATGTATTATAATTGTTGTTATGATTATTCATGTAATTTTATAACACATTATAAGATTTTTTATAATGCATTATGCATTCATTATAATGCCTTAAGAATACCCTTATAATGTAATATAAATACAGGCTTCACAGAAAGTGTACCGACTCTCTC
>CM071955.1:16087500-16257500 GCA_036784905.1 Acrossocheilus fasciatus | reverse complement strand
GTCAGAAACATTATGTGAGTAAAGCAACTAAAAAAGTCACAGTATTAAGAGACTGAGCAAAGCTTACTGCTGTGCAAAACATTCTGAGGTCATCGTCTACGTCACTGAGTGTACTAGTCTCAGCATACATTACAAGATTCAGTAAATAGACTATTGTAAGAAGAATAAAGAAGCATTCTGAATTGATGTTTTTTGAATTATTAAAATATGTAGAATTCCATAATGATCAGACATGCATCCAGAGATGATGTTTACAGTGGTCCATAATGTGATTGTCCATGTGTGTGTGCGTGTGTGTCTTAATTTAATTGTAAACAAATAGATCTTATCTGCTGTCTGCTAACTAAAGTTGCTTCTCTCATGTAAGTAATGTGAAAAAGGCAAAGGAAGAGATAAAGAGAGAAAAATTAAAAGTAAAATGGAGAGAGAGGATTAAATCTACCCAAAAATCATTTGAATTGCCTATTACACTAATGATGATCACCCACGACACTCTCAAGTGCTGATTATTATTAGATTGTCAGAATAGAGACAATAAAATGATAATCCAGAAGTATGAAATGAATGGCAAGGACAAAATTAGTGACAGTTTGGTGGAACCAACAACAACATCTTAATCCAGAGGAGAGAAGCAATAGACCAGCCACTGGGATCTTATGTTCAGCTCAGCACAACAAAGGTGAGAAAAAGTTGATAAGAGAACCCTTCAGGATGATCTGTAGAGTAGAAAATGACTTAAGACGTGTAAGAAAAAAATTGTAATAAAGACTCATAAAAAATCAATTCACTAAGAAAATATTTAATTTCATGTAGTTTGTGCTGCCATGTTTCGCTAACAAATAACTACATAAAAATTATTAGGATTCATTATGATTCAAAAACAAAAATTAAAAAGTAATTACAAGCCATTCAGAGATTCTCACACCACCACATTACAGCTGCAACAGAGTTTCACATTTGATTTTTTACCTCTTAAAGGATTAGTTCTCCAAATAAAAATTTGTTGTAATGTATTCACCATCAGGCCATCTAAGATGTAGATGAGATTCTTTGCAGTGAATGGGTGCTGTCAGATTGAGAGCCCAAACAGCTGATAAAACATCATAATAATCCACAAGTAATCCACACAAAACACCAAAATGTCAGTACATAAAAGTCAATTTAAAAAGCCCATTCCCTCACTGTAAAACCGAACAGTGAAATGAATGAAATTAGTTATTTTCACTCAAATAATAATGAAAGTTCATTACACTTATTTGAAATAAGTTCTGTTAACTCAAAATGTTGTTATAGTTAGGTGAACTTAAAATGGTTGCGCTTTCTAGTTCCCAGCATGCTTTGCATCAGACAACAAAGAAAATAAATGCAGAAATTAAGTGTTATTTTGTGTGTGTTACGTAACGTGTCTGATAGTGAAGGGCGCACGACGAGGAGTAGAACAAATAAAGTTTTTAATAATAATTTTTTGCACAAGATTAACATTAGACACAAGTTAGTACTTAAATGTTGTGTTATGTTAAGATTTACATAGATTTCTGTTATGTTGGTTTTGTAGTGTTACCATTGTGGTGAAGAGGAGCCTGTGGTTAGGTTGAGGATGGATAGCAAAACTTAAAGACTATATATACTGCATGTTGTTTGACTATTTACATGCAAGTGTTGTCGTGAGTCTTTTAGATAACTACATTAGTATGTGCCAGTGTGCTGTTGCAAAAAGTGATAAATAAAACTTTTCCCAAAACCTGTCGGGAGTAGGGTCACAACATCACCTCCATTCAAACTGTGAACCAAACACTCTTCTTGTTCGGGCTTCAGTTGGCAAATGCCGGGAATATTCTCCACAACAGAGCGAATAGTACGGAGCCCGGGAAGTCACCTGTAGGAGAAAAAAAAACAATCCGTGCCGACGGTTTTGCAATCCGTTCCCTCAGTTTATAAACCGTACTCACGGATTCTTAAACTGTTCCCTCGGTTTAAAAAATCGTGCCCACGGATTAATAAACCGTACCCACGAATTTCCAATCCGTGCGCTCAGATTTTGTAAACCGTACCCTCGGTTTTTGAATCCGTACCCACAGATTCATAATCCGTGCGCACGCTTTCACAATCCGTTCCCACGGGTTTGTAAACTGTACTCACAGATTCATGCAGCAAGCTCCCGGTAGCCTACGTGTTAACGAATCATATTGTATATTGTTTTATTGCATATTATTATGTGGAATAGGCCTACAGCAAATTGAAACGGACACGAGTTGGAATACAACGATTTAATAAGAAAGATGTGCGTCAAAATCTTGTTTAATTTGTGATCATCTTAGCACTTGATTATTATTGTATAATAAACCTGGCATTGTGACTGACTTTGGAGTTATTTGTTACTCTTTTGTAAGTCGTTTTGAATAAAAGCTTATTCTAAATGCATGTGACCTAAATATATAACAACAACAACAACAATAATAATAAAATAATAGTTATTATTATTATTATTTTAATTTATAGGCTAAATAAATAGTGCACTTAAGACAGTAAAATGTTTGTCATAAAATAATTCATGAATACTTTATTTTTAATAACATTTCACAGTTTTGGAAAGGGCTGAATGGGTTGTATTCTCTGTAGTACATGTGGTACAGCGCACTCAACTCCTCCACCGTGGTGCTCATCGGACTCATTATCAGCTTCGTGACTGGTAAGAAACACTGACCTGAAGAGCTTCTGATAGACATTAAACTGAGCTGCCCGTTGATTAGAGGTATGATATTACGTTTCTAAATAATTAGAATTAGACTTGGGCTTAAAAAATTATTATTAGACTTAGACCTAGGTGAAAAAATCTCAAACACATGAAAGACTGTAAGGATCCACCCGCTAGTCCAAACAACGGAATCCAGCGGCCTGGTCGAAGGTTTAATGCATGTTCGGTCTTTTGTTTGCGCTTCTGAATTTATCAGGATTTAGTTTCAATTTTGATCTAGCTCCAATTCTGATCTGACTCCAATTCCAAGTGATTATTAAATTTAGACCAATTAAAAACTGATCACAAATATAGCTTATATATTAATTTAGATATTTGATTATCCTCGACATCCTATATTTTCAATTATCCGTTCACTGGGGACCTAATGTCTCTTTTGAGCCTATAGCATCGGCCGAAGCACCGGTCTCACGATCACAAATTCGCCAGTCCGATGTTAGTCAGAGGATGTAGGTAGACTAATACCTAATTGTCTGCCGCCAACTGCTTGCTTATGACAAAAAGTGTAGTTTACTTAGTCTTTTCCCGTACAACTTGCTAGCACCAGTGATAGACAGAAATCTGAGGTCTCCGATGACGTGCCCACTGCTCCGTTCATTCATGAGCCTTCAGTTTGACCTATCCTGGCCGTAGATTTGCGGTAACAAAAGCCTCCTCACAGTCTAATAGTCATAATGATTTCAGGACAGTTCAGAATAAATCAAATATAACAATTTATTATTCGTCAGGTAAATGTGTCGTGCCAATTACATAAAACAATAAGAAGCCAATTCAAAAATAAGAAAATACATAACATCAGTTGTTCAAAGATGAATCTAAGAGTAAAATGTTTACCTGAATTCAAGAAGAAAATACATAGTTTGGAACATATTGAATATCCTCCACACTACGGGCTGATCTGGCTACAAATTGCCCCGACTCATTTGCAACTTACCCTTAAATACTACCAGAACAAAAGGCCCATAAACATTTATTCTCTGCCCCAAAACAGATTAGATCTGTGTATGGGGGATGAGAAGCCTCTGTAGGAGATGTTCTCGTGCCCCAAATGGTCACACCTGTAGAGCAAAGTTTATCAGGTTTTGAAAGGAGACCGCCCACAACAGAAGCACAGAGTTAACTGAAGTTTCCAATATTTCCCATAATATAAGTGACTGCTGTGAAATTGAGACCAGTTTACCCATCGCACTGAGACCTTTAAAATGATACCAAACATGAAAGGGTTACGATCATTAATTCTTAAGATATAGTGAATATTTATGTAAGAGTAGCAACTTGAGCTCTTTTAGTGACCAGTACCATGAGTCCAGGGGGGGGGGGGGGGGGGGGGGGGATGGGTGAATGGACCAATGATCAAATGGTCTTTCTCTCAGATCTTCTTGTCTGATTAGAGAGTTTATTGTCTTGTGGCATGACATTTGCATTGTAAGGGTTTCTGGGTGTTTGGCTTCACAAAGAGATCAAAGCCTGATTGAAGAGTTTGTTTTGTGGCCTGACATTTGCATTGTAAGAGTTCCTAAGTTTTGGCTTCACGAGGAGTTATTTTCATAAAGGAAATAATCTCACCCCCTACAAGACCCAGAAAGTGACGGAGAGAATGCAAAAGCAATTTTATAATTTTTGTCTTTTTTTTTCTACACATTTTTTTTCAAGGCCCAACAAAAGGAGACGATGTGGCCTCTGGCACAGTGTATCCTGTGATGAGAACGGCACGATCCCTTCTGGACAAGCTTGTGAAGCCGAGCGCTTGCTGTACGGCTCCTTCAGAGCACACGGTAAGACGGTCCTATGGCTTTACAGTAAAATGTATTGTTGCTTTGGCTGATTTTACTGTAGTAAACTTGCTTCTAGCAGATCGATGGTCATAAAGAAGTGAATGGAAACGTAAAGGAGGATGCTGGAACTGAGGAAGAGACAGAAACATTTCTCCCATCAAATCCAGTGTCTCACGTGGAGCACGAGACCTCCGTATAGCAAAACCACCAAGAACGGGTTATCCTGCAATGCTGAGTATTGTGAATATGATGTATATTTATGATGTCAGTAATGATAATTACAGATTACTCATTTTGGTACCTTAAGGTACATATTTGAACCTATTAGGTACAAAAGTGTACCTTTTGAAAAGGTACCACCCCAGTGACAGCTTTTGTACCTTTATTTCTGAGAGTGCAGGAACACAAATTACTCCCAAGCAGGCAGGGGGATAAATAAAGCAAAAGAGCTAATAAAAAAGGAGTGTAGAAAAATAAAATAAATTACTAATATTACCAACACAACTAACTTAATAGTAAATAAATGTAAAACAAGATCAGGACAAAAACATGGAACTACAAAGGACTAGACGAGACAAGGACACAAGACCAACCAGACAGGGAGACAGAAACCCATACTCAGTCACATCCACAGGCAGCGACATAGACAGTAACAGAAGGGGTGAGAATGACAATGAACCAGCAAAGACGATAGGTCAAGGGGCCTATAAATAGGGAGGAAAGCACACGAGGAACAGGTGAAAGCAATTACACTAACAAGGACTCAACAAGGGCTAACAAGAGGGTGTGGTAAAGATGAAACAAGGAGGAGGGACTAGAGAAGCACATGGCTGACAAAAAGAAAGCCATGTGCTAACACAAGACAACAAACGCAAGGCAAACAGAGTGTCAGGGACGAACCCTGACAGTATATGCAGTATATTGGAGTTTAGTATAAGTTTAGAATTTAATACTGGAATTTCACAAGTACTAAAAGTATGTGATTAGAAAAATGTTTGTAGAATTGTAACATACAGGAGCTGATATGATTTCACAGTCTGACATATTTATTTGTATTTGCATTTAGAGACCTGGAGAAACAGAGACAGGGGTGAAACTTGTCATTTGTTTTCAAGGCTTATTCAAGGCTCTGTGGTTTTCAACATTGTCCTGACAGTCGTGTGTGTGTGTGTGTGTGTGTGTGTGTGTGTGTGTGTGTAGTAGTAGTAGTAGTAGTAGTAGTAGTAGTAGTAGGTAAGCATCAAATGATTAATTTAAATGCAAGTACAAAGTAGTTAAGGCCACCTAATATAAAGCGGGACCTATTCATTTACTCTTATCCAATCATAATACAGCCTTTGTTTTAAAGATTCTCTAACAGACTGCTATTTGTTGTTTCCACGTGCCAGTGTTTGCATACAATCTTCACCACCCCACTGCCACCAGTTTGTTGACCGTGTGTATGCTCCTCGTCCCTGCTGTCTTCCCCCGGCGAAATCTGACGTTTGAGCAAAAATCTGTCAAACCCAAACATGATCACTAAATAACAAGCAAATTTTTGGGACATAAATCTCCCTGGTAGACAAGTAGCCAGTACTGCAATATGATGATTTTTATGCTTTTGATACTAATGTTGTATTCTTAGTCTGGTTCATCTATATTCTCAATCTTCATTAAAAGTGACTCATTTGTTGATTTTGTTCTTTCTTTTTTTGCATTAAAGTGCTGAGTTTATTAGCAGCTGTAGAGGAAAGATGCCTGGAGGATGAATAATAACTCTTTTACCTTTGATGGCTGACTCATGATGGATTTTGGCAAAGACACACTCTCAAGGATGAGATTATCTATGGACAGCATTACCGGCCCGAGTTGAGCCCGTCTTTTTTTCCCTTTCTCCCAAATCAGATTACAATACTGTTTCAGCTATTAAAATAGTTCAGTTTTGTATGTAATGGCAAAGTGATTATATTTAATTTATTTATTTTTTGTTAATTTTGAAAAACATTTGGAGCATTTTTTTGTTCGTTCAATAAGTTTTTTTTCTTAAAGTGACGATCAAGCGTCTAGCGACCGGCAGGCTGATCATAGCCTATTGACAGCTTGTTGACAGGGTGGCACTGGCCCCCTCTGGCACCCCCATACTAATTGATGGATGTCTAAAATATTAAAATAAGGAGAAGCCTAAAACAGGCCCGAGGCCCGGCCTGCGTCGGAACTATGATGTGAAAATCAGCCCGATTGAAGAGGCGTAAAAAAAGTCAAGGCCCATTGGGCCCGGGCTGAAATGCAGGGCTCTAGCTTTCCCCCTTGGTAGAAATCATATATATATAATATGAATTATATGAATATAAATATATGTAATTTTTTTTCAAAATTAAAGGTGTGTGTGTGTGTCTGTGTGTGTGTGTGTGTGTGTGAGAGAGAGAGAGTATTTATATATACATAATAAATATACACAGTACACATATTATGTAAACAAAAACTTTTATTTTGTTTTTTATACCTCTCCACTTTAAGTGTGCTTCACCTGCCTTTTAATAAACATCTCACCATTATTTACTAGATCACCTTGTGTCCGAGTCCTTCCGTAACAGAAGATCGGACCGCACCAACACTGCAGGATGAGCACCACGGGTCCCTTCCAGGAGCTGGTGGATTCCTTAAAGAAACTACTGCTGCAATCGCCCACACCAACGGCACCACCAGCTCCTCCACCACCACCACAACTTCCAGCTAACACTTCACCATCGATTGTTCTTGCCAGTCCCATGGCCCGACCAGCGCCCTTCTCTGGCTCGGTGGTGGGAGAACAACTCTACCAGCTTCGTCAGGGTACTACACCAATATGCATTACAGTTCCGTACTCTGGCAGCGGATGGAACGAGCCCTCCCTCATTACGGCGTTCCGGCAAGGGCTAAACCCCCGTCTACGACTCCATTTGAGTGCCTACGATGATAACTATGGATTGGAGAAATTTATACAACTCGCCATCCGCTGTGCCAACCGCATTCAGTCCTGCCCTCCGGATCAGTCTTCAACCATCGCCACTCCTCCTCTGCCTCCTCGCCGACCAGAGCCAGTTGACCCTCCAGAACCTATGCAAACCAATGCTACACGTCTTCCCATCTCGGAACGACGAAGACGAATCATGCAACAACTATGTATGTACTGCGGAGATGATGGACATCGGGTGTTGGAATGTCCACTGAAGTCTTCCCGTATCTTGGTGAGTTCGGTTTTGTCTACCTTACCTAAACTGAAACCTCTCTCTATCCGAGCTCAGCTTACTGCCTGCTCCCATGTCATTTCAGTCACCGCCCTCCTCGATTCAGGGTCCGCGGGAAACTTCATCTCGAGCCACCTCGTCCACCTACTCCGCATCCCCACCGTCGACACTTCGACGAAGTACGAAGCCAAATCCATAACGGGACAATCACTTACCGAAAAAGCCATTGGTCTCCGCACGAGGGAAATGTGTCTACAGATTGGCTCCTTACATCAAGAAAACATTCAATTACTGGTTCTGGAGGATTCTACCGTGGACATTATTCTGGGTCGTCCGTGGCTGGTGCAGCATGATCCACACCTGTCTTGGAGGACAGGAGAAATCCTAAAGTGGGGAGAAGGATGTTTCCATCGCTGCTTCCCAAACAAACCTCAACCTGAACCCCAGAGCCAACCATCACTTCCCGTGGGTACAACATCCATTGAATGTACTCAAGAAAATCTATCCATCAAGATTCCTCCATGCTACTCCCCCTTTAGCGACGTCTTCTGTCCGAAGAGAGCTGCCCAGCTACCACTACATCGGCCATGGGACTGCGCAATTGACCTTTTTCCGGGTGAGCCAGTACCACGGGGAAAAATCTATCCACTCTCACCACCTGAACACAAGGCCATGGAGGAGTATATTGCGGAGGCTTTACAACAAGGGTATATCGTACCATCTACCTCCCCTGCTGCATCCAGCTTCTTCTTCGTGGCCAAGAAGGAAGGTGGCCTACGCCCCTGTATTGATTACCGAAAGTTAAATGAGATCACCGTGAAGTATAGATATCCCCTTCCTCTTGTCCCAGCGTCCTTGGAACAACTCCGCGGCGCCACGGTCTTCACCAAACTGGACCTCCGCAGCGCGTATAACCTCATCCGCATTCAAAAGGGAGACGAGTGGAAGACTGCCTTCATAACCCCCACCGGTCACTACGAGTACCGGGTGATGCCGTATGGGCTTGTAAACGCCCCCTCCGTCTTCCAGGGGTTCATCCATGAGGTGCTCTGGGAGTTCCTTCACCGGTTTTTAATAGTGTATATAGATGACATCCTCATCTACTCCCGGAGCCTGGCCGACCATCGCCACCACGTTGCGGAGGTCCTCCATAAACTCCGGCAGTTCCATCTATACCTCAAGGCTGAAAAATGCTCATTCCATCAATCCTCAGTTACTTTCCTTGGATACATTATCGACCACCGTGGCGTTCGCATGGACAAGGGGAAGGTGGAAGCAGTAACCACCTGGCCTGTCCCAACCACGATAAAGGAGCTTCAACGATTCATAAGGTTCTCAAACTATACCAGTCCACTCACCGATCTCCTCAAAGGGAAGAACAAAACTCTCGCCTGGAACCCTCAAGCTCAAAAAGCCTTAGATGATTTGAAAACCGCCTTTACCCAAGCACCGCTCCTCGCTCATCCAGACCCAGAACTCCCTTTCATTGTGGAAGTCGACGCATCCACCACGGGCGTAGGTGCCGTCCTTTCACAGCAGCAGGGGAAGCCTCCCAAACTCCATCCATGCGCCTACTTCTCAAAGAAACTCAGCCCGGCGGAACGCAATTATGATATCGGGAATCGAGAACTGTTGGCAGTCAAGCTGGCTTTGGAAGAGTGGAGGCACTGGCTGGAAGGAGCAAAACATCCATTCCTGGTTCTCACCGATCACAAAAACCTTCAATACCTTCGCGATGCAAAACGATTAAATCCCAGACAAGCCAGATGGGCACTCTTCTTCACCCGTTTCCATTTTACTATCTCATACAGACCCGGTACAAAGAACATCAAGGCAGACGCCCTATCCAGAATTCATGCTCCTGAAAATAACACTCAAGAACCAGAACCCATTTTCCCTCCAACTATCATATCCAGTCCAATCCAGTGGTCTTCTCCGTCAGTTGCCTCCACTACACCACCCACCAATCCGCCGGGCTGTCCACCACACCTACAATATGTACCCTGGACACAACGCACCCCTCTTATCCACTCAACCCACTCATCACTAGGTACTGGCCACCCAGGGGCCAACGCAACTCTCTCACTGCTACGAAATCGCTTCTGGTGGCCCAATATGGCCAGGGACGTTAGAAGGTTTGTGCAAGGCTGCCCTGACTGCGCCATCTCTAAAAGTACCCGTCATCTCCCTGCAGGAAAACTCCAGCCACTACCCATACCTCAACGTCCGTGGTCACACCTAGGAGTGGATTTCATCACAGATTTACCCTCATCAGATGGAAAGACTTGTATACTCGTCATCGTTGACCGATTCTCCAAATCCTGTCGCCTCATCCCACTCAATGGCCTTCCCACTGCCCTACAGACTGCCGAACACCTTTTTAATCATATATTCAGATACTATGGAATCCCTGAGGATATTGTATCCGACCGAGGACCCCAATTTATCTCACGGGTGTGGAAAGCCTTCTTCTCCCTCCTAGGTGTGACCGTCAGCCTCTCATCGGGTTATCACCCGCAGTCAAATGGGCAGACCGAGCGCAAAATCCAGGAAATTGGGCGCTTCCTGAGAACCTTCTGCCATAGGCGCCAGAACTCCTGGAACCAGTTCCTAGGCTGGGCCGAGTACGCCCAGAACTCTCTGCGCCAACAATCCACAGGTCTTACACCTTTTCAATGCGTACTCTGCTACCAGCCTCCCCTGTTTCCCTGGTCAGGTGAACCCTCAGACGTCCCCGCCATCGATCACTGGTTCCGGGAGAGCGAGAGAGTCTGGGACTCAGCTCACCATCAGCTACAACAGGCAGTGCGCAGACAGAGGATAACAGCAGACGCCCGAAGATCTAATCCCCCCAACTTCCGTCCCGGGGACAAGGTCTAGCTGTCTACCAGGGACATAAGGCTGCGCTGCCTTGTAAGAAATTAAGTCCCAGATTCATTGGTCCCTTCACGATCATGGAATGTATCAACCCTGTCACCTATAAACTTCAACTACCACCTCACTACAAAATTCACCCTACGTTCCATGTATCACTACTAAAACCCTTCTCTCCACCTCTCACCACAGGGCCTGACTTTGAGGAAGAAACCCCTCTCCCACAGATGTTAGATGAAGGCGCTATCTACCACGTAAAAGAAATTCTGGAATCCCGGCGTCGTGGTGGCAAGTTGGAATACCTTGTCGATTGGGAAGGCTACGATCCTGGGTATCCAGAGACAATATACTAGACCCACAACTCTTGGAGGAATTCCATACCACACACCCAGAACATCCAGCACCCCAAGGCAGGGGCAGACGACCACGACGCCGAGGTCGGCCCTCAGGAGCGGTCCGTGGAGAGGGGGGTACTGTCACAGCTCAGTCAGGCCCTTCACTCCACCAATCACAGAGATCCGCATCACCAGAGTATTGAGCACTCACACCTGCACCCAATCATGTCATCAACTGCCCTCACTATAAGTACTCCACGCACACTCACTTCAATGTCCGATCTCGTTCATACCTACACGGACTCCGACAACGCTACTCCTAGAAAGCAAGATCATATCCTTCAGAGAAAAGTATTACCTTACCTGTTGACCTTACCTGCTGTGTTCCTTCCTCCTAGTGTTTCCGAATCATCGTCTGTGAAGTGAGTGGATTCCCCAAGTCTTACCTTCCTTGCCGTGCTGTGGAAATAAGGAGAGACTCCATTACTCCATCATCTGTACAAGTCACCCGATACTATCTCACCTCGTACTTACCTCTCCACTTTAAGTGTGCTTCACCTGCCTTTTAATAAACATCTCACCATTATTTACTAGATCACCTTGTGTCCGAGTCCTTCCATAACAGGGTTGGCCTGAGGGTCAGTAAAATAACAGCAAATTTACATTTTTGGGTGAACTATCCCTTTAAAATGCTCCAGTTGTCAAACATTACATTTGTAAAGCAACTGCAAAATGTATTTTAAACATTTGTTTAATGAGCTTAAAGACTAAACAAGTTAAACAAAATGTTTGCTTATTAAATATTACTGCTGCTCACAATTACATCTTTAAAATGAGGCAGAAGTCAGAAAAAAAAAATTAACCAGGTGTTACAGTTCAACTGAACTGAGTCAAGTAAAGTTGAGTCACTGTATTTATAAAGGGCTTTTTACAAAACATAGTGTTCAAGCAGCTTTACCGTATTAAACAGAAAAATCATGTGTTGAAGGAATCAAAACTCCATCGTTCTTCTCTGGCCAAACGAAACCAGCAGTTTAATTGCAGGCTGCTGCAAAGTCAGATTGTGCAGAGGACTGGTCTAGTTCCTGTGGTCTTGTACTGATTGCCACCTAGGTGACGAGGTCTTCGGAGGGGAATTGTCTCTAGGGCTCATCTAATTGTCCTGGTCTCCGCTGACATTCAGGGCTGTCGAGGTCATCTCTAAGTGCTGATCCACTATCTGGACTGCATACGAACTGGATCCAGGTGACAGCAGTGACCATCTGATCTGGATACAGTCTGGATCTGGTGGCTATGGTGACCTCGGAATAAGAATGAGACAGTCTAATATTAGCGTAGATGGCACTGAGAACAATAAAGTACATTTTAACTGTAGTATACACTCTAAACTTTTACACATATTACCTTTAGTCTTAGTGTTGAAAGTACACATGCCATGTAGTTGCAGTGGAGTGGTCTGGTCACGTGCCAGTGTTTGGTGCCTTAGAAGAACTGACTGGGTAGCATCTGAAAACTTGCAATGAGGAGAAAGCACCAATGAAACCTTTGGCCACACCTGATGGAGAAAGAGAAGTACAAGTTCTCAAAAAAGTGAAATGCCTTTCAATCAATTTAAAGTGTAATATCGGTTAATTAACCGGAATTAATCGGTTAATTAAACGGAAGTTGCAACCATTTTTTTTTGGGCACACAATCCAATTGCACAACACAGGGAGCATTGATGTTTACGGTTCATTAGTTGCAAGGATTTGTAACAGAACATGCACATTTCATTATAAGTCTACCTTAAACAACAAAAATAATCATCAAAATATAACGGTCCTGCCTGTTGTTGATAATGACGTTATACAGATTGATCAATTGTCCCAATGTTTACTATTCCATGGCCTCTTTACCAGTGCAGGGACTCGTGTGCACGATCTAATGATTCACTTCCCAAGGAACTGACTGAGACATACCCTGCTATGATAACGGCTTGTGAAAGGATTCAGTTGTTTATTCTCATTTGGAACAAACTCCCCTTCATTTAGGAGAACAGAAACGGCTTCCGGAATTAGCCCCGTTTGAAAAAGTGAGATTTCAGCGTGGCTGGTTCTTAGTCGTGTTTAATGTCGTCTTAACTTCACGGGACAATTGCAAAAGTTCACATACGCAAAAACCCATTCAACACGCACCGCACGTTAACTTCAAATAAGCGCATTACACGTTTCATCATATTAAGCATGAGAAATAAGTATTTGTATAAAGAAAGACCTTTTCACTTCGCGGAAACACAAATCATACAACACACCAAAATGAATTCTAGTAACACCGCTTTTGACATTAAGTGGGTCATTCTACAGAAACGTCCACTTTTGGTATGGCAAAATGTCTTAACATTTTTATTTCTTTTTTACATTTAAACTTAGACCACATTATTAGATTACCTTTTGACTTTATGAATACACATAAATGACAGCTTAATTATATATTTTTTAGTTTTTTTGTGCAATTATTTCAAGACCATATGTATCATTTTTTGTCACTGGTGTTACCTTCTTTAGCAATATTATAGTTTTTTTTACATTTCCCTAACAATAAATAGGTCACACCAGTGACATCAATTAAAAGCTTCATATGAAATCATGAGATAAATGAGAAAATTTCTCATAACTGAAAAGAAACAGTAGACTAAACATGGGCCTTTTTTCATAGACGTTTAGAAAATAGGAAGGAGGAAGTCGAGTGATGTCATCAGTGTGATTTTTATTCCAAAATAAAAGACTTTTGTTAAGCGGTAACACCAGTGACACAACTCCAGGGGACCACTATTTTCATTTTACATTTTGTTATATTATGCCATTTATATCATATATTTGATAGTTATGAATAGACTTTTGTATTTTAAATGGTAGAAAATCCTGTTTTTGACCTCAAAATAAAGCACTTTCCTGCTGTACATGGCTGTGGGGACAAGCAGTTTTGTGGTACTTGGAATTCTATATAATTAATTAAAAAAAACATAATAATGCCACATTGATGGCTCAGGAAGGTGTAATTGTTCAAATAACATGGTTTCATTTTAAAATATATATATAGCATCCCTAATGTGCATTTCAATTGTAATATTTCTTTAAAGTCTATGGACAGAAAAGTGGACGTTTCAGCTCATTTCCCTCAGACATTCATACAAGGCTTAATCAATGTTTTAATATGTCATACGTTTGTGTATAAATATACACGCACACTAAATACCTTTTTTTAAATATACAAATTAAAAATTCATTCCAAGTGCAAATTCAGTGCCACTTAACTTACCTGACGCATTATGTAACAGGGCCGACAAGACGAGAGGCGTGCGGATCATTTGCAAAGCTTTATTATTCAGAGACATGGTCATAACAGGCATGGTTCAAGCAGTGGCAAACAGGTATATTGAGGGCAAGACAGAGGAAAACTCAAGTCAACAGGCGTGGTATTCGATCGGCGAACAATATCCAGAGGGCTTGACAAGGGGTGGGTAATCCAATAACGTGAGCAATAATCCAGGCAAGGTGCAAACAGAGTCCGAAACAGCAGGCAAAGGGTTAATTCAAGATACAAAGTCAGAAGATCAAGAGACAGACAACAAGGCAATACAAATAAATTAGACTAAGACTGGAAATCAGAATGGTTCTGTAAAGCAGCTACCACTAGGAGAGTGATAAACGCAGAACAATACAGGAGACTAAATGCAACAAACAGAACGGCTTGGTAAGAAGCTAAAGCTAGGAGAGTGCCAAAGGCTAAACAATACTAGGGAACTAAATCAGGCTCTGAGTGTGTTTTATGTAGTGTGTGTAATAGCTCTTAGGTGACAGCTGTGTGATCAGTGCATTCAGCTGTGTATGTGCAATCAGCTGTGTGTGTGTGTGTGTGTGTGTGTGTGTGTGTGTGTGTGTAATCAGTGCAATGGATGATGGGAAATGTAGTCCAGTGTGATGTGTGGTGTGAGAGTCAATATGATGGAGAGGCGACCTCTTGTGGCAGTCGGACAAAAGACCACGAACCAGATTCATGACACATTAACTTGACATAGCCTAAATATTCATGTTTCTTCAGAAAAATGACTTATAAAACACTTCTAAATATCCAAAACATAGGATATGCTGTATGTTTTTGTCAATAAATTTAGTGTAAAAAATAACATTTATTCAGTGGCACTTACCTGATGTTACGGGGCTGATGAGACGTGAGATGTGCGGATCTATGTGCAAGCTTTTATTAGAGAAAGACGTGGTCATAACAGGCAGAGTCAAACAATGGCAGACAGGTATATCAGAGGTAATGCAAAGAGTTAACAGAGACAAGCGTGGGTCGACGATCGGCGAACAGTATCCAAAGGGGCGAGACGGGAGAGGTAATCCAAAAACGTCAGCGATGGTCCAGGCAGGGGAAAAGGCAAGGCAAGGCAAGGCAAGGCAAGGCAAGGCAAGGCAAGGCAAGGCAAGGCAAGGCAAGGCAAGGCAAGGCAAGGCAAGGCAAGGCAAGGCAAGGCAAGGCAAGGCAAGGCAAGGTACCGGGGCTCTGTAGGGCAGCGATGATGCATACAATACTCAGCAACGAGGGAGAGAATGTCCAGGGTTGAAATAGTGTGTGTGATTAGTGATGCTGTGTGATCAGGTGTGCGTGTGATTGGTGCAATGAGTGATTGGTGACAGCTGTGATCAGTGTTGGATGATGGGAATTGGAGTCCATGTGATGTGTGGTGTGAAAGTCCATGTGGTGAGCGGGTGACCTCTAGTGGTGAATGAACGGGAGTGCAGACCAGATTCGTGACACCTGACGCATGAACTTGACAAGATGGCGGCACTGTTTCTCCCGCAAAGTCACTCAGGCCAGGCGCGTGCGGAATGATCCTGGTGTTGGCTGGATTAGTTTTTATTAGTTTAGTCAACATTAGCATAGTTAATTGTTGACTGGATTTGATAATAACCGTTCATTCAGTGTTTTTCAAATATATTTGTGTAGAGTTAATATAATACGTCCTCTCAGCTAAGGCCAAGCAATAAAATTAGCTCAACTTAAATATGTTTGCCCTTCCAACATTTTGTTAATTGGATTTTTTAAAGTGTGGTGCTGTATTCTTTCTCTGAGTAAAGACCTTTAAAATGGACTTCCGAGTAGGAATATGTTCCTGACCAATCAGTGTACAGTCGTGGCCAAAAGTTTTGAGAATGTCGTAAATATTAATTTTCACAAAGTCTGCTGCTTCAGTGTTTTTAGATCTTTTTGTCAGATGTTACTATGGTATACTGAAGTAAAATTACAAGCATTTCATAAGTGCCAATGGCTTTCATTGACAATTACATTAAGTTTAAGCAAAGACTCAATATTTGCAGTGTTGACCCTTCTTTTTCAAGACCTCTGCAGTTCGTCCTGGCATGCTGTCAATCAACTACTGGGCTACATCCTGACTGATGGCAGCCCATTCTTACATAATCAATGCTGGGAGTTTGTCAGAATTTGTGGGTTTTTGTTTGTCCACCCGCCTCTTGAGGATTGACTGCAAGTTCTCAATGGGATTAAGTTCTGGGGAGTTTCCTGGTCATGGACCCAAAATTTCAACGTTTTGTTCCCCAGGCCACTTACTTATCACTTTTGCCTTATGGCAAGGTGCTCCATCATGCTGGAAAAGGCATTGCTCGTCACCAAACTGTTCTTGGATGGTTGGGAGAAGTTGCTCTCGGAGGATGTTTTTGTGTCATTCTCAAAACTTTGGTCACCTAAAGTTGATTCAGCTGTGGGATCAGGGCACCTCCAGTGCAGAGCTTGCTCAGGAATGGCAGCGGGCAGGTGTGAGTGCATCTGCACGCACAGTGAGGCCAAGACTTTTGGAGGATGGCCTGGTGTCAAGAAGGCCAGCAAAGAAGCCACTTCTCTCAAAAAAAACCATCAGGGACAGATTGATCTTCTGCAGAAAGTATCGTGAATGGACTGCTGAGGACTGGGGCAAAGTCATATTCTCCGATGAAGCCCCTTTCCGATTGTTTGGGGCATCTGGAAAAAGGCTTTTCAGGAGAAGAAAAGGTGAGCGCTACCATCAGTCCTGTGTCATGCCAACAGTAAAGCATCCTGAGACCATTCATGTGTGGGGTTGCTTCTCATCCAAGGGAGTGGGCTCACTCACAATTCTGCCCAAAAACACAGCCATGAATAAAGAATGGTACCAAAACACCCTCCAACAGCAACTTCTTCCCACAATCCAACAACAGTTTGGTGAAGAACAATGCATTTTCCAGCACGATGGAGCACCGTGCCATAAGGCAAAAGTGATAACTAAGTGGCTCGGGGACCAGAACGTTGAAATTTTGGGTCCATGGCCTGGAAACTCCCCAGATCTTAATCCCATTGAGAACTTGTGGTCAATCCTCAAGAGGCGGGTGGACAAACAAAAACCCACTAATTCTGACAAACTCCAAGAAGTGATTATGAAAGAATGGGTTGCTATCAGTCAGGATTTGGCCCAGAAGTTGATTGAAAGCATGCCCAGTCGAATTGCAGAGGTCCTGAAAAAGAACGGCCAACACTGCAAATACTGACTCTTTGTATAAATGTCATGTAATTGTCGATAAAAGCCTTTGAAACATATGAAGTGCTTGTAATTATATTTCAGTACATCACAGAAACAACTGAAACCAATATCTAAAAGCAGTTTAGCAGAAAACTTTGTGAAAACTAATATTTATGTTATTCTCAAAACTTTTGGCCACGACTGTACATTTCTGACAGACTGATTGGGGTTATCATATTATTTCTGAACTATTCTTTCTACTTTATATGTATTTTAATTGATAATTATTCATATTAAAACTTAATCTACTCAAAACACCTAAGCCATATGATGATGAATGTACATGGCATACATAAAATATTTTGTTTATTCAAAATATAAATTACTCCAAAGCAGAAGGTAAGCATACAGAAAGGCAGAAGTCATGGTCATGTAACCAGTTTATTGGGTGATTTATGATTTGCAGTGAAATATGCATGCACTGTTTGTTGCCTAACTAACCCCTGAGTACAGAGAGACTGTGTAAGGCATATTAAATGGTGCAACTTTATTTTAAAATTCTACATTTATTAACACATGTGAACACACTTTGACTGGCTTAAATTTTGTCAAAAAAATTATAAATAATAATTGTATATTTTTCTTATTTCTTTGCATTCCATTGTGATCTGCTACAATTCTAAGTTGATAAAATTAATAAGATGTAATATTCTTTAAGTGCTCTACACTTGGCATTGCACTAAATCACCACAGTTTCTTTTTTTTTTTTTACATACGAACAAAAGGCCAAAGTTCAGACAGGCCAGCTGAGACATCATCTATTTCAAAAATGAATGACAGCTTTTCTAAACTGCCAAGCTTTTTGAAATGACTTGTCCAGGAAGACAAAAGCTGTACAAAGAGAAAACTGGAAAGCAATCCAAATCTGAATGACAGCAGTAACATTTTGGAGAATTACTGCTTTCCTCATGTGTCCCACATTCTGATATTATTCAAATCAGAGGCAGAGAGTGTCTCGATAATTAAGCAATTTAAAGCTGTTATGTATGAATACAAAATTAGTTTTTAATCAAAAAAGAATATGAGATTATAGAGATTATATGAGATTTACAGTAGCCTCAATTATCTTTTCATTTTTACAATTAGCGGTGATAATCGTAGGTGAGAATTTGGGTGAAAGGATGTCATCTACACCTTTATTTTGTAGATTTTCACTTACTGTAAGTACTCCATTTTCTCTGCGAAATAATGCCTATGGGAAAAAAGCATATGACTAATTTTCTTTTCCTCTAATGGGTATTTATGAAAGACTTACTTTAGGGGATATATCACGTCACATTCACTTTTGTTTCACCAGTGGGTTGACGAATTGGCCGTCTGAAGAAATGACGTGCTGTCAGATTTCACTACGGTGGCTCATGAATTTTGCTCCAGGACACTTGTTTCTCCTCTTCCACTCGTAAAGGAGGGAAATTACTTCAATCAATCATGTCAGGGGCCCGACTGAGACCAGACTTCATTAGGTCAGCAGCTTGGACACCAATCATACTTATTTTTTATTTCCATTAGATTCTTTTTTGGCTTTTCCCCTCATTCAGACCTGTAAACCGCACAGCTCCTGATGAATTGCAGTGATGGTCTCAATGGTCATTAAAGTGGAAATGAACAAGAGGCCTGTGTCTGAAGTCTTGTGTGTCAGTCAATATGGATTTCTTCATGGAAGCTTTGGTTAGGCTGTGCAGAAGTAAGAGGTGTTATTGAATGCCAGCAGGTAGCCACCCAATTGGCTCTTACACTCATGAAATTATGCCAATGGTCAATTCACATTTAAGTATAGCATACACCCAAAAAACTGTAATACACACCCTATGAGAAAATCTCCAATGAGCCAGCTATTTCCACAATGATGGTGTGTTTTTGTCCATATTTTTAGTCTGCGTCCCACCTCTCATCATCTCTCTCTCTTTCCTCCTCTCTCTTGCTCTGTGTCTCTGCGTTTCTCTCTCCATTCTGTTCTCTCTGCTGGTGCCAGCATGAGTTCTGGCCTGGGTGTGTTTTTGCTGCTCTCCTTCCCGACAGCTTGACAGCGGGAAACTGACCGTCATTTTCCCCCTCAGCAAACAATTTCCCAGCCCATACCAAGCCCTGCCAGCGAAACCCTATGCGTGCTCTCATGTTTACCTTTAGAGACCCCATATAACTGCAGTTGTCTGTCTTGTGTTGGCATTTTGCAGATTAAAACATGATGTTTGGGGAGGGACACAAAATGTTTTTTTTTTTTGTTTTTTTTTTACCCTTTAGTTTGTCACAAACAAGGACTATGACATTTCCATTCTAGAGAGCATTCTAGAATGCAACACGAGTAATTTTTGCGCCTGTTTTCCCTGAAAATAAAGACTTTTTTACATTTTAAATTAAATGTATACACTGTAAAAACAAATGAGCTGATTCAGCTTAAAATAATTTGTAACCTGGCTGCCTTAAGATGCTGTGTTAGGTAAGGTAAGGAACGTATTGTATGCACATAGTTCTTTAAACCCTGAAATAATGGTTGAGGCGACAAAATGAAGTCTGATCAACTTTGTATTTCAACTTTAATCAATTTTTTTTTTGGGGGGGGGGGGGGGGGGGGGGGCTATACCAAAAAAAAAAAAAAAAAAGAGCCATAACAAACTTGAATCCCAGTTGGAACAACATAACATTAGTGAGGCCAACAAACTTTCATTGCTATCTTGAATGGTACAAACATGAAAGCAAAATTAGTTTGAACTACACATCTTGTTGAGTTAACTTATCTTATTAACTTATCTTATTATGTTTATTCAAAAGAACTGAACTTTTGAGAACTGTTTTCAGTACTACATTAAAAATGATCCATGGACATATAAGACCATTCAGAATGCTATTTTATTCAATTACATTCAGCAAGGTGTAGCTGAACATTGTCAAATTTCATTAACATGTTTCTTCAAAACATTTATCGATATATTCTATGAAAAATAGTACACATATAAAACCTTACTTTGAGGTGCTAAGGTTTTATATTTCACAATTTATATTTTCATAAATGTGCCACAAAAACAAAAACATATCAAGCGATAAAAATCATATTAGAAACATATCAAGTGAACATCAAATCAAACATCATATCACTTGACATCAAATGTCAAACATCTAGTACGTTAAAAAAACATTAACATCTCAAAATAAACAGAAAATGTAAAACAAGTAAGGGTTTATGTTAAGTACTAAAAGAAGTCCCATCAAACTGCCAAAAGCATTTGGTAGATCACTAGAGGTGTAACAATATATTGTGCTACAATATACGGTCGCACTTTATATTAGGTGGCCTTAACTACTATGTACTTACATTTAAATTAATCACTTGGTACAATGCACTTATTGTGTACATACATGTTTTTACATTGTACTTATATTTTTTAAAAATACCTATATGTAATTACATCTGTAATTACATTTAGAATTACACTGTTGACCTATCCTTTACACCTTAACCCACCCTTAAACCTACCCAGACCACCAAACCTGTCCCTAACCTTACCCGTATCCCACCTCAATAGCAGCAAATGTGTTTTGCAATACAACATGAACACAATAAGTACATTGTACTTATTTTTTGATGTAAGTACATAGTAGTTAAGGCCACCTAATATAAAGTGTGACCCAATATACAATACAAAAATGCAACAATATGTATTGTGGATGTGGGCAATTGCAAAATTCCATGTTCACCATATTTGATGTGCTCAAGACATAAAGCATCACCATGTATTTTCAGAAAACTGCTAGATTAATAGATGACTTTTGTGTTTTATAAAGCTATTTTTTTAAGTGTGGACTTTTAATTGAGGGACAGAAATATTAATTTGAAATATTAATCTAAATTTTGTTTAGAATTTCTATTTTTGGGTGAACTATCCCTATTAGTCACACTGTAAAGTTAAGGGTCATTCACACAAATGCAGGGCAGTGTGATAAAAAAGCAATGCCTAGATATGTGTCTTTTTAAGTAACAAGCAAAAAAAAAAAAAAAATGATATAGGTACTTATGATGATATACTGAGGTAGGGCTGTGCAATTAATCGAAATTCAGTTTCAGAAAATACAGTAATCAAGATAAAACGATTATTGCTCCCCGTTCCGCCCCCTTTCCAGCAGTGCGCTTTCGTTCCTCCTCCCAATTTCACATGCAAATGAGTAAAATCATGTAAGGAGACTTTTGCAAAATGGGACGTGCTTGATTTATTTAAATTGATTAGATTTATTTATGTTTTTAAAAGCGTGAAAGAGAACTTGCGCTTCCTCAGGAAGATTACTGTGTATGCGCTCAGAGACGGAACACAACACGGTTATGCACGTATCTTTTAGCGCCTAAACCAGGGGTCACTAGACTCGGTCCTGGAGGGCCGGTGTCCTGCAGAGTTTAGCTCCAACCCTAATTAAACACACCTGAAGGAACTAGCTAGCAGGGTAGTTCCTACACTGTAAAACGTGAAAGTTGACTTAACTTAAAAAAAACTGAGGAAACTCGTTGCCTTAAAATTACATAATAATTAAAAAACAGAAAAAAAAACAAGTTAAGTGAACTTGACAATTCAATTAACATATTTTTTTTAATTATCATTTTCTAAAAAAATTTAAGGCAACGGGTTTCCTCAATTTTTTTAAGTTAAGTCAACTTATCACTTTTTACAGTGTAGAGAACCAATTTCTCCCTCGGACCGTTTTCCTGGTTGCGTTTGCATCAGCAGCAGGAACTCTGAAGCGGCTGAATGTGATCTTTTTGCGTGGCATTAACAAACATCAAAAAACGGTGAGTGGAGGACGCTGTGATCAGAGCTGTTTTTGTTGTGTGTCATGGATTTCATGATAACGGAGATGGAATGTCAACGCACAATTTACGATTGCAACTTGCAGTGTATAATATAATCGAAGCTGAGAAAAGAGCACAACACTGCAGACAACAGGTAAATGCCGTCATTGCTGTTTTCCATGTTCATGGAGTAAATAGGGTGAAGTCAGCTAAAATGGGCTATCAGGTAAAATGGGCAAAATAAGGGGTCCCACTTTACATTAGGTGGCCTTAACTACATGTACTTACATTTGAATTAATCATTTGATACAATGCACTTACTGTGTACATACATGTTTTTACATTGTACTTATATTTTTAAAAATACCTATATGTACTTACATCTGTAATTAATTTCTGTAATTACATTTATAATTACACTGTTGACCCATACCTTAGACCTTAACCCACCCTTAAACCTACCCAGAACACCAAACCTGTCCCTAACCTTACCTGTATCCCACCTCAATAGCAGCAAAAGTGTTTTGCAATACAATATGAACACAATAAGTACATTGTACTTATTTTTTGACGTAAGTACATAGTAGTTAAGGCCACCTAATATAAAGTGTAACCAAATAAGGTTATAGTATCAGATCTCTTTAAATTTTTACAGAAAATCACAATAACTGATCTTGCATTGTTGCTTCAACACTTGTTGACATGTAACAATAATTTTTATTGGTCTGAGTTTTTTTAAGGCGGGTAGGGCAGAGTGTTACATGATGTCACAGATCCACCCACCACATCATCCACACCAACCACCTACACCCGCTCACAGTCACCTGATTACTGATTACCACCTGATGCCACTTACCTGCACACTATATCTAGACACTCACCTCATTCCCTCTTTGGTTGGTTTCGAGGTTACATGCCTCTCTCTCACCTCTACCTACCTCCCGCAACTCTGGAGCGCGCTGCCCAACACCTTCCGCCAGGAATGTCTAAAAAGGACCAAGATAAGATTGATTATTCCTCAGTTTGAAGATCTCTGTTATGTTGTCGTTGTGAACCCCTTGTGGAAGTCATATTTCTGTTCAGCACTATTAAAAGAAGATCATTACCACTTCTCCTGTGTTTGTCTCTCAGTCCAGACGTGACGCATGAAGCTATCAGAGAAATTGTAAGGTAATTGAGCCCAACATGGTAAATTTCATGAATCACTAATAAGGGTTCTAAAGCAATTATAAGTAAGCTTACCAACAAAGCAAAGGTTAATGAACAATGTTTTGACATGCTTTTTCATATATATAAAAAAAAAAAAAAAACTTTGATTTTTGTGAAAAAGGTCATTTTAGGTAGACATGGCTGGTTAAGCTAAAATGGGCTGCATACACACACTTTTACACAGAAATTGAGGGTGAACATAGTTTTATAGGCCTAGATATACATGTCCATACAAATTCTTAACAGTCTTTTAAAAAAAATATGTAAGCACATGCACACAAAAATACCAATGCACAAACTATACAACAAGATCAGTTCATTTTTAATTGCATTGTTTAATTAAATATTCATTCAACTTTCTATTCAATGAAATCCATTTATGGTGTTGCTATGGCACACTAAAGACAATAGTGTCAATTTACTGTTAAAAATAAAATGATTTAAGCTGAAATTACCTGTGTTGTTCTCTTTTTATATTGGCCCATTTTACCTGAATGTTGTGCCGTGGCTCAAGAAGGTACCTGCTGATACTCCAACTCTCATAACTTTAAAACTTTTATACTTTTTCACATTTAAAAATATAAATATATTTAAGAGACCCATGCTAATTTATAAGAATATCATTAGATCTCATGCATAGCTTATTTGATGGTATTATAGCCTAAGTCATTTACCAGAATGTGGTCCATTTAGTTGACTTCACCCTATGTTTACATGGCTTTTTTAAAAATGCCGGGTAGCCAATGTTTCGCGTGCGTTTGGCCAATCAGTGTACACTTACTTCACTGATAGTCAGGCACGTGCAGAAGGGTGGCTTTGGGGGCTCGAGCCTCTGCCCTTTTTCAAAATTATACAAAATTGCCCCTCTCGGACAAATAGCAATGTTATTGTGGTCAAAACTAAATGCATTTGAATTCTAATTAACATGTCAATTTGCACAAAACAGTAACTAATCGCTCAAAAGTCAGAAAATTCCTGTTTATTTTAACATAGGCTATCTGTCAATTTGAGGCGTAGGCTAGATACGGGATGCGTGCGTTTTGCTTGATGACTGATATTCCAGGAAACTCTCAAGCCATATATGGTTCTTTCAGTGAGTGCCTATGGGTCATCGGAAGGAAAAAATAAACCAAACATTTTTCATCAATAATCAAAGCTAGTGTGTCGATTTAATTAAAAATCCATATATTACATATTTTAGAATAATACATAATTCATCAATGCCCATTAGTCGTGTAGCTATAGTACACCAACCAATCATGATCTGGCACAAGAAGTTCAAATTTAATTGGACAATATGTGAATTGGAGCGGTTATTTTCCGTTCTTATTCATAAATCAGTTGAAAATTACATGGGACAAACAAGCTTATTTGTGGAGCGGTCTGGATCTGCGGTTTGCCTAATTTTATAAATCAATTTACATCGCTGGGAAAATGTGTGCTAAATGACTACAAAAGCACTGCACAAAACCGTGCAGCGCCAAAAGTCGCAATAATGGTAATCAGTTATTCAATTCACTTTTTGTATATGATATTATACACCGTTTACTATTTGATGAAACTATCATAGTCATTTAAGCCCAAGTGCCACCTAAAGGCCCGTTATGTGAAGTGTAGGCTGGCGAAATGGTGACTTGAAAGGACTTTATTATATTACCATTTTTGATAATTATGCAGCATTGTGAAAGTGTCTTATGTTCATCAAGTCTGCATTTATTTGATCAAAAAAAAAAAAAACTGTAGCCTAATATTGTGAAATATTATTACAATTTAAAAGAAATATTTCTATTTTAATGGTAACACTTTACAATAAGATTCTTTAGTTAAACATTAGTTAATGTATTAACTGACATGAACTAACCATGAGCAATACATTTGTTAATGTATTTACTCATTTTCGCTAAGGTTAGTTAATAAAAATACAGATGTTCATTGTTAGTTCATGTCAGTTCACAGTGCATTACCTAATGTTAACAAGATTTTAATAATGTATTAGTAAATGTTGAAATTAGCATTAACAAAGATTAATAAACGCTGTATAAGTGCAGTTCATTATTAGTTCATGTTAACTAATGTAGTTACCTAATGAACCTTATTGTAAAGTGTTACCATTTTAATATACATTTATTTTAATAAAATATTTATTTCTGTGAAGTTAAAAAGAACAGAATTTATTCAAAATAGAGATGTTTTCTAACAATATCAATCTTTACTATCACTGTTTCTATCAATTTCATAAATCCTTGCTGAATAAAAACGAATTTCTTTAAAAAAAAAATACAAATAAATACTGACCTCAAACTTCTGAACGGTAGTGTATATTATAAGTTATATTTTAAATAAATGCTGTTCTTATTTAACTTTTTATTCATAAAATAATCCTGAAAAAAAGTATCTAGATCTAAAACTGTTCCTAGTTCCTGTGGTGCGAACACACCAAAAAATGGGTAGTTCCACAATTAGTTCGGTTACTATGAAAAGTTTCCTGCGGTGCGAAAGGCAGTTATGTCCCTATTTATTCATTTGTATATATTTTGTTATATGAATATCTGAAAATACAAAACATCAAAAGAAAGAGCAGGGTATCTGTTTGTATACAAAAACATTTTATTCTAGCTTCATGCATTCTTTTTTTAAACACCTGAATGTGGGTAAGTTTCATAAATAAACAAATAAACAACATTTTGAACAAAAAGCTGAAAAAAGACTATGAATTGGATTCAGAATGATAATCAAAACGTAGATGGAGTCGATCAACACCCCAAAGATTGACAGGCATTAATACCTCATCATTGGTCGACATTTTATTCCACAATGTTACAGTTTTGATGCTATTTTATGTCTGATGATCATGTTAGATTACATGTGGAAGCATCTGTTGTTTAGGTTTCTTCTTCGCTTGTGTTTTCTGGAAATTCTGTAGAGAAGATGTGTACTAGCGACCCCTACCATATAACAATGAAAACACGGATTCTAGGAGCACAAGTAGGCTATAGCTCAAATACATTTAGACTTTTTCCTAAGTATCAGTCAAGTATACTTAAATGTCATTTTAAGTATATTTCTGAGAAGCAGCCTACATAAAGCCCATTTCCGAGAAGTACATAAAAAGTAGACAAAGTATACTTTCCTATTTTTAAAGTCGAAAGAAGTATACTAATAGCACACTTGAACAAACTTCTTTTTCGTAAGGGTTTGGATGCCATACATTTTTTTCATGTGAACTATCCCTTTAAATGGTTTGTGTGATGTAAACAAAGCTGTGAACCCAGTTTCAAAATTTCAACCCACACGTCAAGATCACTGCATTGAGAACTGCTTTTCAATTTTACATTGTCTTCTATGGGATTTCTTCAGAAACACCTTTCCACACTCACTAATCAGCTGTGGATTTGATGGCTCATTAGCGTGTGAAAATGTCATGGATCTGTCTAGTGACAGAGTGGTTTCTCAGTGAATGTGACAGATCTGCTGATGCAGCTAACCGGAGGCTCATACCTCAAGTGCTGAAACACAAAAATAGGTCGGTCTGCACCATAGTCCTCTCTTTCAACTGTCTTCAATAGCCTAATGAGCTGCTGTCCTTTAGCTACACAATGTCACTCACATGGGTTTTCTAACTGTCATACTTTGGTGAGCCTTCAGCTCTTTGCTCCCAATACAAATTAAGACTCTGAGATAGCTGCACTGTACACTGAAACATGATGACAGGCTATATTTACAGTACTGCACTGTCATGAGTGTCTTACAAAAAGAAAAACAAAGAAGCGTTTGTTCATTAATCATTTTAAAGCATTTAGAATCCAATGAAGCTAATGCACCACGGTAGGGAAGGAAAAAGATTTTATAAACTGTAGAAATGTGTGATTCCCCCATTTACAAAAATTGTGGCAATAAAGAAGAAACATCATTCAGACTCATTCAACAGGATAATGGGAATAAAATAATAATAATAATTTAAAAATTAATTTGATCTTCACAAATATCTTAAAGTGCCCCTATTTAGAATATTCATTTTCGAATATTCATTCATTTCAAGCAGTGTGTTAATGTAGCTGTATGTGAATGTAAACGATCTGCAAAGTTGTAAAGCCAAAAGTGCACAATAAATAAAGTTACTGTCTTCCAAAAGAAAGAATCGACTCATCAGTAATTTGAATCCTACTTCCATAATGGCTACACGTCATGGGGTAATACATTTGCATAATGTCTGCCTATGTTCTATGTTGGCTGGCCGCAAACAACTTGACCTGCCCTCACTATAGCTTGTTTGTGTGGTTAACATGCATGTCGAGAAGTCGCTGTGCCCTACGCTGTGAAAGAAAATTTGTTTTATTTTTCACTTCCAAAGGAGGCCGCAAAGAATCAGTGGTTATAATTATTATTATTATTTTTTCACTGTACCACAGCAATACAGCCCCAGTCTTTTCTATGTTCTCATCATTTTACTGATGACTGCTTCTCTAATCTCGGGAAGCTCAACGTGGGATTCACAAAACGCTTGCTCTTGAAAGATGGCTCAGTACCTTGTTTATTTAGACCAGCTGGCTCTACTGGATCACAGCGTGTATGTATGATAAATAATGCATGTTTATATTTTCTATCGAGTGTTCAAAATACAGAACTGTGGCAATGGGCATGTCGTTTCTGACATGCACTGTATGCGGTAGACCAATCACAACAGAACGGGCCATCTAACCAATCAGAGCAGAGCTCACAGAAAGGGGGGTTGAGAGAGACTGAGTCATATTTCATATTTCAAGAAAACAAAAGCTTTTTTGACCTTGCATGCATGTAAAACTAGTATAGGAGACTCCCAAAACAATATTAGGAACCTTACAAATGGCATTATAGGGGCACTTAAAAAAAAAAAAAAAGATAATAATAAATTGAATGCTAACACAGTAATGAACACTAACTGGTAACATCCTTGAATAGCTGACTGAGTAGTATGACGAACCCTATCGCTTTATAGAAAAAATAAAATATCATAAAACAGTAGGTTACTGTAAGAAAAACTGACTCATTGCTTGCCAAAAGTGGTTTCAAACTATACAATAAATACAAATAAAATAGCTTTTACATGAATTCACAATGAACATTTACCAAAGGCATTTTACCCACCCTTGTTAAGAGCTGAAACAGGGTTAATGAAATGGCTTTTGTCAGTGAAATGGCTAAATGACTTATTTCTTAGAGTTTCAAGCCTTAATTTTTCCATTTTTATGGAAAGTGCCTATTAGTGTTTCAGCTGCCCTGTCTCTCATAAGACTGCAAACAATACTGTATCTAGGTCATCTTATTCAGCTAATCAAAAGCAAGCAGCCATTTAACCTTTTGCACCAGGCTTATGGTGGTTTCTAAGCAAACAGGGCTTTGGTTTTTAATTTTGAATAACCTATCTCTGCCTTTATCTCCAATGTAATTTCAGCCACAAATATGGGATTAGCCTTGCAAGGTCACTTTGTTTGGTTTGATAATTGTAAATCTTGTTGTAATATTTCACACATCAGATTCAAATATTCCTCTCTGCTCATAGCAGAGGTGAAAAAAGACCAGGCTCTTTTCATTTTTAACACGAATTCATAGGTTTATGTTTCTACATCAAGTTTCATCCACTATTCTGAGTATGAAAGTACTGAACTTGGCATGCAACCAAGTTTGGATTGTCAAATGAGGGCTAATGGGACTAATATAGCACCATTTCATCCCCCCACACAAGATAGCTTTTCCCACATGCCCCTGAGAAGATAAAGACTTGGCACTGGATGCTAGCGGCCAAATGAATACAGGAGCTGGGGGAAATAGTGATGTTAATGAAAGCATTTTGGACAAAATGGCATAAAGCCTCCTTATCGTCACTGAGCGAATAATGTGTTAGTGTGACTTTGCCGTCAGCGAGCAGGCTCTTTTGCTTTCTCTCCTGCAGATCAAAGTGTAGCATCCAGGAGACAAGCAGCTCTGCTGCATACAGAGCGCTTGCTGGAGAGGGACGGAGGGCAAAATAAAATAGAAGAAAAGATTACTCAGAGCACAGATAAATGAAGAGAATAGAGGATGAGTCCAATGCAACTGCAAACAAGAAATGATTTGGAGTACAAAAGCAATGGCATTGTTTGTCTGTTTCATTCTGCTTGTTTTGAAATGTGTGACGTGATGAAGGGAGATACTTACTGAAGAAGCTTTCTGCGCCAGACCGAGTAAAAGGGTTACAATGAGCTAAAACAACATGGATTTCTGAATTTATTCAAGCTAAGAACTCTTTGTTGACTCCCTGACACCACATATTGTGTAAACCCTGGCCTACATTTATATACTACTCTGTCATTATGCTTACATTGCATTGTCATTAAAATATTTATTTATGTAAAGACTTTTATACTTTTTTTTCATACATTTAATATAAATATATATATATATATGCAAGCTATATTTCAGTTTGCTTAAAACTGCTTTGATATATCTTAAACTAGTTTTTGCAGTGTTTTTATTCTATTATTTTGATCTTTTCATTGTTATTATATTTCTCCACATATATTTCAAGCTTTGGCAATATTGTAGTCATGCCAATAAAGAAATTTTGAGTTGAATTGAATCGATTTTGCAGTGTCTGTTTTAGAAGCGATTGGATCTCTAAAATTCATTTAAAATACTAAATAAAGAAATGTTAAAATTAACATGATCAATATAAAATATTTTTCTATTATTTCTAACTCTTAATACTTCAGATTAATTGTTTAAATTTTATTTTATTTTATTCTGCTTACATCCAGAAATGTTTTGTCAACTACTGACCAAACAACCCCCTGCAACTAAAAAGTGGTTAATCACAACACCATGTGACCAGCATCATGTTGTTAGTTTCCTCTGTGGTGGGCATTTTGAACACCTGTGTCAGCTGGTACATTGTTATAGTTTGCAATATACATATTATTTTAATTCAGATATATATTGAAATTTGAGATTAACCTAATAAAGAAAAGTAATTTGACAAGGTCTGCCAGTCAAAATGGTGAACAATAATTTTATAAAATGTTTTACATATTTAACATATGAATGAAGAGTTTGGTTACAAAACACGATAAACACCATTTAAAAAAATAAATAAATAAATTGAGTTAGCACCAAAATCAGTGTTGTATCTGGTCGGTATTGAAAAGTCCATTTTTAATTTTGCGCAAAATGCAATATCCATCGTGTTATTCTGTCATGTTTTCTCCCTTTTTTTCCACACCGCGACAAATGCCAGTCGCGATATATCCGCTCAGCCAATCACAGCGCACCATTCCACGCACTGTAGACAGTAATGGCGCCGTTCTGAATTCACCCGGCATCCGAGTTTTCCTCATCTACTTTGTACTTTGTGATCAACAAACAAACAAAAAGGGCTTCACGAAAAATCGCATGTGATTGTCATGCGCATCTCGACAGTAAAGCCGGTTTTGTGAGCAAATCTCCATCACGTGCTTTCAGATGGAGCGGCATTTACGTTTTTGTTTTTTTTTTTCTCGATTGCTAAGCGTTTACCAAGTACTTTTTCTAAACTCCTAACACAACAACACAACACCACACAATTAGCCAATTAATTACAGTTTTTCTCGATTGCTAACACACAATTCATGAAACAATTCGCCATTTTCTCACAACTATAGTGTAAACACAATCTCAAAACTACACACCAACTTGTGCAAACGTCAAACTTCCAGGTCAAAGTCAAACACTTTTAGTCAAAAACATATTCTCTTTTGTCAGAATCTAATCTTTGGCCTCAGATGACACACAAAGCTGTCAAATACACAGATTATTTTCCTGTCTAGAGAACACTAGTGAGATCAATTCAAAACGCTGTTACAAAAACCTCCTTTTGGGAAACAGCCAGGAATCCTGCTATGACTGTTACAGTATGCAGCATAAATAGAGTTGTGCAGATAAAGTGAAATTCAGCAATAAACTGTAAGAAAAGTTTACTTTCATTACACTACTGTAAAGTGATCCTACAATAGATGAAAATCACTAGAAGAGAAAAGTTCAAAGACCAAACAACTGAATATACAGTAAACATTGGAATGTACTGTCAGTTACTGTACATAAATAAATAAATAAATACAGCATCCTCTGCCAAGCTGCATTATAGTGTTGGTAATATCCTTATTTGTTATACTATAACAGTTTCTTAGTCTTCTGAGAAAAGACTTTCTCTGCCTCCCCTAGACAGTCGACTCTCAGTTCTGCATCTGTACATGTAAGAAGTACTTGGCTACAAATCAATTCAACAGTTATGAGTTTGAGGGTGTGCTACAGTGTTTACCGAACATTACATGGAATTCTGTGAGATCAGGTTGAATGTGTAAGTAGTGTAAAACCCTGTAGATGATTCTGCAGGCCAGCTTTCCTTATGATCATTCCATGCAAAAGAAGATGGTCAACTATAATGCTTTATATTTAATCAGCAACAAATTACCTTTCACCTCGTTCCCTTCATTGTTCTTTTCTCCCCCTATTCCTCTTTGTCTCCAGGATTCATTTTCCAAAACACATAATCACCTGTGCTCTTGTTCACACCATCCTGAGATTCTGACTGCTGTGTCATCAGTTTTGCTACTGAAAGTTCACACATGGGGAAATGTGTGCTATTTGTGTTCATTTTGTGATTCTTGAGGTAGTTATATTGTGTGTTTGAGTTTTCTAAATGAGAACAAGGTTAAACCTGTGCAAAATGATGCTGTTCTTGTGTAGAGTTTTGCAGAAAACGCTGAGCAAATTGGAGCATGTGTGAAAACAGGTGAAATGTGTTCAAAGTTTTGAGAAACGTGTCTTTGTTTCAAGAACTGTATGAATGGTTTGGAAAATTGTGCCAAATGAATCAGTTACAGTGTGTTAGCAATCGAGAAAAACTGTAACTTTCTGGCCAAAACCACATTTTGTAAAAATAAATACAAACTCAACATTTCAAAATGCTGAATACCTTTTTCTACATATACTAACTCTATCAAAACAGCAAACCCGATTCAAACTTACTCATTTGATCAAAACATTGGCGCTGGTTTTCTATCCAGTAGGAATATACAATCAATTATAGTGCATAGACTGTCAAAATTATAACAATTAATGGCATTACAAAAACTGCATTACTTGTCTTGTTTCAGTTCTACCTGCATATACAGTTTTTCTCGATTGCTAACACACAATTCATGAAACAATTCACCATTTTATCATTTTAAACGTCAAACTTCCAGGTCAAAGTCATACATTTTAGTCAAAAACATATTCTCTTTTGTCAGAATCTAATCTTTGGCCTCAGATGACACACAAAGCTGTCAAATACACAGATTATTTTCCTGTCTAGAGAACACTAGTGAGATCAATTCAAAACACTGTTACAAAAACCTCCTTTTGGGAAACAGGAAGCATCTTGCAAGTCAGTGTCTGTTACAGTATGCAGCATAAATAGAGTTGTGCAGATACAGTAAAATGCACCAATAAACTTTAAGAAAAGTTTACTTTCATTACACTACTGTAAAGTTATCTTACAGTAGATGAAAAGCACTAGAAGAGAAAAGTTCAAAAACCAAACAACTGAATATACAGTAAACACACACTGGAATATCCTGTCAGTTTCTGTACAGCGATAAATAAATAAAAATACAGCATCCTCTGCCAAGCTGCATTACAGTATTGATAATATCCTTATTTCTTATACTATAACAGTTTCTTAGTCTTCTGAGAAAAGACTTTCTCTGCCTCCCCTAGACAGCCGACTCTCAGTTCTGCACAAATAGATGTGAAAAGTACTTGGCTACACATCAATTCAACAGTTACGAGTTTGAGGGTGTGTGCTACAGTATTTACAGAACAGTGAAAGTTATCTCATCTGAAGTACTGCTACTATGTACTGTAATTGTAATGTGTAAGTAGATGATCCTGCAGGCAGCTTTTCTTACGCTCATTCCATGCACAAGAACATGCTCAACTATAGTGCTTTACCTTTCATCAGGAACAAATGACCTTTGACCTCATCCCCTTAATTTTTCTTTTCTCATTGTCTCCCTCTACCAGGATTCATTTTCCAAAACACATAATCACCTGTGCTCCTGTTCTTATGATCCTGAGATTCTGACTGCTGTCATCACTTTTGCTTCTTAATGTTCAAACACGGATAAATGTGTGCTATTTGTGTTCATTTTGTGATTCTTGAGGTAGTCATATTGTGTATTTGTGTTTTCTAAATGAGAACCTAGTTAAACCTGTGCAAAATTATGCTGTTATTGTGTAGAGTTTTGCAGAAAACATTGAGCAAACTGGAGCATGTGTGAAAGCAGGTGGAATGTGTTAAAATTTTTGAGAAACGTGTCTGTTTCGAGAACTGTATGAATGGTTTGGAAAATTGGGCCAAATGAATCAGTTACAGTGTGTTAGCAATCGAGAAAAACTGTAATAGACAATATAAAAAAAATCCATAGTTTTTTTTTTTTTTTTTTTTTTTTTTGTCATTTAGCCTTCATCTGTAAACCATTGAAAAACATTGTGTTTTTACATTTTTACATTGTGTTCATTCTTGGCAACATCCTTTGGTTACTATGCAAGCTTGTTTCCGTCATAGAATAAAAAAGTAAAAACAGTACTTGTGACCTTTTTATCTCACAATTCAGACTTCTATATTGGAATTGTGAGTTTACATCTTGCAATTCAGACTTTATAAATTCACAATTGCAAGAAACAAGTCACAATTCTGAGATAAAGTCACAATTACCCTTTACCCTTTATATTCCATGGCAGAAATAATCTTTCATAGCTTCCACATGTGTAAAGGGAAAAAACAAACATAAAAAAAGTTATACTCCTGTCCATCCTACAACTATTCCTCTCCCTCTCCCAGGCATTATTTTTTCTCTTTCTGATTCTTTGTGTTGTTCTGCATCCACAAAACCAATTCAAAGAGGTCTTTTTTACTCAATATTGTTGATGTAATGGAAAGAGCTTCAACACCTGACTATTCCTCCAACTCAGACAGGAATCAGCTATTTCTAAATATTTCAGTGATCTGTTACTTAAAAGTGCTTATCAGTTGTTACAAATTTTTTAAAATACTTTCAGTATTTTTTTCAATACTTTTGAGCTGCTGTTGTAGCAGAAGTAGAAGCTTTATACTACATTTAAGGTTTGGAACATTAGGTCTTCAATTCTGACATGCTGTGTTTAAGCATTTGTAAATATGACTAAAAAGATTCATGATTTTGGTTTTGGGTAAGCTTGTATGAAAAGAAAATATAAGCATTTTAGAAATGGTAATTGACTGCATATTGTGTGAAAACTGTAATACACAGAGAATTCACTGATAAGCTACACTATCGCATTCGTAATCTCAGATGAATCGCATTTGATTATGAGCGCAAGCTTGTCAGTGTAAGTGTTTTTATTAATGCCATTAATGTTTTTGTTAATACAGGCAGCATATAGCACTAGTCAACTAAATGAATGTAACATGACAAAGATGAATGCACTTTTGGAAGTTGAATGTAAGGGAAATGTCATTTTGGAATTTCTGTGGTCTAATGTGATATTGTTGTTCATGTTCTTGTTCATGATGAAATTTTCTTTTATTGCTGTAATTAATTTATAGAATTGACTAGATGACCCGTTGAATTCATTTTGGGAGCGATGACTGGTTGAATGTAGGCTATTTTTAGTCCAGTGCCTGTATATAAAATAAGATTAGTATTGACCAAGTTCAGAGGCTGTCATATGTGGATCAACTTGCTTTGTTGTGTATTTTCAACAAGTTTCAATATGAAAAATAACTTGTATATTGAGTCAATGGATTGCATTTTGAAAATAAATAAATAAATAAAATGTGTCATGGATTTATTGCATTTTGGGGGGTAAATTATCTCTTTTTATAATAAAACTTTGAAAATCAAAATCTGGATTTGAATTTTTTATGTTATTATAACCTAAAGATGGTATGTGAAAGTTTGAAACAGAAAATAGTGGTTTTCATCTTGCCACTTGGATTTATAGCGTTTTGGAACCAAGCTCTTCATATTTATTTAATAAATTTTATTTGGGAAGAACTGTAATTTCTTCTTTATCTTTTTGGCCACAAAAATCTATTTGAGATCAAATTATAATTAGCAGACTCCCTGCAGTACTGCTGAACAAACATGAAAGTATAAACAGTATATAGTTTATAGTTTGTTTATATACGAATGACAAAAAGATATATGCCCAAATTGAAATGTACTTCTGTATTGATTCTATGCCATATATGCTCCTTTGCGGCGTAATACTGGTGCTAAAGGCCATACTTGTAACACACAGAGGGACCTAAGAGCCACTTTAATGTGGGCCATGAATTATAGGATAATTTACCATCCTTCACTGATCTTTGAGAATAATCAGCATTCTCAGCAGCAGTACAATTGGACAGCATCCATCTAGCATTGCAGAAGCATGCTGGCTGAAACAGAAGTTATATTGCAGCCAACTGAACTGTGAAAGGCAGGTTTTTCATGCACATATGGGGTGATGCAACTCCAAAACACTTTGGTCAGTTGAGAAACATTCAGGCAGATGGGCTGAGGGTGAGGTAGAGGTCATAAAGACACTAGAAAGTTTGGCTTTGGTCCACTTCTAGAGGGCAAAAGAATCTGCTCATCTTTTGATGCAGAAATAAAAGCTAATGGTTTAAGGTCTCGAGAACTTGTTTGCCCAGAGAGAAGCATAGGACACAGATTCATATAAAAAGGATTGCAAAACCTGCTCTCACCATAAAGCCGAAATATTGGAAATAATCTGATTCACCAGTAGCAACATTATCAAGTATTATAATATGTCATGCATATTGCAGACTGATATGAAGAATTGTTTTACATAGGCGGTATGAAAATAAATTATGATAAATCTCATACATTTCAATTTCTTTTTAGCTTTAAGGGGTTAGTGCATATGAAAATATCTATCACTGTAATGCGAGGGCAGGAACATATGAGCCACTGACCTCCAGTCCTCTCTGCCAATAAGGTCTGTCGTCACGTCCTTTCTGCTATCTCTTGCTGGGCGTAATAGATAGAGGGGAAAATATCTCACTTTAAAACAGCATCTCTTCTGACGCTGAGCTACTTCCTCATTGTGTTGTATGTAGAGATTAACCATTTTCTTGGTTAATATGCAGAGCTGGGTAGCAACTGTTTTCATGTAATCTGTATTACGTAATCAGATTTAATTAAAAAATTAAGTACTTGTAATTAGATTAAATTACATTTTAAAATACTTGTAATCAGATCACAGTTATTTATTTTTTGCATGATTACATATTATTCGCACAATACCAATAAATTATTCATAATTTATTGATTCTCTCTAATTTCCTCTAATTTTATTCCTCTTTTTCCTTTTTTTTTTTAAATGTTCTTTCTAAAACCGCTTATCAGAAAGTCAGAAAGTCTTCCAGTTTTGTGGACATTCACACAAAGACCAGTCACTGGTCAGATGGCTACATATATATATGTATATATATTTTCTTAGTGTTTTTATTTTTATATCAATATGGTACATGATAATCCTAATTAAATCAATGTGATTTTTGACTTAGGTCAAAAATAATCTAAAAGTAATCAAAAAGTAGATTGATTACATTACCTAAAATGTGTAATGTTAAGGATTACGTTACTAACTACAATTTTTGTCATGTAATATGGAATCAGTAATGAATTACAATTTACAAGTATAATCTACCCCGCTCTGTTGAAATGTGTGGAAAAGTGTGGAAATGTAGCACCTGATACTGTCAGTATGATCAACTAATGCAGGGGATTTTTAAACTAATTTACAGAAAAGTAAAGGGATTGTGTGCTTGCTTTTTATATCTTATCTGGTAGTTGTCACGCCTCTGGACTGTTTTTGTTGTGTTTTTGCTCCCCATGTGCTCCGTGACCCAGTTTCTGTCTCCCGTTTATTGTATTTAATTGATTCCAGGTGTGTCTCATTCTTACCTGATTGTTCTGTGTTCATAACACCAGTCCATTCAGTTCATGTCTGTTGGGTCAACTTGTTCAGTTTGTGTCTTTCCTGCGATTCCCAGTGTTGGATGTACCCTGTTTACGGCCTTCATTAAAGATTGTTTCGTGTATTCCGCGTCTCCTCGTTCCTCCCCACACAGATCATGACAGTAGCAGGATTTTTCATTTGAGCATCAATTGCCATCGCATTGGAACTGCTAGAAGTTATGGTTTACTATTAAATGTTACTGTTCATTTTAAATAAATACATAGAAAAACCTCCAAACAATTGGTGCGTTAAATTTTATAATAGGGGAGGCCAGGGTTAGTTGTCACTTTTTATTTTTTAATGCCGTGAACTTGCCAGGGTGAGTTCATTTTGGAAAGTCAGTTTCTGCTCATAACTTAACATAGTTCATTAAACACAATAAATCATTTTGCGTGCTGTTGAGGCAATGGAAACCTGGGATAAAACAGTCTAGTGTAGATTGATTTAAACAGTTAAAAAATTATGAAACACAAAACAAAACAAATCTTGAAACAGCAAAAATATAAAAGGCAAAATTTTGGGCCAAAATAAATTATAATGAATTACATTACATTAAAATTACAATAAATAAAACACATTCAACCACTTGCTCTAATAACAACTGGTCAACTTTTAATGAAAATTCCCTTGTGCTGGGAACACTTTTCAGGCTTTTGGTTTAAACCTACCTTCATTATACAGGTGCTGGTCATATAATTAGAATATCATCAAAAAGTTGATTTATTTCACTAATTCCATTCAAAAAGTGAAACTTGTATATTATATTCATTCATTACTCTCAGACTGATATATTTCAAATGTTTATTTCTTTTAATTTTGATGATTATAACTGACAACTAAGGAAAATCCCAAATTCAGTATCTCAGAAAATTAGAATATTTACATTTGAGTTTGAATAAATGACCATCCCTACAGTATAAATTCTGGGTATCTCTTGTTCTTTGAAACCACAATAATGGGGAAGACTGCTGACTTGGCAATGATCCAGAAGACGAACATTGACACCCTCCACAACGCCTAACTAAACCTGCTTTCTCCTGACCTACAGTACAGGCCACATACAATCTGTAGAGTTGAATTTCTATATATAGACATCAGAATGTTGACCCACGTCCTGATTTGGGTCAACATATTTTGTTGACCCAGGAACAACATTTTAATCCAAAAATGTAGTCTTGACCATATATCTACACCTAAACCTAACCTTACCCGTGAGTAATACCTAAAATCAGATTTAATGATAGTTGAATAATACTGATGTACAAGCACCAAACACTGATTGTAAGCCTAAACTTCACAAAAACTATAAACTGTTTCTTCAAATCTGATTGGCTAATCACAATGTTGTTCCAGGGTCAACAAAGATGTTGACCAAGGAACACGTCGAACTCAGCAAAATCAGGTTGTGCGATGTTGAGACCACCAGCAGCAAATACCTTCAATACAGCCTTTGGTTTTACAGTACATGCACCCAAACAAAGTTTGATAGATTTGCTTACACAACAGAAATGCATGAAGAATATGCAGTTCAGTTTCCTGCTTTCTTTCATATTCATCAGGGAAACACAGCAACAATGGGAACACTCTGGGCCAATCCCTCCTGATTAAGCAGAGATGGCACAGTTTCAGGGGCTTAAAGGAGAGAAAAAAAGACAATGAATTCCAAAGATCATATACAGTCTTTCTTTATGCACGTCACAGAGGTTCATCCATGAGCCAGTCTTTCATAAAACATAAGAGCTGCTTTATGTCTCTGACCTCTGTTTGCTTCAAGCCATCAGGTAAGCTCAATGGTTTCTCATAGCTGCACTCTACAATATGAATTATTTTAAAGTTGGCATCCAAGAAGAATGAATGACAAAGTGTTGTTTGTTTTAAAGTTAATGATGCCGAAAATTAAATGAATAAAAAATTACTGACAAACCAATTTGGTCTTTTTAGCACTACAGTGTCATTGTACTGATCAACTCATTTTAAATATTTAAAGAAGACATTACATTTGACAAGGACTTATTTTAACACTGTCATGAGACATTCTTGGTTATTTAACAAAGCTTCCTTGACTTGAGATATGTTTTATTAGAACTGAATTCCACATTTATCAACACATATTGGACAGCAGGCTACTTCACTGTAAACAAATCCAATTGGTTGTATTCTGTAAATCATCTTTGTGTTGCCAGGCATCTTTGATAAAACAAAATACACAGTTGCTTGACGGTGAAAAGAGATGTCTAGCTTTTATTTCTTGTTAGAAAAAACTGGGGAAGTTAAGACGACAATGCAACTCCATCGCCTTTTATGCTTGGCATCCAGGGAGTTTTCAAGGCCTGTTTTATATCAACATGCTTTGTTTAATCTGGAGGAAAGGCAGATGGTGCCTCTCAATTAATAATTAATTAACACATGAACATTCACTGGTATCTGTTTTCTGAAGGAATTAAGATTACAACTACATCCTTGTCTGCAGCAGTGAGACAATAACATTATATAGTTTAACCTTCATGTCAGCTTTAACTTCTCTTGGTTTTGTACCTAATAAGAGCAGATTGAATACATACGGCCATATTTGTGTGCTGCCTCTGATCCTTATATGAAGAATATGATTTTACATGTATTAATGTGTAGGAAGTAAGTCAGTAATGGAAGCTTTATCTGTTTTATGTGGAACGATTCGGTCATCCTTTCATCTTCTTTCAACACAAAAATAAATAAATAAATAAATATTGCACATGCATCTGTGGGAGATTCTCAAATTTTTTGTTGTATAAACCTAAATCGGCAAGTTGAGAAAACTCAAAAATCTGCTGAAGCTGGTTACTTTAAAATTTTAAATTGGCTCAACTTTTTTTTTTTTTTTTGACAGTGTACACACTTTGTAAACTGAATGAATCATTATGAAGATAGATAGATAGATAGATAGATAGATAGATAGATAGATAGATAGATAGATAGATAGATAGATAGATAGATAGATAGATAGATAGATAGATAGATAGATAGATAGATAGGTTGTGTATGTAATTGAAACTCTCCTACCTAACATATACTGAGTACATTCATTGACAAAAAATACAATCCCATATAATCTGCTGGCATTTTTAAATCTGTTTAATCTATGTTTGAAAAAGGTTTGAATCTGTTATTTTTCAGATCTTCGCAGACAGATGGTGGCTTGTCCATTAGCTGTAATCTCTTGCAGCAGAGTGGAAGAGCTGCAGATTGGGATGACACAGGTTTAATACTGTGAAATCCAAAGGTTTTAGTTGTACTTTAGCGATGTTGCACATATGGTTAAACATCTGGGGTGAGTGGTTAGCAAAACAAATGAACACTGTGTGCTTTGAAGTCTCACTCTTCAGAAGCAAGCCAGACTACACATGCAAACAGAAAGGTACTGTATGACCCCAGTTATGACATCACATAGTATGTAAATCACTGTCTTTCATTTTCTGCCAAATATGTAAATTATTTCATGAGAAACTGGCCTATAATACAGTGAAATGTAGATGCGCTATTCTGTAAATAAACATTTTAAACTGACAGGCTATTTGAAAGTGACATTGTATCATAAGAAGTAGCCATGCAATTTTTTCATCCTAAACATCCAGCATGCAGATGCATAATTGTGCAAAATAATTTAAAATATATAAATACATGCTTGTGTTTTATTGTCTGCCATTTGAACAGCTTATAAAACAAACCTGCCCTGTGTGCAAATCTGACAAAAGAGTTCAATTGCCATTCATCAAAACAGAGACAATTTTTAAGATGACTTCAAAATAACAAAGCTTATGCTTTGTGTTGGATTTCAATATACCATGATAAGCTTAGGACTGACTCATTGTAGTGTGTGAAAAGATCAGATTTATTGTCATGTTCAATAAATAATGTGTCTGTTGTTGTTGTTGTTGTTGCTGTTTTTATTGCTTTTCTTTACAGACTCTTGTGAATACAGAAACATAGGCTGCCATTCAAAAGTATGGAATATTTAAATGTGTTTGAAAAAGGTTTGATATGCTTACCAAAGCTGCTTTTATTTGATCAAAACAGTAAAAACAGTAATATATAATACTATTTTAAAATGTCATTTATTCCTGTGATGACAAAGCTGAATTTTCAGCAGCCATTACTCCTGTCTTCAGTGTCAGATGATTCTTCAGAAGTCATATGAAATATATGATATACAATATGCTTAGATTTAGTGCTCAAGAAACATTTTCTTGCCTTTTGAAAACAGTTAACATTCACCATGGTGGATTTCAACTCGGGTTACCCGCATGTAAACATAATGCTGAAGTTGTATTCACACTACCCACAAGGCCATGCCACTGGTTTTTATCATAATCATCTGGTCACTCTAGTTCATGCATATACACAGCCCAACATCAAAGGCCAGACGCCTTCATATTTGCCATTACCTTTGATATTATCTTGATGAAGCTCATGAAAAGGTCATGTTGTAATATGCTAAACCCTAAAGGCAAAAATCAGCACAGCTGGCATGTACATAGCGGTTAAAAATAGATCAAAGTTCATGGTCCAACAAAGCTGCCATCATCAAATTTATCAGTATTATCATGGCAACACATTAAGCATAACCTGCATTTTTAGCACTGGTGACTAAAAAGAGCATATGAACCACTTATTAAGTGCCAGCACCATTTAAATAAGTAAATAAAAAGATAATGTGAATATTCTAAAATGACCCTGTTTCACTGAAGTACATCAGAAAGTAAAACGCAGGGAACTGTTCTGAAAAAAGTTACCCAATTCATATTTAGATTACACCATTGGATTATCGTGAGCAATCACAATCATTGAATTGACTTCACTTTTTTTATGTTTATTAACAACTGCAAAGTAAAGTCTTCTACTTTACTAGATGTGTGATTCCACAGACCTTTCATCATCTTGTCTCTGAATTGCCTGCATCGGGAAAATCTCACAAATAGCTTTTTGGAGTATTTTTCAAAATAGACAAATCTATTAGATATGTACAGAAAAAAAAATTGGTAATTGTAATGTTCTGCAATTCCTGTTTCCATGGTATTTTGTTTCAGGATTGTAGTGTAGTGCTTCAGCAGTATAACAGTTAAGTTAAAATTGCACAAAAACTCCATATTATTGCCACTTGAATGTTTAAATGACATTTTTTACATTTAAGGCAATAAGCAGACACTCTTATCAAGCTTAGGGGGGCTTTTTCATTTTTCAGTTTTGGATTCAGTAGAATATTGAAAACCATGGAGAGCGATAACATAGTCATGTATTTTTTTATGAAGGCTGATATTTAGGGTCGCTGAAATGAAACACAAGAAGAATGAAGCCCCCTCTAAATAGGACCTACAATCAGCTATGGCTCCTATCCAGAGCAACTTACAAAAATGTTTTAGCTTCACATATGCGACTGTCGTAATCAACAGATGGTAAGCACACCATTAACATAAGAAGAAAAGTGCTTACTGTACAGATACAATAAAAACTAAACTTGTTTGCAAATAAACAAAAATAACTTTTTTGATTAATCATTGTTGAAACATGTGAGGCTTGGGTCTGAAGATTGCCATGGATTCTATACATATGATAACAGGTAGACCACATTCTCTAGTGTAATGCAGCCAATGTCTTGGCATGTAAATTGGCAATACGTGTGTGGTACCAAACCTGTGTTATTGCCAATTTTCTGTTTAAGCTGCAGTTAAAGCTGAATATTATTCCCTGTGGGCACAGCAAGAGGGCAAATTGGTGGCATAATGAAATTTTGAAATGTGGTTGATGAGCTTAATAGTGAGTCTGGAGGTGCATTACAGCACAATAGATTAGATTTCATGTTGTTTTCTTTTGCTAAGAAGCTCTTGCTTTGTCTGTTACCCATGGGTGCCACAAACAAACACCCCTCCATTTATTTCAGAAAGACGGTGTGACATAAGGTCACAACTCCCCCGCACATCTTCATCAGTGGGCTTCCATTTATTAGATCTGTGGAGAAGAACACAGGAGCTTTATTCTAAACATTTTAAACTCATAACAACAGTACAAACAACAGGTTTCAGAGTTCATGCTTTTTATTTGTGCAAGAATATATCATTTTCAAAATACTTATTTAATTTTTATGTAATTATCAGCTGCGCATCATAACTAAAACCTTGATGTTATACCAGATGCTTGTTCAGGCCGTTGAATTGCCGCATGATAAATACAAACTCAAGCTAAACATTCCCCTCATATGACCTGCTTTATCTTCCTTTTTGAACAACTAATTATTCTCTCATGCCCGGTGAGCACATTATTCATTGTTGTTGTTTATATTGTTAGATATGCAAATTGAAGTCAGACATCAAAAACACATTTGGATCCGTGAACTGAAACATTGTAGGAAGCTAGCAAATGAATATTTATTCTATATGATCTTTAGGATATTCTTTATCGTAAATTATTTCAGACTCATCCTGAAAATAATGTGTATACATGTAGTATTTATGTTTGTATTTATTTTAAAGTAAACAGTGTATTAATATTATATTTCAAAGCACACTTAAAAAAAAAAAAAATAGTTGCCTATAGTTACACTGATCTTGTGATGTAAAAATTTTCTGCCAGGCCACAAGATCATATTTATGGACATATTGATTCAGAGCCAAGAATGGGTGAACCACAAGGTGCAATGTGTTTGGAAAGAAAACCAATTCTTTCACTTTTATTCAAAGGCCTTGTTAAATGACTCTCCTTTTCAGAACCAGCAGTTCTCAGGAGAAAGATTATTGATATTTATTTGTGCAGGCTGTCTGTAATGGTACAATGCAAATAGCTCAAAAGAAAGGGAGGATGGACAAGTGCTTTGATTAGTGGGGGGAGGAAGATTTAAGGTGTGTAAAAGCCGTATCAAATCAATAAAAGCTGTAATTTAGAAGTTGTTTGTAGCCAAAACCTCTTTCAGCAGTTTGATTTATGATATTGATCTGCAGTATTTATTTAGCTAAACTACTGTATGTCCTTATTTGTTATCTTCACAGGTTAATGGAACATTGTGGTATCAAGAATTTGATCAAAAATATTTTTCTTGTCTTGACAGGATCACAAGTGAATTTGTTTATTCATTAGCAGTATCTAGGGCACATCTCAAACAGATCAACAAATTTGGCATATTGTAGCAGATTTTAAAGAAAAAATCATAAATGTGCCAACACGAGCGTAAAGATGAAATAGGCTTACTAATTAAAGCAATCAAGCCCCAGATTAATGCAAAACAAAAGAAACAAGAAAAAAGAACAGAAATTGAATGATCATGACATTGAAATGAAAATAATTATTATTTGTGTGCATGGTGGCAATTTGAGGGTTTGATGCAGTTTGTGTCTATCAACAGCAATCCATAAACCAAAACTGTAAGCAAGATACAAAAGGCTTGTCTGTGAAGTGCCAAATGAATTATTGAGGAAGACAGATAAAAGCGGAAAGAAGATGCCATTTATGACCCCATTATGGAAATTTCACTAATGTTGCTGTTGTGTGTTCAGCAATGACATCTGAGCAAAAATGATTGAGGTCTCAAGTGCAGAGAATTCTGATTGGTTCAGTTTTTCCTGAATGCTAGAAAAATAATGCGTGCCACTTAATATGACCTTATAATGAGCACCACATTATTATCATCTCTCCTGGAGCTGTTTGTAAACAATCACCAGAACTATTTATGGGAAAAATGGATATTTCAAAAATTACAATTTGGTTGCCTGTACTAAAAATGGATGTATGTATTTTCCAACCCAGTCTCATGTAACCCAGAAAATATAACTATTTTACGATGTGATGATTTTGTACAGTGTGAATTACATAAAAATATATGATTTTTAGAAAAAAGTATGCAGGTCCACCAATAAAAACTAATCATCAGCGTAAGCAGATTGTATAAAATGTACAAATAAATTTGCATTTAAACAGATTAGCCACTATATAGTTACAGTGCAAACTTTCATGAAAATATGTTGATATTTTCTTGGGATGTTAAAATATTTTCTCCTCATGGCTTAATATACAAGTATGTGTTGTGCTCAGAAAATCAGTTAAATTTCTTTTTTTTTTTCTTTCCAGTTACATTTGATGATGATAATAGTGCAGAAACTACCGCTAAATCATTGCTGTATGTTGTCAGTTTATAATAAATATATCAAATTTATAACACAGAATGGTTTAATATTAATATTAATAACAATATTGATTATAATAATTTTCACAAATACACCGAAATGATTAAGTGAGCAACTTAATGCCATCTGTGTTCTCTCTATCATGTCAGAGGTGAAGTATATCCCACTGTAAACTACTTTGTTCACATCATACATCTCAGCCAAGGTATACAAATTCGACTCCAAACAATCCCATCAATCAACTAAGAGAGCCAGAGAAAAAATGGCTCCGTCCCTTCAGAGCAGAATGCCAGGCAGGCAGATGGATCTGGCTGTCTGACATGCCGTGAGGGAGATGGAGACCCTCACTCAAAAGAAACAGAAAAAAGCTCTTAGCTCTGTGGCTTAAACCATATTATGCTCGAGGGTAATAGTAGACTCCATTATTATACTATTGCACTGCTCTCAATCACAAACCCCTGCAGAGAAGACCACAAGGGAGTGTGAGCGGCCATGGTGCGATCACAACATCAGACTCTTTCAAGACCCTTTCAGCACTCTTTCCAAAGATGGTCAGAAGCAGTGTGGTTCAGTCTCGCTGAGGCTTTAATGGAAAGCAAAGTCCTTAAATGAGCACTCAGACTGAGGATGAACTTAAAGCCTCTCCAAAGCGTGACATTTCAGTAGAGTAGAGCTAGCACAGAACCCAAGCAGCCTAATAACCAAATAGGATTTAATGTCAGGTATAGGCTTAAGGGCTGTTTTCAGTGGGAGGTTTGCCAGTATTCCTGCTTGACCTGCTGCTACTATTAGACTGACTGCTTTTTCATATCCAACCATCTCTCCAGTGTCCGACTATGCAGCTCAGCATTCGTTGTCAACTGTTGTTTTCTAAGCAGCAAATATTGATTTAGTGGCAACTTTGCAGATAGAGCATCTGTCTGCTATTGTATTCCCTTGATCGCAAGTCTGCCTCAACTTCTGCCTCTATTCGTTGCTTCTGTGATAAGTGACTCTACAGTAAGTGACCTATGTGCCTAGAAATTCACTTTTTAGACACCATGGTTACTTGCTCGATGAAATATTGAAACAGTCATCTCACGTCCTCTGAGATTACAGTTACAGACTGCAAAATATTTCTGGTGAGTACAGAGAAATGCCATGAAAAGGACATTTCAGTCATAAGCAGCAATGTTCTCATTGTTTAATCCCATTAGAATTGGAATAGTTCAGCTAACAATGAAAATCCCGTCATCATTTACTTCTTGTCACTCCAAACCTGTAAGGTTTTCTTTTACTTCATGGGTCACAAAAGAAGATATTTAGAAGAATGTTCTGGCTGCTCTTGAATGATTGAATGAGTCAAAGTGCTAATAAACTTGAAATATTTTGAATCCTATAAACCACATTTATGATGCTGATACTTTCATATTGTCAATTAATCAGCTCAATAACCCATATTCCTATTAATTTTCAATAAATGCCAAGAGTGGCAAGTAATTACTCTACATGTTACCTTTTGTATTCCACAGACGAAAGTCATAAGGATTTTGAAAATATGAAAGTGAGAAAATTATATCCATTTATCCATTCTCCAAACCACTTTTCCTTGCCCTAGAGAAAGTATTTAGACCCTTTATCATATTTTGTAATGTTGCAGACTTATGCTAAAATGCTTCAAATTATTATGATTTTTTTTCACATCCACCAACACTCCATAATGACAAAAAAAGGATTTGTTATAACATGCATATCAGAGCAAATATCAAGCAGTGAGATCAAAAGAAATTTTTGCAGAGCTCAGAAACAGGATTGTGTTGAGGCATATATCTGCTGCACTGAAAGTCCCCATGAGCATTAGGAAAGAGTTATTGGAGGAAATCAGGCACTGCTCATGACCTGCACAATACCATCTCAACAGTGAAGCAATATGGTGGTAGCATGATGCGGTCAGGGTGTTTTTATCATGGACTGGGAAACTGGTCAGGGTAGTTTGGAACACCTTCCAAAAGGACATTCACTAAACACACAGCCAAGACAATGCAAGGTGGCTAACAGTAGGGACACCTCTGTGACGGTCTTTGAGTGGCTCATCCAGAGCTCCAATTTGAATCCAAGCAAACATCTCTGGAAAGATCTGACAATGGTCTGCCAACAGTCCCCATCCAGTCTGACAGAGTTTGAGACGATCTGCAGAGCAGAAAATCCCCTAATCCAGGGGTACTTGTCGTACCCAAATAGACTTGAGGCTTCTGCCAAAGGTGCTTCAACTAAGTACTGAGTTAAGGTTCTGAATATTTATGCAATGTGATATTTCAGGGGGGGTTTTATTTTTGTTTTTTTGCATGAATGAGTTTATTAATGAAGTTATCATGAATCTGGATTTTGATTGGTCATTATAGGTTATGAAAATATATGATTTTTTTAAATTTTGCATTAGATGTCCGTTAATAACAAATTATCTTTCATTTCTTCGTTTGATGTGTAATAAGGGTTTTCACCTTATTAGTTTAAGAGTAACAGATTATGTTTTCGTAGATAAAGTAATTCTGCTCTAGCAACATCCAGCTTTATCACTTACATTATACTGTATGCATCTTATGCAATTTATTTCTTTATCCATTCTTGGTAATAATTTCATAGTTGTGTTAATTACACATCTATGAAATTGTTGAGAGAGAGAGAGAGAGAGTGAGAGAGAATAATAATATATGCATATTAATTTTCTTTCTTTTTTTTCATTTTGGGAGAACTATACCTTTAAGAGCGAGACAACTTGAGTGACAGTGACTTGAGCAGATTAATAGACTGCATCTCAGTGAGATCAATTCTGGGTTATTGCTGCACTCCTTTGACAGGCATGAAAATAGATTTACAGTAATGGCCACCAAAATTATAGAAATGCAGTGCTTGGAAGCCATGGTTTTTCTATAAAGTCCAGGTTCACATTTATTGAAGGTGCATTTGAGAGTGCGCATTGCCGCTGAGATTTTATTTGCTGGTAAGCAACAATATTTGGTCATATAGATGGAATATTGGAATCCACAAATAGAATCGCATTAGCCTACTTTGTGCACCTCACTCACAGAAGCATTTTAATTGCTCTGTTATGTTCAGGCAAAAATAACGACAAAAAAAAATTTACTCTAAAATGGACATGAATCGACTACAGTTTAATTCTAACACTGCTCCGTTGCATACAACTGAAAACGTCAGTCTCATGAATTGCTAAGCTGTAAAATGTATTGAATGCACCAGCAACACCAGATGGGGGGCATTATGGTAATACAAGTCTACTGTAATATACAGATATGCATATGTAGGACACAGAGCCTTGGGAGGAATAGAATATGTGAAGCATGGTGGTTGAAGCAGCCCTTTTCTCTCAGTAACTCTAATAGAATTTGAGATGCAGGCCTCACCAGCCAATGGAAGGACAGCCTCTCTGCTGTACGCCTGAATAACAACACAGTAAGTACTGCATTGCCCATAAGACACACCAGAGAATTGAAGCTGTGTTACATTCTTATGCTGTTATACTACAGCAAAGCAAGTTTGACAGGTACAGTGAATAGGCTGTCATCCTGAACCTGTCTTGCTCTTATTCTGAGTGTTGTGAATTCAAATTTCCTTGTCCGTATTGGTATATTAATATGGAACTGTACACAGTTTCTACTTTACAGCAGTGATTCACAAATACTGAATACTTTGGACTGGAAAAGCTTTCTGATTTGCTCTTTGTTAAAATGATTACTGCAGAGACAAGCCTAAAGGACCCTGTTGAGTGTGTGGATTTCCATGAAATATGATATTTTAAGCATATCCCTCACAGATGAATGATTATCTTTGCATTTCTATGCTGTATCGTTCAAACTGGTAGCAGAACATAGATAATCAGACCCTTAAAATTACATTTGATGGTGTTACCTATTGCTGTCAGATTGATTCGGCAATATTAGATTTTTTTTTTATTACCAGTCAAAATAGTGCACTCATACCCTTTATTTGGGGTTTTTAGGGGTAGAGTTAGGGTTAGAGTTGGCCTGTAGTGCAATAAGATTTAAAATATATATAGACTTTATTAAGTAGACACAATACTAAAACAATTCCGATGATGATTATTTCTTAAATGGGTATATAATTTTTCAAATTAATGTTCATATTTAGGGAAAAAGGTCATTACACTTAAAGGGGTCATGAACTGAGAAATGTCTCGGTTACGTATGTAACCCTCATTCCCTGAAGGAGGGAACAGAGATGTCATATCGATACCGACGATTTGGGGATCCCCAATTCATTGATGCTGTGCCGACTATAATGGATCCAACAGTAATGCCGCAACATACAAGTGTAACTGTTTTTATTGCGTGGTCACTATTGCTTTACCTGTTAAACATATTGCTTGATATCAGTATTCATGCATTTTTAACCTAAATCACAGCAGCGTCCATCTATGAGGAACATACGCTGTCAAACATACACAAGCCAATCAGAATCTACAGTCCGCCACGCCCATTCAAACAGAGCGTTCTGATGAGGAGGGTCAAAAACAGGACAGAAAATAGCCTATTACTTCTAAATGATGTGTTTTGATGTAAAAAATCTTGATAACATCATAAGTGGAGCTCAGAGAACAGTACAAAATAAAAAACAGAGGCAGTTCAATGCAATGCAATAAAATAAAATAAAAAGCATATGGACATTTGCATAATTTTACAGATTTATTAATCTTCTTAAACAGGCCATCGTTTTTCAAGCAACTTCCACTTTCTGCATATTTAAATATTTAGGCTTCCTGACAGCAATGTTCAGAAGCATTCCATGTATTGCATAAAAGGCACTTTTTTCCAAAGACATTCATCTATTCACTCAGTGCCTTAACTGGCTACACTTCATGGGAGGCAATTTCAGATCCAAGATGTCATTATCGTTCAAGACGTTTATCTGATAACAGTGGCCCGTTAAGCATGAGAAGATATGCTAGAAAATATGCCAGAAGACGCCTTTGCAACATATTTTATTTACTGCTGATTTAATAAAGAAAGTGATTTTCATGATGTTTGTGTATTAGCAATTTATTTCATGAGAATAATTGGAAGTTCATATGCTTTGCTGGCTTCAGTTTCTAACTTGGGCCACAGAGCTATAGCTTTAGCAGATCGCTTTAGCTGCAGAATGAGATTTTTGCCATCTTTGATTATTGTTTTGCCTATGGCATTCACATAAACACATCTTTTCAGGTGTCAAAGTAATGCCACGTGCGTAAATCCATACAGCTGTATGCCACACTATCACAACTGCAAAAAGAAAAAGAAAATTGTGACAGCCTTTTCTCAAAAATTGAAAGTCTTTATTATGCCTTTCATGCTTGTCATAAAATTGGGGTTGGTTGCCATGGAGACCACCATCTATAGTACAACCTCTAGTGACTGGGAAGTGTGAATGTGCATATGGGAGAGAAAGGAAAAAGCAAACCTGCCTTGTCCCCTTCATTATTTTTCTTTTTCTATAAATATATATATTTTTTATCGTAATATCGTAATTATTTTTGCACTGTTCTGTTTGTTTAATTATTTATTGAAATGCCTATTTGAAATGCTCACAAAGCACACTGAAACAATGAAAGAGAGACTGTGTGTGCATCAGCCTCTATAATAAAAGCTGAAGTCAGGGAAAATCTGCTCATAAAAGCCTGCGTCTCTCTTATAGCCTCCCAACTGACCTCAAAAACAAATGTGCTGAACCTCCAGAGAGCCCAGCATGTGGGGGTGAGCAGCGGAAATGACCCCAGTTTGTTTCTCGAGAATGACATGGGGAGAGCGAGTGTCCTCTGCAGGTCGTTGAATAAAAGATGGAATTTTCCGCTGTGAAGATAGATACAGTTGGTTTAAGCTCCATGAGTCATCAAGACGCTCAGACAGTTTGTTGACGAAAGTCTCAAACATTGGTTGCTTTATATAGATATTCAAAATGAAATGCTCTGAAAGAAGCATAAACTGTAAGGCAGTAAAGTTTGAGAGATGGTGCATTTACAAAGACATCTAATTTATTAATATAATTTCACATTGTTTTCTTGATGAGATACTTATTTGATGTTTAGATGTGTAATGTATTCATATCTCCTCTAACCGCCTCCATTTAGCACTGCTTAACCTGTTGAAGAGTGAAAAAGCAATCTTGACACTTTGTGAAGAGCTCCACTGTGGCCTACTTTCACAGTTATAATAATGCTGAATGTGAATGAAATGATGTGTATATAGTTTGAAAATTGCTTGCATATTGAAGGAGTATTTTTGTCAGAGAAACAGTGTATGTGTCTGTGTGTTTACTTGGTAAGCGCAGGAGGAAATTGATTGTGCTGATTCTATCTCTTGAAGTCACCTAATAGGTCTCTGTAATTTGTCTCAGCTGGCTTGAAAAAAATCTTGAAAGAAACAGCAGGCACATTATTGCAGAGATGTATTGCTTTGCAATTAATGTACAGTGGCTGAAAAAAAAAGCCTCTTTATCACAAGCAAAAGCCAGCGTTACAGCTATTTTAATAGCAGGTCAACATCATTGAGAGATCTTTCATCATTAAAGAATGCCAGTGAGTTCTAATTATAGGCTAGTTTATTATGGCAAACTTTATCTAATGAATAGGGTCAACCTTTGCCTGAATGTGGTGCTAAGAGGGTTTGTAACTCCGTGATTTGTGTTTAGGCCTTTTACATCAGAAGTGAAATTCAATAGAGATCCCATTTTCTATTGTGTGGTCTTGACTAAGTGGCAAATGAAATGCTATATAGAACTGAATTTGTGGTCTTTTTTTGTGATCTTTTTAGCAATGCACTTCATTGCACAGACGAAAAGATGAGCAAAACAAAACTGTAGCAGTGCACTTTAAATCATGGCTGAACAAAATAAATCAAATCAAATAATACAATAAAACAAAACAAAACAAAACAAACAACAACAACAACAAACATTTAATTCTAAACAAACTGAAAAAAAGTCATTTTTAAATGTATTCTCGCATGTTTATAAGTATCACAGCACATGGCTCCACTGAGAAAATGTGGGATTTTTGCTTTCAACGAGTGCAAAACAAACACCAAGGGTGTTTCATGCCAGAAGCAAACAGTAAGAAATACGTTCAGAAATGACAGTAATGTGTTTGCATCACTGAACTCTAGAGACAACAGTGGTGTGTACAGCCTTTTGTCTCATGAATTGGACACTAATGAGGCAATGCGTTTGCCACTAGATTCTAGACACTTTAGCATGGTCTTTCAGGTAGCAATACAAACATGTTGACTGAAAAGCTTTAGAATTCAGCTCAAATACAAATGGGTGGATCCTAGCCAAGCGCTGTTTTTGTTGACATAGCTAAGCTGTCCGAGTACTCATATTTAGCTGTAGACTGTAGACTCATAAGGCTGTGTGTTTGTTTTTAACACTGGTAGGGCTTTTTTACATATATTTTTATTCTCTACATATTTTTTGCCTGTCCATAACTTCACTGTCAGTGTATCTATTAGTTGAGACATTTTTCAAATCCTGATTATAACATGCTAACAGGCTACGAACTGTAAAAATGCAACAAGAGACAGAGCAACATCCTGCTTTTGTTGTTTTGTTGACCTCTTGCATATGTCCAATTAGCTACCAGTGGACAATTGTGGAAAGTTTGTCAAACTACTGCTTCTCACAACATTTTCAGATGCTATTTTCTTAGCACTAAAGCACTCATTTTAGATGATTCACAGATTAACACAGACTAAAAGCTGATTTGATTAATTACTGAATTTAACCTATCTGAAACACAGAATCAGGAAAGAGCTATTAATAGTTAATAATATGTAAACAAAACTGAGATTTAATGCTAAGATGTAATGCTTTATAATTTACATAAAAGGAAGTGGAAAAGTCACAGTAAAAAAATGAAAAAAGTAAAAAAAAATGTCACAACAATAAAAACAAGGAATTAAATAATAATAATAATAATAATAATAATAATAATAACAAGATATGAAAATTGATTTAAAAAGAATTTAAAACAGTTACGAATAGAAAATGATTATACATAGTACAATCAGTTCGGACATAGCACAGTGCTCATTTGACAAATGCACAGCTAAACAGATGAGTTTTGAGTCTGGATTTAAATGTGGCTAATATTTTAGCACATCTGATCTCATCTGGAAGCTGCTTCCAACTGCGGGCGGCATAATAGCTAAAAGCGGACTCCCCTTGTTTTTTGTGAACCCTTGTTATTTCTAACTGTCTTTTAGGTTTATATTCAGTGAGCATATCTTCAATGTATTTAGGTCCTAGGCCATTGAGTGATTTGTAAATGAGTAAAAGTACTTTAAAATCAATCCTAAATATAACTGGAAGCCAGTGTAAGCACCTGAGGACTGGTGTGATATGCTCAGATTTTCTGGTTTTAGTCAGAATCCTGGCAGCAGCGTTCTGGATGAGCTGCAGCTGTCTAATGGTCTTCTTTGGAAGGCTGGTGAGGAGACCATTACAATAATCCACCCGGCTGGTGATAAAGACGTGAACAAGTTTCTCCAAGTCTTGACTGGACACAAAACATCTAATTCTTGCAATGTTTTTGAGATGATAGTATGCTGATTTAGTTACTGCTTTGACATGACTACTAAAACTAAGGTCTGTCTCCAGAATCACCCCAAGATTTTTGACTTGATTATTAGTTGTTTGACCCCTAGAGTTAAGGTATGCATTCACCTTGAGAAATTCATCTTTGTTTCCAAATGCAATGACTTCAGTTTTCTCCTTGTTTAACTGAAGAAAGTTCTGGCACATCCAACAGTTTATTTCATCAAAGCATTGGCAGAGGGAGTCAATGGGGCTATAGTCATTTGGAGATAAGGCTAGGTAAATCTGGGGTATCATCAGTATAGCTGTGATAGGCAATTTGGTTCTTTCTCATTATTTGACTTAGTGGGAGCATATTCAGGCTAAACAAGAGTGGTGAAAGACACGGAAAGGAAATAACGCGTTCTAATAAAATAACGCAAGCCACTAAAGGGGTATGGTTAGCTCTTTTGTTAGCAGTAGCCTGTTACACTGCAGTACATAAGATTTCACTTACCACATAAACAGAGTAAGGAGAAATGACTGAGGATGATGGCAAATGATTTACAGATCCGGAGCACCACTGACAAGCATCTGATCTTGTAAAATGTGCAGTAAGTACTGTCGCTCCATAGTATAAACAAAGTTTGTGCAATAGCAAATCTCCAAAGTGAAAGTGGAAGTGAAAGTGAAAGTAAAAAGCGATCGTGCTTTTGAAAGCAGTTTCAGTGCCCCGCAGTTTCAGTGTCCCTGATGCCTGCATTTTATATACAGTATAATAACCCGACGATATAACTGTGAGAGAAAGTATTGAAATATATATTTTCCTCCCTCTGTTTCCTTCCTGCTGTGAGCTACTGAAATGAGCCGCACTGTGAAACAGCCAATCAGAGCAGAGCTCATCACTATTATTCATGACTCTTCCAAATAAGCCAATAACAGACCATTTCATTCTAGGGAGAAATCCTAGAGTTGTAAATGCACATGTTAAACCGTTTCTGGATAATGTTTGCCCTTACCTAAGCCACATACCTTCCATGTAGATATCAGAGAACAATTTAAAATATTGTGTCAGTGCATTCTATGGCACCTTTAAACCAGCTTAAGGTGCTAAACCAGCAAAATACCAGTTTGTCCAAGCTAAACAAAAGACCAGCTAGATCAATTAGTGAAAACCATCATGCTTTAGGCCTGATTTTTTTCCCATCAGGGTTTAACTTAGATTTTTAAAGACGTTTAGAAATAGTTATTTATATGTTGATATCTAAAAATTTAAAGCCACATGCCAAGACATCATCCATTTGAGACATCGATGACAGACATCAAACAGAGAGCCAAAAAAAAAAAAAACACAGAACAGTCTTTTGCAAATACATTTGCTATCACACTTTCCAGCATTTAATATTAGTGAGAGGACGCATTTCTTGGCCGTTTCATTGAACTTGTGCCAGTCCAGCTCCAGAGAGAGGACACTGACAGAATTTAATCCCAAATAGCTTATTGATTGAGGCAGCTTTCTATTGATTTATACTATGAAGCATTCCAAGCTCTGCAGCTATAACTCCACAAAGGAAGAGCGACTGAAACGGATTTGTAAAGCTTGAATAACTTTATTTGAGTCATCGACAAAGCCCTTGCCACCTGCCACTGCCATCTTTGCCCTTCAGTAGGTCACAATGGCTCATCAGCATTCCCCTCACCTTCACAGGTCATTAAACAAACATGTACGCTAAAAACGTCCAATTTATGTACCATGCAATTGTTCACACAGGGCTAGATGCGTGGAATTATGATTAAAACACTCACTTTGACTTCAATAAGAGCAGTGAAGAGAGAGGTTTACACCTCATACTCAATAAAAATGTTGCTCAGAGATTTGAGGAGTTTGACCTTGACGAAAACTGGACTGTACTCTATTAAAAAAAAAAAAAAAAAAAAAAAAAAAAGTTGTAAAAGGAGGCTTTTGCAGCGATGCCATAGAAGGACCACTTTGGGTTCCTTAAAGAACCTTTCATTCAAATTCTGAAAAGAACCATTTTTTCTTAGTGTGTAGAACATTTTAATAATCTGAAGAACTTTTTTTTTTCTCTCTCTCTCTCTCTACAAAGAACATTTTGTGCAATTGAAAGGCATCATGGCTTGTTAAAGGTTCTTTCACAGAGTCATCAATGCCAATAAAGAAACTTTATTTTTAAGAGTGTATGCACTTCAGAAACCCTTGCTGTGCAGAGACTAACAACAGCACAGCAGCACAGATGAAAGCATTCTTTAATGTGAGCTGGGTCACAAGTAACACTTTTCCAAACTTCATTTCTTTTCATGTTGTTTTACATGTTAGCTGTTGTTCTTGATAAATAGCAAATTTAGGGTATAATTATATTCCACAATGATAGTCTTTATAATAGTAGTAGATATTATTTGCCATCTTTTTGTTTCTTTTTTGTTATACTGTAATATGGTCATGCATTAATATGTGCCTAATAAGAAATAATAAACAACCATGTTACGTTGTAAGGTTAATCTACTGCATATAAGCCAAAATTGAGAGTCCAAGTGAAGTTTTATTGACAAATGGTGAACAAAAACGTAAAGAAAACATGATTTGAATAACTTAACTCTAGTAACAAATGAGAACATACTGAGAAAGCATGATAACCATGGAAAAAGGAAACACAGGAAACAATGCAAAAGTCCATGAAAACTAAACTGAAACCAAAACTGAATGTGACAGCTAGCTATATGAAATTATAAACCACAGCAATTAGCATGATTATTGGTGTAGTGATAAAGATTGCTTGCCTTCTGCATAACACAACGTGGGTCTCAGTGACAGTCATGTTAATGTGAGACACTACACCCACAGTCAACATGATCAGAATGAATAAGTGCATCCATCAATGATTTGCTTAATGACTCTAATTCCATAAATTAGATGTAATCTGCACTGCCATTTTTGAACCAAAGCCAACAGTGGATTATTACTGGTCATGATTTATCATTGTGGTATGGGTAATGAGACTGCTATTTGATGTTAACCCTCAGAATTATGGCAATCGCTTAATTTTACAGCTGGAGCTTTATACTGCTTCCTTCACAAAACCACTGATTAAAATTCATCAAACTATTGGAATCAGGGCACATCATGCATGTTCATCATTTGTCCATCCTTTTACCAAATTATGTCAGTTTATTTCTCTAACAGCTGCTCTGTTGAGCCCAATCAGTAATCTCCCGACTTTCAGAAGAACCCTCTTGAATCCAATCTAAATCTGGTCCATGGAAACTGTAGCCAATTTGTTAAAGACTCCTGCTGTTTCTTGTTGCAAATAAATGGGAATACAGAAAAAAATCAGGCAAAATCAAGTATACAATATGACCTTTAACTTTTTCATTATGTTTTATATGTCAAATAGATTCGGTTACACAATTACATCTGTGTATTAATAACAAAACTGTCATGCAGTTATGCAATTTGCTTTACAATTTTATGCACGACTGTAAACACATCCTGTGAATATTATTATACAGTAAGTAAAATGATAAACGGTGAGTTTATGTGGTATTTTCAAAATGAGTAGTGGCTGCATGTGTAATTCAAGATGTATTCATGACTTTTTGTAAATTGGACGCTGACTGCTTAGTACCAAAACTACATGACCAAAAGAAAACTCAGTGTTTGCCTTCAGATTAAAACTCTGCAGGAGCTGGTCTTATTATAGTTTTCAATGCCCTATTAGCCTATGTATAATGCATGCACCTGCAATGCATAATAGATGTGAACTTCATGGTAAAATGCTAGCAAAAGGCTAAACAAATGGCAAGCAAGGGAATTTTTCAGCTTCATTAGTAAATTATTAGCTTTACACAGCAGGACCAGCAGTGAATCAGCTCTGAAGGCATATGAGCAATGGTTGTGAAATGGTTGTTGAAACTGGATAGACAGTGATACAATAAGACAATATTAATTTGTTAAATTGGAAGGATTAAGACACACAGCGTTTCATGAAATATTTATTCTCTCTCTTAGTGCAATCTGGTCTCTACTATTAAGAAAGGACAGACAATTAAAATAAAAAACCTGATTGTAAAAAAGATGCTTTTTTATTAGATATTACTAGACAAGGGCTACAACAAAGCACAAAAAGACATCACTTTTATAAACCAGAAGAGCAAATATATGCAAAGTCAGATAGTGCAGTTGAGGTAACAAGGTGTCAAATGGATGGTGTTACCTGTTGCATATCATGTCTGTAGGCAATCTTGATTGAAATTGCACACTTGATCTATTTGCATGATTGCTAGCATTTTTATCTTTTTTGGCAGTGCAATTGCAATGGGTTTTTTGTATGTACAGGGAATGTCAAATCAAAACCACACAGCACTGATCATGTTTGTTTGAATGCCACTAATTGGCCTAATAATTACATGCTCTTTAATGCACAGTATTTATTTAATGCTATTTAACTGACTTCATTCTCTGCTTTATTAAAAGGAAAGAAGAATATATGTGAAGGGAGACAACAGATGACATGAGCATGTCTCCCTTATTGAAAAAGTAATATTAAAAAGCAAACATTGTAGTCGGAGTGAGCTGTTTTCAGTATTGGGGAATGAATTTTCAAAAGTAATAAGTCAAATTAATAGATGTTTCTTCAGATACAGGCATTTTTATGTCATGGGGTTGATTTTTATTAAAACCAGAAGATTTTAATGTTTCTTTTTTGTTATGAAGGTCACACTCTTTTACCAATGCATGCCTTTTAATTTACTTTTTTTATACACTGCTTTCCACTGGTTCAGATTCATACTTATCCATTATACAGTATAAATCATACTGTATGATAATGAGTAATGAGTATATTTACTCATTTTAAATGAATGAAATATTTTGATCAATTTTATTTTTTCAAAAAATATGACTATCCCTTAGTCGTGTATATCAATCATTTGTACTCATTTGTGGCAGTGAAGAGCTTGAGATTAAATATCTCAGGTTAATGTGATTTTATTATTATTATTTTATAATTTCCAATCAAGCTGCAAAATTTGTGAAATATTATTTAATTTTATACACTTGGATTTGTAAATGCAAGGTATATTGAAATGAACATTAGCAAAACAAGAAAGTTTGGCATTTTATTTAAAATGGATTAAAATATCATTTCCGCCACAGAATGCTACTAAACACAATTTATGATTTGAGATATTGTGAAAATTTGACAGTTGAGAAAAATTATAAGTAAATAAATATTTAGACTTATACAAATAAATATAACTGTAGGCTATAAAATAAAAAAAATTGTTAATTTGATTCAAGGTGTCTCTCATTAGTTCCTTGATTGTCCTGTCTTTAAAAGCCCAAGTCCATTCAGTTAGTGTTTGTCGGTCCTTGAACGTCTTCCCTGCCTGTGCTCCTTGTAACCCTGTTATTCTCCGTGTTTCCTCGTCTCCTCGTTCCTGGCCGTTCCTTGACTCCCCGTGAAACGTGACAGAAGGACCGACCTAAAACAGTTACTTCCGTGTGTTCCCTCCGATTTTGTTTCCGTTTTTTGCTCAGTGTCTTTTTTTTTTCCGTTGTGCCCATGGATCCCCTCCTTTGCCCGGAATTCCTCCTCCTCCTCCTGCTGGAGCAGGGGGAGCGTTCACTCGAGGACCATACCAGACTGTTTCTGGCCCTCACGAAGATGGTCCTCGGGCGGAAATCGCCGCCTTCGTGGAGTGGACTCTGGCGAGAAACGGATCGCCACTCACCATCTGCCCCATGGATGATCTCACCAGATCCACTCCAGACCCAGAGCCCAGCCCACCAACTCCCCGCCGTGCGGAGCATCAGCCCGAGCCCACCGATGACGGAGAGCCAATTCCTACCGCGATCTGCGAGCCAGCGCAATGCCGAGCGACTGAGCAGAGGATCGCCCCGGACGTAGAGCCCTATCCGTCAGACCAGGTGCGAGAGCCGGCGACAGTGCCCACCACAAGGGAGCTAGCCGTGGACGGTGTGAGCGCGAAGTGGAGCTCTGCCCCCTGCATCACGGCTGAGGGTGAGCTGATTGTGCATCTAGGGCTGCTAGACTTGGAGAGGTATCTAATTGATTGGGAGACGGATCTGGAGGCCGACATTGCCACTCTCCTCTCTCCTTCGTCCTGGCTGGTCCTGTCCAGCCCTCCTTCGTCTTCGCTGGTCCCGTCCAGCTCCGCTCTTCCAGAGTGCCCCTCCAGAGCCCACGCCTCCAGAGCACCCCTCAGTGTCGGCTTCCGTTCCTGAGTTAAGCCCTGGAAGTCCGGAGGCTCACAAATGCCCGCCCTCCCACCCGCTCCTGCCTCCTCCACCGCTGTTGTCTGGCAGCCCCTCCGCTCGCCCTCAACCCACCATCTATCTGGTGCGAGCCCCACAGGACTGCCATCCTCCAGCATCGCCAGGGCTGGAGTATTCCTTCCTCCGTCTCCAGCCTCTTAGGACTGGATTCCGTCTCGGCCCGTAGACCCAGCGTCTCCACCTTGGCTCCAAGCTCCTTCGCCTCCACTGTCACCCGTCGATCCACCAGCTCCACCAGGCATCAACCCGCCATCGCCTCAGGACTCCACTCCTCCGGCTGCACCTCGTCGCTCCGTCCCATCGGCTCCATTGGGCTCCTTCCTCCCGCCAGCTCCACCTTGGTCCTCAGTCACTCCGGATCTCCGCCTCCGGAGAGCCCTCGGCTCCACCCTGGCCCCCCCATTCCTTGGCATCCCCCTGGCTCGTTGGCTCTCCGTCTCCGCCTCAGGCTCCTCCACCACCTGCCTGTTGCCGTTGGTCGGCCCCTCCCTCCGTTGGCTCCACCGTGGGCCGTGATCATGGCAGTGGCCTGGGTCCTGCTGGACTCCTCCTGCTCCGAGTCCCTCCTGTCTCTTCCCTGGCTCCTCCCTCCTTCATTGCCCCCTTGGACTCTGTTTGCCGGCCCCCTCCCAGGGGTTCGCTCCTGAGCCGCCTCCACCCGCTTTATTAATGTTCATGCTGCCTTAGATTTTTAAGTTTAGTCAGCTCAAATATCTCAGGTGTCACTTAGCACAACTTAACATTTCAAACTGAGTAAACTTAAAATTTTAAATCAGATTTTTTTTAGAGTGTAGTAAGTATTACCTAACAAGAATCTCTGAATTATTAGTAGTCAAGTGTTACAACATCCTTCCAAAGTAATTACTAATTATTTGGAATCGACTGTAAAGCGAAGCTCATGGTAACCAATTAGTAATGATTTTTAAAGTATTCAAATACAAATCCATCAGAAGGAATTCCTTTCAAAACCTTACAAAAACTCATAAGATTTCAATTATTCGTCATTAGTAGGGAGTTACCATGATCTTCATTTAGAATTAATTATACATTATGTATTTGTTTTTAATTATGAACTTTTATATGGAAGTTCTTAGTAGTGCTCAGCAAAGTATGAAAAATAGTAGTTAATAGTGAACTCCAGGCTGTCACGTGTTATTAATAATTTGTTAATAAGAATTTCTGCTAGTTAATAATAGTTAATAATGTTAATGTTCCGTTACTCATTTGTTATTCATCAATGACGGAACAGGATTCTAAAGTGTTACCCATAATTCTTCTAAGCAACAGTACATAACATCTAGCTACAACCTTGTTTTATCGTATTAGCAGTATGTAGGAAAGTATAACTCTACTCTCTGCTGGCTAGCAGAAGCTAGCAAAACATACACCTCTCTGACCTGCACTGATGCCAGAGAACAGTTGAATTTGTTTGATAGTGGATAGCAGAGTGTTCCTTTGTGTTAGTTTAGCCTCTGGTCTGCAGTATCCTGAGAAATATATTTTATCTGATTTATCCAGGCTCCTCAAAATGAGGGGAAAAAAAAACTCTAATATAGCACATTTTCCCAGTGGATGGTGAAGTGGCTATCTAAGACCCTATATCAATGCTCCAACAAACCAAACAAGCTCGTGGAATCCAACTAGATCATTTATAGCATTAGACATTGATCAGCTCTCAATACTGCAGTCTAATCTCTTTCCAAGACTGATGAGTAAATTTAGACTGGTTTGCTACGCTAAGTGCTTGCTTGAGTAATTGACATCAATACATAGATCGAGGGTTTATCCCAGTGATTTTGAGCTTGTATTTCTAGTCCAGGCTACGTGGAGTTAATCCATATAGATTATGTGGATTTCTTGTGTCAGGAATTAAAGCATATCATTATTGAATTTATTTTTCACACATTTTCACATTCAGTTATATTCCGACAAATTAATTGTGTTATTAACTGTGTTGTGGTTCGTTTTTATTTTTATTTTCTGTTTATTTTCAGACAAGCCAGCTGTAGTTATAGTTCACAAGCATGAGAAATGAATAAATCATATAAACTAAGGTCACTGAACGCTTCAAGACACACAGGCACTATTGAATGACTGAATGAGCGGGAACTATCAATAAATCTCCTATGATAACCCTCAGGACCGTATGTGACGGCTGTTTACATATATGGCCTGCACACTGACAGTTCTCTCAAAATAATGAAGTCATTTAAAGCCCCATTTGACTCGCTGCATTGATACATCTACTGAAAGGGTTTGTGCCCATCTAAAAAATTAGATGTGAGAATGCCAGAGGAACATTCATTGGGGTTCATTTATCCATGAATGTTGTTCGTTCAATGAAATACTCTTTCACTGCTCTAGAGGAGTATTCTACAGCAATTTGTCAGTTTCAAGTGAAGAACTGACACAAACCTCTGTTATCTTAGTCACTAAGGGTTGAAATCACATGTAGGCATTATGGTCAACATACCAGAGCAAATCACTGGAGGTTTTTCCAATTGAGGTCCAAAAATAGTATTTTTAGCCCTACCTTAGACATCCTTTGATGGTGATGTTGTTGTTAAGTACTGTGAGTGGCAGCTGTCCGTATTCATTGGGCTTCATTCTCACACTTGTTTACGTCATCCAACCTACAGTGCTTTGTCATTATAATTCAATCATTGCAACACCATCATTTCAATGGATGGATTTTGTTTTTAAACAGTGAATGTGAATTAGCCTTTTTTTTATTGACAATCAATGGGCATTTATTAAATGCACCCTTAAAAGAACAGTTCACTAAAAATTAACATTTGCTTAATATGCTCTCTCTCAGGCCATCCAAGATGAGTTTGTTTCTTCATCGAGACAGAGAAATTTACTTGCTTACCTATTAATATCAATATTATGACACCATGCAGCGGCTGTAGAGTGCGATATATGTTGCATGTGGTATGGAAAAAAAATCAGTCTGTGCAATGAAGAAATTTACCATAATAGCAACCGTGCTATAGTTTTGCGATGCATGTGTAAACATGTTTAGAAACCTGTTGTCAAACTAAGAGAACATTTAATTACGTTTTAGTCCAAATTCACTTAATTACATCGGTCAAGAGATTGAAATAACTTCCTTTTGTGATCTAATGCGGTTTCATATCAGAGAATGAGGCACAAATAATGTTATTTTATAGTACTCTTTACAGAGATAGAAGGCTATATGTCAATCAACATTCCATTATAAATATACTTTATTCTTATAAAAATACCTGAGATGGCTTGAATAACACAGATAAACCATATATTGTCGCAAGTTTATCGTATTGACGTTTCATCAGGTATCTCTAACTCCATTTTATTTAGCGACAGCTAGAGCCCTTGCCTTTGTCTATATAAGGTATTTCCTAGAATGGCATAAGTTCTATTATTTCTGTGAGTCTCACTTTCTGCGCAAGGGTGCCCTCAGTTTGCGAGTATGAATGAAACAGACAATACATGACTGGTGGACAAACCCTTTCCCCAGCTGGGATAGGCTTGCTGGCTTCAGGGTTGGCTGAATTTTCCTCACAATGTCTTGAAAATAGCTTTGTAAGTATTTGAAACCAAATCGATTTATTCTCCTCTGTCAGCCACTGTTGGTTAAAAAAAACAGTTATTAAATGTATAGGAATATATTTTTTAGTCAATAGGAATATATTCAGACTAGTCCAGTTATCCAACCAAAGGACATGAAAATGCTGACGTTATCATACGGCTGCCAGATGGCCTCAGTGTCGCCAACTTGAAAACTTATTGGTTAAGGCAATAATTTCATTGCCATTTATTTTAAGCTACAGGCGCCCACACTGTTAATTCTGGAGACTGTTGATTATTATTATTACTATTATTATTAATTATATAAACATACACTACTGGAAGCAGGGCAACCAAGAGAAAAGCTATGAAGAGAATAGAATAGACTATTGGGAATCATTTAATACACATTCATTAACTAGGAGGACCATGCCACAAACGAGGTATGAAATAGTTGAACAGAGTGTTGGAGAAGAGTAGAGGAGGATGAAGGGGTAGAGGGAATGGGATGATGGTCAGGTTGATCAGGGCATCTAGAATTGATGCCTCAGAGAGACTCAGGGTGGGGGTATCGAGACGATCATATATTTAGGCCAGACAATTAGGACTCCCCGATACAACCTGAAAGAAAGAGAATGTGGGATAAGGTTGGCTGAATGGATGAGAAAGGGAGGGAAGGGTGGGTTCGAGAGAAAGAGACAAACAGTACGGTATGAGGTGGCCCGATATATGGAGGTTTCGGGAAGTCAGGTGATCATTTGGGGCGTGGCCTTGTTCCCGAACATCAGCTAACCAATTAACTCCCTTTAAAAACACATATAATGAAATATATGTACACACATATATATTCAAATGTAAGTCATTGATTCTGATGGTGTTTAGGCAAGCAGAGAAGACCTTGTTCAAACAACAGATAAAAACATGTTTTAAAGAAACAAATCCATCATTAGGGTATTTTATTAACTTTAAACCATCACTTCTGACCAAAATATGAGTCCATAATCCAGTGCTAACCTCTAAAGAGATAGTTCACACATTAATGAAATTTCTGTAAAACTTGTTTCCTTTTGTGAAACAAAAATGAATCAGTATTTTTTTTCTCTCCCTTTTTTCATACAACTGGGAGATTTTTTTTTTAATCTTAAGTATTTGTGTTACTTGCCTGTGGTTCTTAAAATGATCATTATGGCAGTTTTGTGTCTCATCCCATGATGAGTTCACCGTGAGACCTTCTCATGGTTGATAAACAGATTAAGGCAATACGCTGTTGAGGGGGAATGAGGAGAGATAGTGATTTACAATGGTCCTGGCATATTTAGATAGCAAAATCATTCTGACTCTCAGTACCACACATTTCAAGCTCTAGTTTCACAAAGATAACACAAGACAAGCTGACTGTATAATGTGATAACTTAAGAAAACTTAATTTAAAAATTATAATGACATTTTCAACATTTTTATAGTTTAGGGAAAAAAGCACACAAGGTGGTTAGTGGGGCTCTCAAAGCTGGTTAAGATGATCCTTTTTTGTGCTTTTATAGTGTAGTTGGGCACTGAGTTGGTAGGCCAGCTAAACACCAAACCGACCAGCTTGGAAGACCAGCTAAAATCAGCAAGCTACATCCAGCTTTTTCACAAGGCCGTGAATTTCAGGAATATATATGTATGCATGTATTTGACTCATATTATGGATAAATATTGAACCGAAACTATCAGACAGCACAATAAAAATATTCCTCTCACATATGCTGAAGTTTCATTTTCCACCCATTTCACAGCATCACAAAAAAATTAACCTGTTTGCAGAGGAATAAGACGTTTAAATTTCAAGGCTTTAATCTCAATATTTAGTCCTCTCCTTTTCATACAGAAAACATATTCTCTAGTGGAGAACAAAAGTAATAAGTCCTTGGATGCATTTATTTGTAATTGCGATGGACATGTTCAATCAAAACACAACCCTCTTCAATTTCCACATTCACAGGGCTGTTAGCCAGCTATTTACATTGATAGACAGAGGTTGATTTAAAAGGGAGGAATGTTGACTATTTGCCAAACATAAGAGGGAGCACCCATCAGTATTCACATGATGAAGTGCAAACATTGAGAAGATCGTACCTGGTGAAAAATGCTCAGGATCCATGAACACCAGCTAGCTTTGATAAAGCCATCCAGCCATTCAGGCATGCAAATTGTCACAGCCACCAAGTGACTTGCCTAAGTAATTAAGTATTTTTAATCATCTAGTCACTTAATGTTGATCTTTTTTTCACCGTTAGTGAAGATAGAGTCCACCTCTTCTCCTGCAAGTATGACTACTATTCTTTCACACACATAATTTTTATACTCTATTCTTATGAACATAATAATGATAATGAATGGTAATTCACTCCTTTGACAGTTCATTCCCACCCTTTGTCATCCTTCTATTCACTGTCGACTTACAAAAGACTTGTCTATTTTTGTCTCTTGCTGTCTAGACATTGATGCAGTTAATCAAAATGACCTTATTTAATACACCAAACTGCCCCACAACTGAGAACAAAGAAAGGAAACTATTGTATAATTTTCTATACAGGGTTTGTTGTAATACGTATTTTCTGAATATTTCAAAGGGAGGTTTCTTTTTGAAAAACAATTTCTATACATACACATCATTTAAAATCTCACAAAAAAGCCATTTAAAGGGATACTCCACCCCAAAATGAAAATTTTGCAGTTAATCACTTACCCCCATGTCGTTCCAAACCCGTAAAAGATTTAGAAATTAAGATATTTTAGATGAAAACCAGGAGGCTCGTGAATGTCCCATTGACTGCCAAGTAAATTACACGGTCAAGGTCCAGAAAAGTATGGAAAACATTGTCAGAATACTCCATCTGCCGTCAGTGGTTCAACCATAATGTTATGAAGCGACAAGAATACTTTTTGTACTGTTACGTGTTTGATATTTTTGGGGATATTTCATAACATTTAAGTGAGACACAACTGACGCTGAAGTAAACCATGGAAGGAAATGTACGGTAGGCAAGTAAGCAAATTTAACACAAGTTCAATTTATTTTTAGATGTACTAATTACAGTCACTGAAAATGAATATAAGTTATTTAAATAGATTATGGGACAAGGATAAAAATGGGTGACACCAAAACAAAGAAACTATCAAAAGAAAAACAACCCTAATTACTAAACCCCAACCCAACTAATCTGACTATCAAACAAAAAATGTAGAAATAAAACTGCAAATTTCGGCGTATCCGATGACCAACCTAAACTGCTCTCTTTAATAACAAAAATACATGGGTGGCTGTCACTCCTTACTGAAACTAACAAGAAAAGGAAACTAAACTTAAATGCAAACGCTTACCTATCTCCTTTTCCCAAGGTTACTCTAACAGGTCGCAGGTGACAAAAGCCATACTGGTCTGACTTAAACAATCTGTATTACACAGCATGTTAAGCTAATAATTAAAGTACTAATTCAGTAACAAGTGTTCTCAGGTTCTGACGAACAAGGTTTTTAATGAGTCTAGGCAAAAACTCGTAATAATCAAGGAACTTTGCTGCCGTAACATGGCCGCAGCAGGTGCAGTGATATTACGCAGCGCCTGAAAGTAGTCCCCAGCTAGGTAACTAGTTATAATATAGCTAGGGACTACTTTCAGGCGCTGCGTAATATCACTGCGCCTGCTGCGGCCATGTTACGGCAGCAAAGTTCCTTGATTATTACACCGGAATGAGAGTATAGTTCCTAGCCAAATAGGACTAGAAAATCGCAACTTTTCATTTTCCGCCGGTCTTAGTACACGATATAACTACAGAAGAGTCAAGTTTTAAATAGGAAAACTATCGAAACTCTTTGATCGTTTTTGAACGCGATGCTACTGGTCTAATCGGATTCAATGATCTATGCTAAGCTATGCTAAAAGTGCTATCGCCAGATCCGGAGATCGGCTGAATGGATTCAAAAACGGTAAAACTCAACTTATTAACTCTGGGGGAGTTGGAGAATGAGCCTATTTCCAAAAAAAGTGGAGTGTTCCTTTAATACCGTAGCTTGTCACCCACTACAACTAACATGGCGATAAGTGTCATGAGTCCGGGTCCACGATGCTCCCCCTCACCACCAGAGGTCGCCACCTCCCGTCTTCCCGGACTCAATTGCCAGTACCACACACACCTGCCACTCATCACACTCCCAGCTATTCCCCACTCACCTCATTAGTGTTTAATTTGCCCCAGCTGTGTTCCTGATTGCTGTCCCTACTTAAGCTCCCTGTGTTTTCTGTTCTGCTCTCGTTCGTCTCACTTTTGTGCCAGGTATGCCTGTGTCTGATGTCTGCCCTGTGCCTCGTGTATGTCTTGTTTTCAGTGCTTGTGCTCGTTCTGGCTTTTTCCCCTTCGGGGTGGTTTCAGTTGTGTTTTTGTTTATTTTATAATTTGTTAATAAAGAAGATTCCTTTTGCCAGCATTTGAGTCTTCGTTCCTCCCAACCCGTGACAGTACGAACGAGACACTTGAAGACTCAGCGGCAATGGGAATCTTCTTGTACCCAGCTCCTGGTCGACAGAGGAATCAGGCCCCAGCCAGTGGGCCGCATCCTTGCCCACAAAACAATCGCCCTTTTGGCTATTACGCCGAAGACCTCTTCGAGGTAGGCCAGGAGCTGGGGATTAGAGGGAGCACCCTCATCCGCCTGTTTTTAGCGGGCCTGGATGAGCCTGTCAACCGGCAGGAGCTGGGGGAAATAGATACGTGGTCCTATTGGGAGATGGTCGACCACGTCATCTACTTGAAGGAGGTGGAGCTGCGGGAGGGTGCCCCCCTCCCAGTCTGGGCTGTTGCTCCAGAACCTCCTCGGATCGGGCCAGCCACTTCCAGTGTCTCGGGGGCTTTCTTTGGGCGCCCCGGGCTGAGACGCAGCGTGGAGGATCCTCCGCTGATGTCGGTGAGGGGAGCGGCGGCACCCACTCACAAGGCTCCCGCGCCCGCTCACAAAGCTCCTGAGGCGGCGGTGCCCGCTCACAAAGCTCCTGAGGCGGCGGTGCCCGCTCACAAAGCTCCCGAAGCGGCGGTGCCTGCTCACAAAGCTCCCGAAGCGGCGGTGCCCGCTCACAAAGCTCCCGAAGCGGCAGTGCCCGCTCACAATCCTCTCGAGGCGGTGGTGCCCGCTCACAAAACTCCTGAGGCCGCGGTGCCCGCTCACAAAGCTCCCGAAGCGGCGGTGCCCGCTCACAAGGCTCCCGAAGCGGCGGTGCCCGCTCACAAAGCTCCCGAAGCGGCGGTGCCCGCTCACAAAGCTCACAAAGCTCCCGAAGCGGCGGTGCCCGCTCACAATCCTCTCGAGGCGGCGGTGCCCGCTCACAGAGCTCCCGAGGCGGCGGTGCCCGCTCACAAAGCTCCCGAGGCGGCGGTGCCCGCTCACAAGGCTCCCGAGGCGGCGGTGCCCACTCACAATCCTCTCGAGGCAGCGGTGCCCGCTCACAGAGCTCCTGAGGCGGCGGTGCCCGCTCACAATCCTCACAGGATCCCCGAGGCAGCGGTGTCCGCACACAAGGTTCCCGAGACGGCGGTGTCCGCACACAAGGTTCCCGAGGCGGCGGTGTCCGCACACAGGGTTCCCGAGGCGGCGGTGTCCGCTCGCGGTCCTCCCGAGGCGGCGGTGTCCGCACACAAGGTTCCCGAGGCGGCGGTGTCCGCACACAAGGTTCCCGAGGCAGCGGTGTCCGCACACAAGGTTCCCGAGGCGGCGGTGTCCACACACAAGGTTCCCGAGGCGGCGGTGTCCGCACACAGGGTTCCCAAGGCGGCGGTGTCCGCTCGCGGTCCTCCCGAGACGGCGGTGTCCGCACACAAGGTTCCCGAGGCGGCGGTGGCCGCACACAAGCTCCCCGAGGCGGCGGTGTCCGCACACAAGGTTCCCGAGGCGGCGGTGTCCGCACACAGGGTTCCCGAGGTGGCGGTGTCCGCTCGCGGTCCTCCCGAGACGGCGGTGTCCGCACACAAGGTTCCCGAGGCGGCGGTGGCCGCACACAAGCTCCCCGAGGCGGCGGTGTCCGCTCGCGATCCTCCCGAGGCGGCGGTGTCCGCTCGCGGTCCTCCCGAGGCGGCGGTGTCCGCTCACGTTCCTCTCGAGGCGGCGGTGTCCGCACACAAGGTTCCCGATTCTCCCAAGGCGGCGGAACCCGTTCACAAGGCTCCCAAAGCAGCGGAGCCAGCCACTGCCTGTTTCAGGGTGGCAGCTCCGCACACACTGCTGTGGTGGCCGCTGGTTCTGCCCTGGGTCCCCATCCCGCCGGCGCTGCCTCAGTCCCCAGGTCCCCCACCAGCACATGGACCTGGCCCCCCATCCCTCCCCTTCCCCCCATCCCTCCCCTTCCTCTGCTCCGTTCCCGCCTGGCCATCCCCCTAGTTGGGTACTTGGGAATGTCTGGTATCCATTCCTTAGAGGGGGGGTCCTGTCATGAGTCCGGGTCCACGATGCTCCCCCTCACCACCAGAGGTCGCCACCTCCCGTCTTCCCGGACTCAATTGCCAGTACCACACACACCTGCCACTCATCACACTCCCAGCTATTCCCCACTCACCTCATTAGTGTTTAATTTGCCCCAGCTGTGTTCCTGATTGCTGTCCCTACTTAAGCTCCCTGTGTTTTCTGTTCTGCTCTCGTTCGTCTCACTTTTGTGCCAGGTATGCCTGTGTCTGATGTCTGCCCTGTGCCTCGTGTATGTCTTGTTTTCAGTGCTTGTGCTCGTTCTGGCTTTTTCCCCTTCGGGGTGGTTTCAGTTGTGTTTTTGTTTATTTTATAATTTGTTAATAAAGAAGATTCCTTTTGCCAGCATTTGAGTCTTCGTTCCTCCCAACCCGTGACAATAAGCCTGTGTGTGAATTTATTTTTGGCTAATATTGTAGACCTACCTATGTGTTGGGTTTTGCTCAATATGATGTTAAGTGGCAGATCAGTGGGCTAAATGCGGTTGAATATCTAAAGAGACGCACTCGGTTTCAGACGAAACCTAAAATACTATGGAGGACGCAAAATAATAATTATAATTATACCCATATATGAACCATATGAACCAAACTCATATTTAAACACAGTCCATGCTATGTGCATGCTGTGTACACATTACAAGTACAATTTTGGCTGTATTATTTGTGTCCCCTTCAAAAATTGCTCTTGAGAAATTTTATGTTTATTGTCCCCCCTACTGTTAGATGAAATTTACGCCCCTGCAGCCGCCCGCTGGCTGGAATGCAGGACGACTGACAAACAGCCAAGGAAGCCCGGCCCCTTTTATGACGAGTAGGTCCAGCTTAATTGGTCAACTGTTGAACTTAGTCAACCAATAGACGAAACCTAAGAATCAAGAAGAAGAAAACAAAACAACAAAGAGGGAAAAAGAATGAAAAATACAAGGGGCAAACAAATATAAACAAGGAACGTAACATGTACGGAAATTAAAAACATTCAACAATTCGGCACCGTAGCACCATTTTGGAGTATCGCTGCTCGCAAAATGCATACGCTCTTCCATGTCAGCAGGTTTGGAACAACATGGTACCCCCATGTTGTTCCAAACCCACTGATATGGAAGAGCGTACGAGTGATTAATGACAAGATTTTAATTTTGGGGTGGAGTATCCCTTTAATATTTCTGCAGTAAATGGCCAAGAAAAAAATATACAGTATATATATATGACATTTTTATTTAACACACAGCTTTTTCATATTACTGTCACACTATATTTGATATATTTTCAAAATGGATAGTAGCTTGTTTAAACATAAAAATTCATGAAACAGCAAAAATATAAAATTTAACATTAAAAATAATAATAATTTAGGAGTATTTTGATATACAGCCCCATGTGACGACTAGCCTAGCCTCTCCTGTGTAGCTGTGCTGAAATGATAATATATTCAAAACTGTGAATACCTCTGCAATCGTAAAACTAACATTACAAAGTCAGACACTGTGAAAGAAGTTTCTGATGTATTTGCTGGAAAGCTTTTTCAGCAAGATTTCTTACCTATTTTAATTTGTACTGTGGTATAAATAAATGTACCTTTCATATTTTTGGTTTCCTATCTCTCTCTTCATTTCCAGGTTGCTCCAGAGATTAAGATTGAACATTTGATTTGGATGTTTCTGAATGAAAGTGAGAAATGGGAGACATCAGAAAGAACATAAATTACACACACACGAGATGAATCCAGCCTCAGAGAAAAAACTGACATCTTCAATCTGATATACCTGAGGAAAATGTTGATTTCACTGTTAGATTAAATAGAAAGTAGGTGAAATGAAAATGTATACTAAACTTCTTGTCAATATAACAGTTTAATAACTTTGTGGTACTATTTCTGAGTTAAATTATTTAAATATATATATATATTTCTTTTCTTTCTTTTTTTTTGCAAGGATTAGTGTAAAGCTTTAAAACAATTTAAGGAAAAATAAAAGTTTAAAATAATGAGAGGTCAAGTAAAACAAGTTTTTTTTGTTTTTTTTTTTTGATAATATTATTTTCTTCTTTCCCACAAAAAAAAATTAAATAAATAATAATAATAATACAATTACAATACAATTACCACTCAAATACATGAACAATAACTACTTGCACGTGTGAAAATGTGAATATAAAAAAGAAATAATAAGATCCTGGTGGATAAGTGCTGATCTTCCAGTTGTGCAATTCAATTCTGTGGTAAATGGTAAAAGCAAAAGCTATCAATCTGAGTGATCAAAGGTTGATTTAAAAGAGAGAAGAATACACAAGTATTCACATGATTAAGTGCAAACACTGAGAGGATCCTACCTGGTGATGCTCAGGATTCATGAACACCAGCTAGCTTTGATAAAGCCATTCAGCCATTCAGGCATGAAAACTGTCACAGCCACCAAGTGACTTGCCTAAGTAATTAAGTATTTTTAATCATCTAGTCACTTAATGTTGTTCATTTTTTTCACTGTCACCTCTTCTCCTGCAAGCACCCAGTGACTACTATTCTGTCCACACATGCACAAATTTTAGTAATCAATTCAATCCAAATATGCTCCCACTATAATACATTTTCCCAAGCCAATTTCATCCAACGTACCTAAAATCCAGTGTTTATAGGTTTAACTTCCTGATGTTTTCAAAAGGCACTGGAAACACCACATAATCATTGCAACATGATCGGATCCTGGATGCCCTGTAGCTTTAGCAAAGCAGTATGTAATGCCAGTCTACGAGGATTATCTCAAGATCTATGCATGTTTATTTATGTTGTGCTTGGGCTCATTTGAATCAGCAACTGCTCAAAATAAATATACTGTATGTGATCCACTATGGTTTACTAATTTTTGGTGAAGCTACAAACCACAATGGCCCAAAAGCCACATGTGTATGCTGTTTACATTTACTTGGTATTTTGGTCACTATCTGAAACAATTTTTTTCAACGATATACTGTACAAGACTATCTGTTACCTAAGATGCTTAACAGATCACACTTTCACATAAAATTCATTTTCATTTTCAGTTCACTAATATTTTGGACCCTTTTCTCTTTCAGCCAAAAACCGACAATGACATTTTTAGCTGTTGAAATTTGCATCCCTATGTTTATCTCATGTGTTGTAAAATGATGTACTTTAGTTTGAGAGCAGGCACTGAGGTCCACCCTATGTCACCAAAGTCCACTCATTTAAAAATTTTTGGCCATGAATCACTGGTTCATGAACTGTAAGTCAGTTATTTAAATGAAACTAAAATCGTTTGTTTGATATCATTCAATCTTCTCTACAGCATATCATTCTAACTGAAGGGATACAGAATCGACAGGATCCTTGTACCAATGACCCAGAAGTCCTCCCCACTGGCCCGCTTGGGGTCGATTTTAATGACCTCCATGGTCCAGTCTGCTCTGTGTCTGATTGAAGCGCTAACATCTATCCTGCTGCAGTCTGCTGCTCTACATCTGATTGCAGTACCGACATCCTCCATGTTTTGTTCATAGGGTAGCAGTGAAATTTGTTCGAGGATGTGGTATATATCAGTTTTTCTCCTCTCAGTCACTGTTTTCAGTTTAAGGCATTTCATAGTAAATACAGATTACAAATGATTTTTCAATACTAAGGGCCAGATTTACTAACAGCTTGCACCATCACAAACCGTCTTTTGGCATTAAAACTGTGCTGGCAGGATTTACTAAAGACGCCCGGTGAAGAATTAGCACTGAAAAGGCACGGACACAGTTATTTTTGCACCTGACCTTACTGAATATGCATTTGTAGGAGTTTCCCTTTCAGATGCAAAATTTATGGGAGGTGAGAATTAAAATTATCACGCAAGTGATGTGCTAACATTTGCGCTTGTCAAATTACTGGTATTTGTGCCATTATTTAATGCCCAAAAAAAGCATGTCTTAAATCAGGCAGTAATTTGCGCTGCTCTTGGTAGATTGCGCTGGTCATTATGGAAATGAGATGTTGTGTCTGTGTTTTTTTCATTTGCACTTTGTCAGTAAATCACACGCAGAAACTTCCATGCCCATCTGTGCTGTTTTGGAATTGCGCTCTCACGCTAATTTGCCCTGTTTAGTAAATCTGGCCTAAAAGTAACTAAATGTCATTGTCAACAGACTGGCCTATTTTAAAAAAGCCCTCCATCTAAGTATGAAACTAGAGAATCTGCTGTTTAACCAGTACACTCTTGAAGTAAAATTCCAGGGGCCTGTACCATGATGGTAGATGAACAAATTCAGAGTTGCAGGATTAGTTTCGAGTTGACAAAACCAAACCACTCCAATCAGGCTTTGTTGGTACCATGATGCTGATCATCAACTTTCTTTGTCAACTCAGGCTTTGATCCTGAGTTTGTGGAGCACGTGCACATGAATTTGTGAAATCACTGGCAAACAGCCAATCACGAGCCTTGGTTAAAAGTTAAAGGTTAAAGGTTTTGCTAAAGGTTAAGATATTGAAGAATATGATGAATTTAAATAAAAAAAAATTAAAAAGTACTTGTTCATGAAAGAGGACAAATAATAGAAATTATCTCTAACTCAGAACATAACCTGCCCCGAAGCAGGTTAGCTGTGGAGTGTAAATTACTATGGCAAAGAACGCAGCTAAAAGCCAAGCCACTTTCATGGTACCTAAAACCCAGGATTGGTGCAAACTAAACTGAAACTTACCTGCTAGCCAGCTAATCCTGCTTCATGGTACAGGCCCCTGGTCTGGTAAAATATACTAAAACTGTATAAGGTATGTATTATCTTTCAAAGTTCTAGTGCAGCCATAGCCATAGTAACTTACACTCCGCAGCTATCCTGCTCTGGGGCAGGTTATGTTCTGAGTTAGAGATCGCAAACTGAAATTGGACCAATCAGATGTGAGCAAAGTGACACATGTCTAACACAAAAAAGTCACTCCCCCAGTTTATCTTGCTCTAAATTAAAGGTCACTAGTACTAAAAAAAAATTGTCTGGCTTTAATGATAATTACTTAGAGTTATTTTATATGATTTATATAATTATATGATTCATATTATTATTAATCCATTACAAACAAGCGATTTTAGTTTAACAGTTATTATAAATCATTTATTTTAAATGAATGTTAATATATATAGATCGTATGTAATATATAAATTGTAGAATCAATAAATAATGCTTTAAAAATGACTACATGTGACCTTATGTTCGAGTCTCTATCGCTGTATATTTCCAACTGTATAAACTCATTTTAAAAGTTTCACTTGTGACTGCACTGATAAAGCAAGATAATTTCTTTTGTTTGTCCTCTTTCATGAACAAGTACTTTTTTCATTGTAAATGTATTTAAATTCATCATATTCTTTAATCTCTTAACCTTTAGCAAAACCTTTAACCTTTAAGCAAGGCTCGTGATTGGCTGTTCGCTAGTGATGTCACACATTCATGTGCACATGCTCCACAAACTCAGGATCATTATGGACTAGATATAAATGAGTCACAGCTCAGTGTCAAGTCTAACCACGGACTAGTGAGAATGCGATGCTTTCTCATCTTCCTTCTCAAATTATGCCCTAATCAGTGTTCTCTGGGAGAGTTTTTCGTGGATTACTCGCCTTGTAGTATTGGTCTTCCCTCATATTCTACAGTGCTGTGCTGCCTGTGTTCCAATAAACATCTAGCAATAACACCTCCGCATTTGGGTCCTAACTTTATCCCTCCATATGGTTTGTGTCCATATAAGAAGACTTGTCCACCGACATGGCGATACCCTTGAAGAAATGGTGCAACAGCTCCACTGTTCCCTCATTGCTACCTCTACTGCAATTGTGAGTCACCCCTGACTCAGCGCTTTGTTCCCTTTGTACCCTTCCTGCTATGCTATTCAGTTGGACCTATAGAAGAACTCATGCAAGAAGATTTTTCTCATATCAGCCAATCTGAATCCAGAACCACCATATCACCGGTCACCAGGATTTTTCCAAGAAAGACATGTTCCTGTACCAACATCTTTTGTTGATCCTGAATCAATATTATTGTCCAAAATTATAGACTTAACCCTATCCTTACCCCTAAACCTAACCCTACCCATAATTTATCCCTAAAAGCAGAGGGAAATGATGGTTGAATAACAAGGGTGTAGAAGCAACCAACTCTAGTTGTAAGGCTAAAATTGACATTTCCTGTTAAGTTATCCCTCAGTTCTGATTGGTTGATTGGACTGTTCCCTTAGACCTTGATGCTTGCTGCAGATTTCAGTCACCTGTACTCCTAGAACTCACTCTTTTCTCAGCACAGTCTTGACGATAACCACCAATACTCTCCAATGTAGAGGCAGTCATTGACTCAGAATTGGCAGACAGATTAAATTCTGGGTCCCTCCAGTGCAGGCTCCATCTCTCAACCATACCTTGCACCTCGGTCCTCTCCACCTGGTCAGGGTCAGCATTTGGGAAAAGGACTTATTACTCATCTGTGACTTTTTTTAGATGGGCATGAGGCATGTTGAACATATTCTCATCCTTGGACATGAAAGAGTTCTACAACACAGTTTCATGACAGTTGGCCCTCTGGTTCCTCCTTCCCTCGCGATTCTGGGAGGGACAACAATCTTTACAAAATTAGACCTCTGCAGCATATACAACCTGATCCACATCTGTGAGGGGATGACCCCCCAAACCCCAATGTAATTTGCACCCGGGATGTGCAGGGATTATCCATCTGACAATGTCATGGACGTCATCAATCCAAACCTCTGGTCTAATACTGGCTTATCAAAAGATCTTTATCACAGGAAAATAGGTCAATTGTAATTTTGAATCAGAAGGGATGGGTAAAGACCTTGTGCCCTACCAAGGAAAAAAATCATTGCCAAGAAAATGATTGTACAGCATTTTGCTTATGGCTAAAGGGGGCCACAGAATTGCTAAAGAGAAAATTGGCATTGAATAGAACTAAACTGGTAATGAATGGAATGTTGAATGAAGCAAAAATCATACAAACATTAGTCACTGGCATTTGAAGGAGTCGCTGACATGGACCTAGTCTGTGCCCAAGGTCACCCTAAGATCCAGATAACCTGAGAGAGAGAGAGAGAGAGAGAGAGAGAGAGAGAGAGAGAGAGAGAGAGAGCTCTTGAACTGCAAAAAAACTCTTATACTCTGGTCAACCCAAAATAATATGCATGAAATAAATTACTTTTTCCCATAATAACAGTATTATTGATAAAATACTGAAAGAAATGCTATTTGTATGGAGTATTAAACCTACATGCACATACACAGTATCCAATATCAACTCACTCATTAATCTTCTTTGTAATCCTCTGAAAACTTTGACAGAATGATTGGTTGAAGAATCAAGCATCACTATTAGTCATTACATTTCCTACCACCATGCACCAAACATTTCAGTTTGACAATATCAAAGATTATTGCTTAAACTCAAGCAATTACCTGATTAACAAATGCCTTAACTGCTTAACTCTTCTGTATTAAATGGTACTTAAATTTACTTTTTCACACAGAAATTGTTAAGGTTGTTAATTGAGTGGGTTATAGATCATTTCAAAAGACTTGTTTCAGAGAAGTGGGCTGGCACCATGAAGACACGACAGTATAAATGTCTTAAGGGATAGTATCTCTGGCCTAAAGTAGGAATTAAAATTCCTAAAGTATGAATATCTACAGTCTCCAACTGTTCTGATATTCATGCAGAAACAGCTGCATCCCAGTACTAAGGTTAAGAGACCCTTTTTAATTGCTTTGGTACTTTTTTCAAGTTTATTTTCAAAACTCTTAGTACAAAGCTGCAAAATGATCATACAGCTCATTTAAAGATTAGCTTGAAAAAAAAAAAAAGTCAGAACTGCAATAAATTGAGATACTTTACTGCAGAATTTTCTATTCCCCATGACTCCAATTACTGAGACACAGCTATTTCTGAAGCAGTGTTTCTCAACCTGTTACTGGAAGCACATACATTTTCAAGCTCTTCCAAATCAAACACAACTAATTAAATGCATCAGCTTGTTAGTAGAGATTCCAAGACTTGAAATAGATGGGTCAAATAAGGGAGATATCACCTGTGCTGTCGGTATGCCTCCAGGAACAGGGTTGCAAAAAGAACCTGAAAAAGGTTTCATAAGGCCATTTACTCATGATGTCCATGAAATGCAACATTGAAGAAAAGCTGATTGCCTGTCAGGTGCACCCCACTAACTAAAGCACACTAATGTTCTGGCAAAAGAAAGAAAAAACAAAAAAGTAGTTCCATCTTTCCTCAAGGTTGTGCGTTGGAATATCGTTTGAATTATTTCGCAGGAATCTAGAGCCTCTGCTATCTAGAAAAATACACCCAGTGAAAATGTTGACATCCTTTTAAAGCATTTTATGAACTAAATACTTTGTATAGTGTTTGCATATACTTACAGTTATTACAAGGCTCAGTAGTAAGAGCATTCATATGAGTGAGCATGAGTTATTGAGAGGAACATGATCACTGTCTTGAATTCCATGAAAAGCCTCGGCTGATATGTCTGTGTGTGGAAAACGTGTGAGAAGAGCCTGAGGCGATAAGTCACTCTGCCACACTGTTTCTCTATGTCAACATGAGAATGGTAGCCTACAAGTCATTCACACTCTCACAAAACAATATCTCAGTATGAAGCACAAATATGACTTTTATAGATCAGTTCATGCTTCTCATGTCGTGGCTGGTGATCAGTTTGTATGCATGTACATCCTTCAGGGAAATGTTGTATCTGATCTGTGAAGGGGAAATTTCACAATATTCTAGTGTTTGAGAGAGATGGAAAAAAACATGCATTATTTATAGTTTTTTATGCAACGTAAGAATAGAAATTGCTTCTATTTAGGCCTATGTATTTTTTTGTGACATTCTCCTTCAAACATTCATTACATAATGTATACAGTGTGTCCTTGCTATGTTTTTCATCCATGTCATCTTTAATTTATTCATGATGACCATCCATTGTGAGCTTTCTGTCTTAAGCATTGTTTTTGTACAGTGCACATACTGTATGAGAAAATCCACACACAAATATGCATAATGAGCCAATTTGCCTAGGAATGGTTCACCTGTAATTTACTTATCATCATGCCGTGTTCATGTGTGGTTATTTATTCCATGGAACACACAAAAAAAGAAGAACCTTCATGCAGTTCTTTTCTACAGTTGCCAAGATCTGAAAAAGAAAAACACCATAACAGAATCATAAAATTGTCCATATGACTCATGAACTATATTCTGAGCCTTCTGAAGCCAAACAGTTACTTTTTAATTTTTAATTTTAAAGATTCAGTTAAATTTTAGTTTCTGATTTAATAATTTTTAACAGAATGAGTTTACTAACAGAAAGACACAAGATCTAGGGTAACACACGGATGGTGCAATTTGGTAGTAATACTATTTGGTATTCTGTAAAAGAATTGTGTAAAGGCTTTGATTTTGCATAGCATCTCATATATTGCCATATAATAGAGTAATGAAGTATTCTGCCCTCCTCTCATCTTGGCCAGAGTCAGAGGCTTCCTGAATCATTGAAGAACTGTGCTTGACAAGTAATGAGTTTAGCTGGCTAGTCAGCACATTAGATTGTTCCAAATGAGCACTTAATTCATTGCTCCCTGTTCAGAGATTTGTAGCGGAATTCGGATGGTAATTGTGGGGGAAACAGGGAGGGCTGAAGAAAGATCGATTGGTCCAAAAACAAAGCCTGTGTGATCTGAGGACTGGCCACAGTGGAAATCAAGCACCGTTGTATGAGGTACTTAGCCAATCAATCAATATTTCCAATTTCATTGATAAGTTAATCAGCTTGCATGTTCTCAATACATGTAAAAAAACAAAGTTAAATTAAAATTCTGAATATAATTGAGCTTGCCAGTTGAAACAACTGAAAGACTTTGGATCATTTGCGCTGAATTAACTTTAAAGGTGCCAAGTGGTGCAAATATAAACACTGCAAAATGTTGAGTATTTTAATAGGTCAGCACTAATAAAATGTGACGCTTTAATCATTAGGCGCAAATTCATTATATTTTCATCCCTGCACTCAATCTCACTTAGGAAAGCAGTGATTCATCACCCAAAATCAAGCCCATCAAAACTAACAATTACAAAATAGAACTACACATTTTTGTGGTCCCTAGATGTGTTTTTGATTAGATTCCGAGATACACAGAGGCACGCATTCATCCTCTTCACACCTTGTGTTAGTCAAGGCATTCAATAGGATTTTCTTTCATTTGCATGCCTACGGTACTCATTATAAGTTAATCTTGTTCGGTGAAAAATATGCCTTCTGGATATGACCTTAAAATATCACTCATTTAATCAGTGACATATTTATTCCTGTGTAATGCGCTTAGAAACTCATTTACATTTATTACAAAGCACCATACTGTGCATATCCATATTTAGAATTATACATTTGGAATTAATTTTACATTCTATTTTTTAAAAAGATGAAAGACTGATTGAGATGAATTTAATTTTATATTAATTATTCAGTCTGCTATTTACACACTGTGCACAGACACTATGCAATGAAATCATGTGACCTGAAGATAAACTGTCAATCCCAGTTCATTACGACTGATTGATAGATGCAAAGTCAAGTTAATGTAAACATACCATAACCTTAATTAATGTCATTCTCCAACTAGACATTTGGCTAACTGATTTAGGGCCAGATTTTCTAAACAGTGCAAATTAGCGTGAGAATGCAATAAAAGCGCTGATGGGAGTGGAAAGTTCTGACAATGTGCAAATTAAAAAACACAAGCCATGTCAAGCACAAAAGGTTAAGACATGCTTTTTTGTGTGTTAAATAATGGAGTAAATACCATTGCATGAGTTATTTAAATACTCTCCTCCCATAAATTTTACCTATGAAAGGAAAACTCATTCAAATGCATATGCAATAATGTCATCCAAAAAAATAACTCTCCACACATTTTCATCGCTAATTGTTCACTGCATGTATTTACTAAATCCTGACAGTAGTTTTTTATGCCAAAATATGTTAGTGAATCTGGCCCTAAATCTCTTATTCATTCATGAAAGTCCTGATTGAAGTCAAAAGTTTTCATCGCCTATAAGTTTACATTCCATCAATGCTCTTACATTGTCATACTTTGTTTGTCTTGCATTTGCAGATATGAAATGTGAAGCAAGTTTAATCACATTTTCCTCTAGACAATTCCCATAATTAGTCTGAAAAGCCTTGATTAACCTGCAGCTGTGTCACAGCAGATAGCAGGGAGGGATCACTGCAGACTGCTCTCCAGTAATTAGTTTGGGAATATTTGGGAACCAAGAAGGAAAAGTCGCAGCAGGAGTGAAAATGTCATTTTCACGGTTTCAGATACCTTCTGACACCTAATATCCTTGACCTCTACCATCCAGCTGTGACAGTGAAAGAAACACATTTATTTTAAGAATTATATCTGGACAATAGATACAGTGGGGCAAAAAAAGTATTTAGTCAGCCACCAATTGTTCAAGTTCTCCCACTTAAAAAGATGAGAGAGGCCTGTAATTTTCATCATAGGTATACCTCAACTATGAGAGACAAAATGAGGGGGGAAAAAATCCAGAAAATCACATTGTAGGATTTTTAAAGAATTAATTGGTAAATTCCTCGGTAAAATAAGTATTTGGTCACCTACAAACAAGCAAGATTTCTGGCTCTCACAGACCTGTAACTTCTTCTTTAAGAGGCTCCTCTGTCCTCCACTCGTTACTGTATTAATGGCATCTGTTTGAACTCGTTATCAGTATAAAAGACACCTGTCCACAACCTCAAACAGTCCAACTCCAAACTCCACCATGGCCAAGACCAAAGAGCTGTCAAAGGACACCAGAAACAAAATTGTAGACCTGCACCAGGCTGGGAAGACTGAATCTGCAATAGGTAAGCAGCTTGGTGTGAAGAAATCAACTATGGGAGCAATTATTAGAAAATGGAAGACATACAAGACCACTGATAATCTCCCTCGATCTGGGGCTCCACGCAAGATCTCACCCCAGCAAAAATCCCAGAACCACACGGGGGGACCTAGTGAATGACCTGCAGAGAGCTGGGCCCAAAGTAACAAAGGCTACCATCAGTAACACACTGCGCCGCCAGGGACTCAAATCCTGCAGTGCGTGACGTGTCCCCCTGCTTAAGCCAGTATATGTCCAGGCCCGTCTGAAGTTTGCAAGAGAGCATTTGGATGATCCAGAAGAGGATTGGGAGAATGTCATATGGTCAGATGAAACCAAAATAGTAAAAACTCAACTTGTTGTGTTTGGAGGAGAAAGAATGCTGAGTTGCATCCAAAGAACACCATATCTACTGTGAAGCATGGGGGTGGAAACATGCTTTGGGGCTGTTTTTCTGCAAAGGGACCAGGACGACTGATCCGTGTATCCGAAAGAATGAATGGGGCCATGTATCGTGAGATTTTGAGTGAAAACCTCCTTCCATCAGCAAGGGCATTGAAGATGAAACGTGGCTGGGTCTTTCAGCATGACAATGATCCCAAACACACCACCCGGGCAACAAAGGAGTGGCTTCGTAAGAAGCATTTCAAGGTCCTGGAGTGGCCTAGCCAGTCTCCAGATCTCAACCCCATCGAAAATCTTTGGAGGGAGTTGAAAGTCCGTGTTGCCCAGCGACAGCCCCAAAACATTACTGCTCTAGAGGAGATCTGCATGGAGGAATGGGCCAAAATACCAGCAACAATGTGTGAAAACCTTGTGAAGACTTACAGAAAACGTTTGACATCTGTCATTGCCAACAAAGGGTATATAACAAAGTATTGAGATGAAATTTTGTTATTGACCAAATACTTATTTTCCACCATAATTGGCAAATAAATTCTTTAAAAATCCTACAATGTGATTTTCTGGATTTTTTTTTTTTCTCTCATTTTGTCTCTCATAGTTGAGGTATACCTATGATGAAAATTACAGGCCTCTCTCATCTCTTTAAGTGGGAGAACTTGCACAATTGGTGGCTGACTAAATACTTGTTTGCCCCACTGTACACAGCATAAAATATGAGTGTAATGTCAGTCAAAGTACTGTATAAAATACTAATACACAACAGCAAAATGGTTTTAAACTTTTTAGAATGGTGAGAATTGGACTAAAATCACTCTGCCTCATACAAATTAATTTACTCTAAACATATACAACATATGCAATAACTAAATTTAGTATAACATAACCTGTCTTGAAACACCTCTCACCTGTATCTAAACCTTCAAATAATTCTACTAATCATTTTGTATATGATTATAAATAACCCCTTGCCTTCTAGTGTGAAAGAACTAGTCTTAAAGCAAATAAAAGCCTGCTGAACATAAGGATATTCAGGCTTACCTTGGAGATCTGAGTTAAGTATTAAACTTCAAGTTAGATTGTTATCTTTCATAATTTGATGAAACTGCCAAAACTGGTCATAGTGAAGAAATCTGTGTATTCCAAACATAATTAAGCCAATTGCCTTCTCTTGACAAAATGTCTGTGTACTTTTTAATAACAAAATAGACTTCCAAATAGGTTTTTTAGGTTTTCTTAAAATCCTTAAACTTCAACAAAAATTGTTGCATTTTTGTATTTGTCTGGACTATCCAAGATGTCGATATTATTTGTCTGTAATTACCTGCCAGACACATATCCCTATGACTAATTTGCCCATTTGTCCATTTATCTGATTTGCTGAAAGGCAAGGATTGGTAAATAATTGCTATGATTCCCAATTATTGCATGTGGATTACAGATATACTTGTTTAGCTTTTGCTTGCTCGTTTTACGTCACCAGCTAAAAGTACTTTGCACTCTTAACATTAAACTCTTTACATTATGAATATTATGCGCAGGGTTGGGCTTATAATCCTAGAATAGTGGAGGAGACATGTCCCCAATTTACCCTGCTGTATGGTTGGCCATATGGCAGAAAAAGTTTGCTGCTTGGCTATAGTAGAAACAACTGAAGCAAGGGTTGAAAGGCTCTTGAATGATCAAGAGTCTCGTTGTGTCCTTCAACAGTACACAGTGTTTCGCAGATGAAAAGAAAATAGATAAACTGCTATTTTTGAATCTCTGCTTTTTCTCAAGGTTTAATCATAACATCAAATTTGAAACTAGTGCAATGCCTCACCTTTTTACCCACACTAAATATTAAAAGACAAATCATGTACTTTAGAATAGATATTCAGCGTCTAACAGTCGCAAGTGAATAAGCTTGCTGTCTTGCTACATCAAACATAATTCTTTTAAAGCTTACAGCACTCAGAAAATGTCTGTTTTTGGAAAAAGTGCATTTCAAAGTCACTTTTTATATTACTCTTTATATTAAGGATGAGAGTCATCACAGTCCTGTAGCATGAAAGGATAATCTGCTTTCTGAATCTTTTTTCCTCCTGCAAGATATTCTGCCAGACCCGGTACTTTATTCTCAGTTTTTCAAACACAACCATGACACCCACTGAACTTACTTGTCTCTGATGTACCATGGCAAACAAGATTCCTGGCATTTTCCTCCATTATTTATGACTACAGTGATGATGGGACATATTAAGTACTTTAAACTCAGTGGCATAAATCTCTGGCTTCAATGTGCTATAAATGTAGTGCTGCTGATGTTTCGAGAGTATTTTACTCATATTAAAATAGTATCTGTCTTGATCTTTCTCAGGGTGATTTGCATCCTGTGCAATTAAAATCACATTGTAAATCTGCAAACACTGGCACTCACTCCCTTTACACACTTAATAGGGTACACCTTTATCTAAAGCAACTGAAGCATTATTATTTGTAATATTTACATAAAGTGCAAGTTTCTTTCTGTATTTTAATGCACATTTCTGCTCTGCAGATAGATAGATAGATAGATAGATAGATAGATAGATAGATAGATAGATAGATAGATAGATAGATAGATAGATAGATAGATAGATAGATAGATAGATAGATAGATAGATAGATAGATAGATAGATATTGTTACGGAGTGAACAGGTCGAAAGACGGTCGGATCCATTGGCAAGCTTTTTATAACAAGACATGGTCAAAAACACCAACAAACAAGTATTGCGTGGGCAAAACACAAGAGTAGTCCAATGACAGACGTGATCAGTCCCTGGGCGAACAATATCCAGCAGGGCAAAGCAAAGAGAGATAATCCAGGTACACAGCAATAGTCCAGGCAGCAGCAAACAGAGTCCGAAAGGCAAGACGAAAGGGGTATGCACAGGTGAGAATCAGAACATGGGAAAATAGACTATGAACAGGGCGGAGCCGGTGGAGCAGGAAACCAGGGCAGAGCCGGAGGCCAGGGCAGAGCAGGAAGCCAGAGCAGAGAAGAAGACCACGGTGGAGCATACAGAGCAGAGGACACCCACGGCGGAGCAGAGACGCCTGGTAGCGACTGGGACCTCGGGAAAACCGAGACACAAGAAACAGAGAGAGTATATGCAGTCTCAAGGACCAAGGCAGGGAGCACGAAAAGTTCATCATTATTTTCCCTGGTGACAACTGAGCGGGCAGACTGTTCATAATCTGACTCATTGACTGGAACTGGACAGGAAGACAGTTCATAAACAGGTTCACAGATTGAAACTGGGCAAGCAAACAATTCAAAATCAGGTTCTTTGGTCAAAACGGAACAGACATATGGTTCAAAATTAGACTCATTGACTGAGACAGGATAGATAGATAGACAGTTCATTAGTGGTTTCTTTGGCACTTACAGGGCTAACGGGACAGACATGGAGTACATTTGTAGTTTCTGAGCTCATGACTGGCAGGTTTAAGAGTTCAAAGGTGGGTCTTTGGGCTGTGACAAGGCTAGACTAGAGCCTACAGGGAGCTCAGGTAAGGTTTCTGAGGTCATGACTGGACTAGTGGGGCAAATAACAGGTTCATTATTTAACATGGGACAGACAGGTAGTTCAAGGGCATTGATTATGGCTAAATGGCCTGAAATTTAATTCATTAGTGGAAAATGGACAATCAGGTAGTTCACTTGTGACCTCTCTGGCAATGACAGGGTTAACAGCACATACAGGAAGTTCATTTACGGCCTTAGTAGCCATGACAGGCAGGGTTGAGAGTTCCAGAACGGCCCTTGTAGCTGCAAAAGAACAGTCAGGAAGTTCACAGACAGCATCTATAGCTGTGACAGGACTGGCAGAGAGTTCACAGTCGGCCTCCATAGCCGTGACAAGACAGGATGAGGATTCACAGACGGCCTCCATAGCCGTGACAGGACAGTAAGAGGGTTCACAGACGGCCTCCATAGCTGTGACAGGACAGGAGGAGAGCTGATAAGTGGATACCACTGACACCTCTGGAGGTTCTGCAGCAGTTGCCACCACCTCTGGAGGTTCTACAGTAGTAACCTTAGGACACAGGGAAAGTTTAGTAACGCTCTCTTCGACCGTGACATCACAGGCTGAGAGTGCATTGTTGGGCGACACCACCATACAAGGAGTTGACGCAAGCGTCGCCAGTTCGGGAGGTTCTGCAGCATGTGCCGCCACCTCTGGAGAAACTGCAGCGGGCGTCGTCACCTCAGGGAACACAGCAGCGTGCGCTACTACATTGGAAGGTTCTGCGGCATCAGTTGCCACCTCTGGAGACATCACAGTGGACGCCGCCATTTCTAAAGGTTCAGTGGTGGTGTATGCCGCCCAAATACACCATAAAGCGATCCCCATTGTGGGAAGCACTACAGACAAGGAAATCAGTTCAGAGCAGGAAGGTCTGAGAGCGCAGGTTTATGGTAGGTCCTCCACGCTGGATGCCGGTCTGGGAGACTGAAGAACTGACCTCGACGATCTGAGTGCAACAGACAGGGAGTGACAGGACTGAACAAACAAGATGCGATGAGATTCTGGAAGATCAGCTGCGATGTGACGAGGCTCTGGACGATCAGCTGCGACGTGACGAGGCTCTAGACGATCAGCTGTGATGTGATGTGACTCATGAAGATCAGCAGTGACTTGACTCATGAAGTTCAACTGTGATTTGACTTGACTCATGAAGATCAACTGTGACTTGACTGGACTCATGAAGATCAATTGTGACTTGACTGGACTCATGAAGATCATTGGTGACGTGGCTTGACTCAGGAAGATCAGCTATGACGTGACTTGACTCATGAATGGCAGCTGTGACATGACGGAGCATTGTTTTTTTGTGAAAGGCTCTGGTGCGGCTGCCATTTCATGAGCGTGTTGAATCACCGGAGTAGCGCTCAATAAACTCGAATGTCCCAGAGCTTGTGACTGACTAAATCTCGCGGCTGCCATTACTGGCACAGATGCGATATCATGTTCCTCCTCCACGCGTCTAAGCTTAGACTGAAGAGGTTGATTAATGCCATCACAGAAAAACTCTATCAAAATAATGTCCGGTAAATCCAAATAGTGAGCGATGGCTAAAAACTCTCGAATATAGTTCTCCAAAGATTGAGTGCCTTGTTTAAGAGCTAATAAAATTCTGGCTGTGACCATACCTGCCCAGTGTCAACTTAACAAGCTGCTGGATCCTTGTGTGGCCGAGTATTCTGTTATGGAGTGAACATGTCGAGAGACGGTCGGATCCATTTGCAAGCTTTTTATTACAAGACGTGGTCAAAAACCCAGGCAGGGTCGAAACTCCAGCAAAAAGGTATGGCGTGGGCAAAACACAAGAGTCCAATGACAGATGTGATCAGTCTCCTGCGAACAATATCCAGCAGGGCAAGGCAAAGAGAGATAATCCAGGTACACAGCAATAGTCCAGGCAGGAGCAAACAGAGTCCGAAAGGCAAGACGAAAGGGGTAATCCGAAATACACAAACGAGAATCAGAACACGGGAAAACAGATTATGAACAAGGCTAAATTAGACTCAGGAAATTCGGAATGGCTCCGTAAAGTAGCTATCGCTGGTTAAACGCTAAACAATACGTCTTGAGCAGGATCTGAGTGGGTGTTATATAGTGCGTGTGATTGGTTTCAGGTGAGAATGTGTTTAGTGAAATGCCTGCTGGGAAATGTAGTCCGGAATGACATGTAACAGTCTGTGTAGTGTGACTGTTAAGTCAATATAATGCAAAAGCGACCTCTGTTGGCGAGTGGACGGAAGACCACGAACCGGATTCGTCACAGATATATAGATATAGATATAGATATATACTCCCAAAACCCCATAGCGTTCACTCACATTATTTACATTATATCACTTTTATTTATTTAGCAAACCCTAAACCCTATTTAGCATAAAAGCCACAAAGTTTAAGTATAGATTTGTAGCATTTGGACCAATCAGACACACAATTTTGCATTTGATTTAACAAATCAATTAGTTATTAGATTATCAAATAGTCACAGACCCCTCACCCAATACACATACTGGGTGCCAGTATGTCTGTCAATGACTTCAGGCCCCCGGTTCCATGGCAACCGATCTGATAACACTAGTTTTATTGCTCAAAGGAATGCAGACAGAGCAACAATCCAGCTCATATGCAATCCAGCTCATATGCAAATTACCATGTTCGGAGACAAAGAGTCATAAAACTTTCCCTCCAAAAGTTCAAGACACCATTGGCTCTTTGACACCCCAGAGGTGTGACCTCTATAGCAGATAAAGCTCTCACATCAGTGATGCCCCTCCAGTCTGCAAATCTTATAGATTCTGAGAAGATGAGGATGTGAGCTAGAACTCTTCTGGACCCTTATGTTTTTGTGCCAGGCCTTGCAGCCTTGACTTTCCGTTCAACCAAAAGTCCTCGGACCTCAGCAGATCTTTTTCTTAGCTCTTTTTCACTTTCTACCTGGGAAGGAACTCCCAATCACCACCGAGCCAGAATAACATCTTTTGGAATTCATCACTCTTCAAGAATGTGATCGCGAGTCCAAAACCTTGAAACCATCAAGACTTTTCATCCGAGACTGCATTCCGGACACTCGCCAACGACCAAGGCAGTGCAAGTATCGTACATTTAACTAAACTAAACAAAGGTTTAGTGTAAGTTATAGACCCCATTATAAACGGCACTGATGGTTTTACCTAGGTGGTTAACTGACTCTTTCCATTCACTGCTTCTCTAATGGCTTCATTCATCCACTTTAGCTCCCCTTTGCATGTACGACTGTATGTTTATTCGTTTGTTTGTTTAGATTAGTTACTGTATGTGTGTTAGCGTTTAGTTAATAAAAGTTGTGTGTACAGATTACATTAGTTTCTGGTTCTGCCTTACAAATTAATGTCTCTTTACGATTTTGACCCTCGCTACATGCTCTAATGCATTAATAGGAAAGTATTTTCTGTGGCCACGGAAATATCCTTTCTTAGAATTGATATGAACTTACACTGAATTTTCGCTGGACAAACAGATCAGTTGATGGCAATTTAATTCTGCTACAGTTATTACTATCAGCTGATATAAATAATTGTAATTAATCATAATTAATTGTAATTATTTATATACATTTCCCTTTTGAGCTGATTTGCTACAGATTATTGCGCAAGTTATTACACTGCAGAAATGAAATGCAAAAAGAAGATATTTGTATTAATTTGGGTACACGCCTGCCTGTTAAGGTGCTTAAAGGTAGGACAGTATGATTTAAACTATTATAATAATGGTTAATATGATTTATAAATTTGATAACACTTTAGTATAAGGACTAATTCACAGTATTAACTAGTTGCTTATTAACATGTCTATTATCAACATATTGGCTGTTTATTAGTAATTATAAAGCACATATTCTGCATGACCATATTCTACATCCCTAAACTTACCCAATGCCTAAACTTAACAACTACCTTACTAACTACTAATAAGCAGCAAATTAGGAGTTTATTAAGGCAAAAGTCATAGTTAATGGTTTGTTAATGCTGAGAACTGGAATTTTAAATAAAGCGTGTTTAATCAAAACTATTAATTAAATGATTAAATAATTTAGGAGCCCCACAAGGGTTCACAAACCAAATCAAATCAGATCTAAAACTTTGAAGTTACAATTCAACTAATAAATAGACAGAGCATTTACATAATCATCTGTTAGATTTTCTGTGAACAAATCATATTGTCAACTGCAAATGTCATGACATGAAAATAATAGTTAAATGATGCTCTCTGCCATCAAACCTCTTAACGGGCAGATGTTCACTCCCACAATGCCTCTCTAAACAAAAAGTAATAATAATAGTAATTAACTCCAGTAATTAGCACTCATGCTGTATTCACTCTTGACCAGAGAGGTGATAAATGAATTCTGACCAGCGCTCACAGTCATGCGCTTATTGTAGGATCAATAATGAAACTCAATCTCACAGCTGACCCTCAAGGGGACAACACTTGATGTTTAAAAAGCACCCGGATAACTGTCGTTCAGTGATAATGATAGATAAAGAAAAGACAAACAGCGAAAACCAACCATCTCTTGAGATTTGTCGGTCAATAGATCTAATTCCCCTACATTAGTATCTTTCCAGATTTTAGTGTTTACAACTAAAGCTACAATGCAAGGTGTGCACAGTTGTCGGTCTCGTTAAGGAATTTTGCATCGTATCAATCAGGCAGCTTAGGGACAGGCTGTCAGTCGTGCTGAATGACAGGGATGATAATGTTCCGCTCTGTGTGACGGATTGTCATGTCAACGCTACAAAGTGGCATGGCAGATTGCTGCGGATGGGGAAATTAGGCTTCCATATCATTGCACTCACACTGATGAACCCTCAAGCCCCACCTTCAGATGCTGCATCTAGGGCAGAAACATATTTAAACAATGCCAGAAGAGGTGCTTGTGATTTTCCTTTTTCGAGAATAATCCATTACATGTATTGCCTATAGCATTTGAATACATTAAACATGTCTGCATCATGCAGATAAAGGAGCGTCACCAGGCGGAGGACAACCACCTCGGTCCAGCCATGGCTTTGTAAAGAAATAATTTGGCTTCTTGTTTATTTAATCTCTTTTTCGGTGACAAAAAAGACCAGGCCCTAAAAAGAGAATTCCATTCATCTTTTGTCTCTCTTCATTTCAAAGAATGTCACTTTCGTCTGTAATCGGCATCGAAAAGTAGGAAGATTGAGTATTTGAGCTCAGCATGTGCTTGCCAGAGCTCAGCTCATTTGTCAAAGGCAGCGTGCTGAGCTCTAACACCAGCCCTGCTTTGGCTTGTATTGATCAATTCTGTCATGTGTATCTGCAGCAGGTGATACTGAATATCTTTCCCTGTGTTCTGCATGACATTTTAGAGATGGCAAACAGACAGTTGGCCAACACACAAAGAACCGAAAGAAGAAAGGAAGGCTCACCTTTTCCACAATAATAGGTATACTACTACAGTACATGCCTAATTTCCTGATAACAGGTTGGGATAATGAGATGTAACCACCAACCTGCCTCAAGTAAAAGGGATCATAACATCATATCCATGAGTGGTAACAAGCTGCTTGCCATCTCTTTACAACTTAAGTGGAGCCACTGTTGACAGAGTGCTGCCTGTGCAGTTTTTCTTCTTTTTTTTCCTAAAGCATGTTTTCATTCCTGGGTCCAAAAATCCTTTCTGCCTGTTTGTATGTCTGTGTTTGGATTATGGTGATTAAAAAAAAAAAAAAAACTAAATCTGTCAAGGGGGAATATGAATAAAAAAAATAAACGCTGCATGTTCAGCCAATTTTTAATCAAAATGCATAAAGTGAAACCTGATATTTTTGATGGCATCAACACTTTGGATGCTGCATTCTGCATTACAGGACTTCTAAAATACAATAAAAAATTTATTAAATCACTCTTTATTTTGTATTTTATTCATTATTATTACTATTATTTTAAGAAAGCATTTTCACTTTTAAAGGATATGTAATATAAAAATGTATTTGGGGTAAATTTACAATTTGAGGTAAGCTGTCACAATGCCATTACTAGCTCAGTTTGAATAAAAATACAAATCATGACACAGCAAAAATAAAAAAAGGTATTTACATTTATGCATTTGGCAGACACTTTTATTCAAGGTACACATTTGATGAAATTCATTCTCCTACTTAACCCATGACCTTGCATTTGTTAGTGTCAGACTTGTCCTTATTTGGTTGATTTCCTGTTCCTGTCCTCATTGTGTTAATTTGAAGCGTCTTGTGTCTGCTGTTATATGTCATCCCTGAGTTCCAGTGATTGTACCCCTTCGTTTGTTGGATTAAAGTCTATGTTGAAGTATTCTCCTGTGTCTCCCAGAGAGATCGTGACAGAACAGCGGACCTGCAAATATGGATGAACGAGCCATGTTCATCACTGTGGCTCATGCGAGCTACAACCCGCTCACCTAGGTGAAGGCATTCGTGCCATTCGCCCTCGCCAGCTCCCTCGATGGAGAGACCGTTCTGACACTGTTCCAGCTCGGGATAACTTACCATCAACCTTGAGTGGAAGGAGGTGGTCATCCGGTATCTGGAGAGTCCCCAATCCGGAATACCACCGGCTGCCCAGCAGTCAAGCCCGCCGGCCGCCGCCAAGTCAAGCCAGCTGGTCGCCCGCAAGGTCAAGCCCGCTGGCCGTGTTGTTGTCAAGCCCTAAGCCGACAGCAGCTGTATCCCCTCACCATTAACCAAAGGAGAAATCTGAGGAGGAAAAGGCTGTCGGCTTTGGTCCCTAGGTCAAATATTATTATTTATGAATAGGCTTTGTGCTTCACTTGCATCGATCATCATCCTTCGCATATCAGCATAGTGGTCACGCTGAATGTTGTTACAACCTAGCCCACTAATGGGGTGAGTTGTAACACAGGCTGGGGATAGATGTAACAGTGTGAAGTAATTTGCTGAAATTGACCCACACTGCCAATTTATGCAAGAACTTTATTGAGGAACAAAAAATAATCGGTTTTGATTAAAGTGAACCACTTAAAGTGACAAACATTATATTGTATTCCTTTTAAATTTAGCACAAAAACAGTTGCTGTGTGTGTGTGTGTGTGTGTGTGTGTGTGTGTGTGTGTGTGTGTGTGTGTGTGTGTGTGTGTGTGTGTGTGTGTGTGTGTGTACTGTGTTCCTGTCACATATGGGTTCAGTCACTAGCTGTGTTGCCATCTACCTATTTTTTTGTGAATTTTGGAATGCTGTATGGAAATGTCAAGACGCGCAGAAATTCGTATGTGCTCAATTGAGGCGTATAGTGTTTTTGTCCAATAAAAAGTTATGCGCGGAAACATATTTTACATAAATCCCTTGATGTGCAACAAAAACCTCACATGACTATGCCTCAATAGAGGATGTGATTGGATAACTGGACTCATTGTAATCATTAAGTAATCACTGGTTGAAACGTTTTTAATGAGCTGTTACAACTATCCTCACCCCAAACAGCCATAACATAGCTAACTGTTTTAGCATGTGGGGTTTAAGTTAGCATGAATGCAAAGTATCAAATTAAACTAGAGAAACAGCTACTTTAGGTTATGTAAGTCAAAAGATTGTATCTTCAACACAATGATTGCTAGGCAAAAAATAATCTTAATGAAAAATATTGGTTTCATTCCTGAAAATCGTTTTTTTGGTCATAAAATCTACAATGTTGCTCACATTCACATGCCACTTCTTCTGTAACATAAAAAAATGTGAATGGAGTGTATGATATTGATGACATGACCACAGCTCTTTTCTGACTTGTCAAACTGGCCGTGTTACAACTAACCCCGTGTTACACTCCCCGGTCTCCCCTACACAGATAGAAGCAAGACATTCAAAACTGTCAACCAATCGAAATTTCCCTTTTTCAAAGTAAAGAAAACTACTTTCTGCTGTTGTTTTCCTTTCCGTGAACTTTGCAAAGTAAAGAAAACTACTTTCTGCTGTTGTTTTCCTTTCCTTGAACTTTGGATAATGTCACAATAAACCAAAACTCAGCTCTTTTTTTTGTTAATCTGTCAATGATTTAAGTGAAATATATTTCATGTATATAGCCTATACATATTCCTTTTTATGTAAGCCTATAGTTTTATTCTATTTCCTTCATTCACAGAAGAGCTGCAGGTGCGTGTGATCTGTTGAATCTATATTACACTATCCTCGGATAAACTCTAATGCCGGTGCATTGCCATTGCGACTATGACAAGTTCACAGCTGAGCACGGGCGGGCATTTCACACGTTGGACACGTCAGCGCCACATTTGCAATCTAGGCCGTAGCCTACTACTTGAATTCGATTGGTTGACAGCAAATTTCAAATATTAAATGGAACGATAAAATAACGTTATTAACCGGTTAATGGCCATTTCAAATTTTTGATTCTGTTCGGAACTATAAAATTTGATTTCGTTTCTGGTTCTGGTTCTGTTCCTGTCAAAATTTCGTTCATTTCCATTTTTTGTTTTCGTTCCTTGAATCGGTTCAGAGCCCTGGTTCTAGCTCACATCCTCATCTTCTCAGAATCTAAAAGAAGCTAAAACTCTGTGTGTCAAGGCCTGCCAGGCATGGTTGCGCTGGCTCTGGGACTTAGCGTCCAGAAAACGAGAAGGTGATGAGAGATGAGTGAAGAGACTAAAAGCTAGCCGGGTCACTGAAGTGAGGCCTTTTAAGTTCTGTGGAGGTCACACCTCTAGGGGGTCAAAGAGCCAATGGTGACTTGCACTTCTGGAGGGAAATTTTATGACTCTTTGTTTCCGAACATGGTAATTTGCATATCTAACTGGATTGGATGTTGATATACAAACTATTAAAGATTCTTAGAACACTAATATGTTGCATATGTACCAACATAATATACACTCATTTAGATCATCAGAAGACGAATTCATAGATACTAAACATGGTATAGGTAAGATTACATGAACAAGTGGTTCTATCATAAGCATGCATAAAACAGTATACAATACAAAAGACCATATACAAGAAGATAGTAATCATACACAATGACCTGGGGATATGCATGATAGGAAGGTCATAGAAAAATCTGTCTATGAATTAATGAAAGAAGTTGTTTCCTATAACAGTATGTGTCTGTTTTAGAGACAATTGAGTAGGGGGAAGATTCTCTCTTCATACTTTTAGGTCATAAAGTGTAGTAGATAAAACTAGATAATGAGTATATATATATATATATATATATATAATGACAACTAGCCCCAGGTAGTGGTTTGAATGTATTTATTTATTTTTTTATGATTTTGTCTTTTATTTCTAAAAAAAACAAAAAACACACTATAAAATTACATTCTTATCGCTAAAATAGTAGAGCATAGCATCAGCAACGCCATGGTCATGAAGTCAATTCCACAGAAATACTTTAACATTATCTCATTGGAAAAACATGCCTCTACCTACACTTGTGCAAAACTGTTCATGTGTTTCAAAAACTGAATGTATTTTTAGTGAAACTGAACAATTCAATTTGAAAGTGTCACAAAACAACACGCAGACATATGGCCACAGGCACATTTTCCCAGTGAGCCTGGGTTGAAATGCAGGATCTGATAAAAATGTATAGCTTGAAATTGATGCAACCAGTTTTGGATAAAGCATCTACGGAATTCATTAAAATGTAAATGTATAATAATGAAAGAACTTGAAAATCTGCCTCCTAATACAGGGGTCACTTCCACTTGTGTAATTTCCTCTTGTTGACATCCTTGTCATTTACTCCCATTGTTGTCTTCTATGAAGACCTCATTACTCAGCATTGCTATGCCACCTTGCTGAAACCTAAATAATTATGAAACGTGTCTCTCCCTGTTTGAAGCAGTGAACACCTGATTGGGCTCCACGTACCCAACTGTTCTCAAGCCTAATCCGCCCCAGTAAACAAAGAGCAGATGATTGGTAATGTTCAGGAGGCGGCAGGTGCTCTCATGTGATTGCATTCACCCCAGCGGCCATTAGAGGTTTATCGGCTCTCAGCCAGGCTAAGCTGGGAGGTGATGGTGGATAAATGTAGCTTCACCATTTGAAATAGCTTGAATGGAAAGACTTCTGTTGTTGTGTCTTAGGTGATAGATTAGGCCCAAAAAAGGTGAAATATGTCTTGAGGGAAACAATGTTGGTAAAAGAGAATAGATGGCCATATTTACCATGCAGGCGTGCAGATGTATTCATTCCCTATACTGGCCTTCAGCTACACTAAAAACAGACCCTGAATTCCCCTGAGCCAGGTGGTCCAGCAAAAATGCTCATTAACAACATGACCGCAGACATTGATCCTTGCTCAGATGGATTTATACATGCATCTCTATTCTCGAGCTCCTGGGCACCAATGTCTGATAACAGCGGTGTACTGGAATGACACATTTACAAGGCATTATATCAGCAGGGTTACGGGGTAGAGCAAGGACTGGAAAGTAACAGGATGACTGCTGAAAGATAAAGAGGATAATGATGAAAATAGTGATTTTTTTAAGACATCATACATACAGATCACACATACAGTGGCTACAAGGATAAACTCATTATCATGCATGAGTAAGAAAATATTCTGAGGGGGAAAAAGTTCACATGTATTTGGTTTCTAATTTGATTTGTGATCATTTCAATGATGTTAAATTACTACATTAACCAGGGACGTTTCTAGCCTTTCATCAGTGCCGGGATTTTGATGCTATTTTTTGGGAGGATACTGTTGTGTATGTTTTGCTGTACAGAGTCAAGCTGCCTCATCACTGACAAACAGGACATTTGCAAGTTTACCTTCCTACAGTGGATTGCAGGTAAAAACTCACACAGCACTCTTTTTGTGTTTTTATGAAGTCTTTTAAAGTATCATGTTACTATTTCTGAGAAATTGTGAGAAATTGCTGCAAAAGTATGTGTGCGTGAACTGTATGAACGGATCAAAATTAATGTGCGTACAAATTTAGACATTTTTGAAATTTTAGATAATCAGTTGAATAAATTAAAATAATATCTCTGTGTGATTTATTCTCTTAAGTGATTTATTTTCAATTCTTTGTTTAGTGGATGCATTATGATAATAAACACATTAGTGATAAATTGGTCATTTAGAGGATTTTTTGCTTATTGACATTAATCAAAAGTGCATTAGAGAGATTGCTTAATGAAACAAAGGAGGGGTCCACTGATCTGTTTTTCCAGCGTTTAATTCTGCAAGCTCAGCTGAACTGTTGCACAGTCTCTAATGTAATGCTAATTACTACCAGATGGAATATTACACAACCGGCCTTGACGTCTTGAGTGGCAATTGAAGCCCATAAATTAACGTATTGCAAAGTCACAAGAAAATTCTGAAACAGGAAACTGCTAGATTCTCAACCCACATAACACTGAATATCCTAACCAAGATCCAAAATGAACACTTGCAAAGGAATTTGCTTTGGTAGTAGAGACTTGAGGAACAGCTTAAACCGCAATATAATACATGGTTTATATCAGTTGTACTGTAAAGACAGATCCTGTAGACATGCAAAAGAAAATCATTCCTCTGAAGATTGGTAAAGAAAACCATGATGATGTTGCTAATATACTTGTTTTGGTGGATTAATGTAATGCAAAACACAGAATTTAATCTGCCTAACTTCAAGCCCAAATAATAAATAATAATAAAAATGATGATTTCTCAAACAGAAAATGATACAAATTAACCTCAGTTAACAACTGAAAATAGAAAAAAAAAAACACGATAGATTGGTCTTGCATATTTGCAAAGTCATAGTAATGATCATGCTTGATAAACAACCTCCCACTGACAGAGAAATTCAGTGATGATATTAGAGTGATGTGATTGCCCGTTATGATCACAAAAAAAACATAATAATACTGAACAATGCAATTAGCAGCACACATGAGTGACATTTATTCCACACTGTCATGTGGTGACAAAATGTGTCACAAGTCAACAGCTCAGTTGTGTCAGCTAAATGATTGACATTTACTTAATGAATTCTAGCTGGAACTTTTTTTTAATTCACCATTCATCTCAGATAATTGCACCCGCTGTGCTAGAATATATTTGAAATCTGTGCTGATAGAGCTGAATAGCAGGAAGTTATTTGCATGAAAATTAAAATTATACAACAATGTCTACAAAATTTTGATAGTTTTCTTATCTTGCTTGCTCTTTCACACACACTCACATTCTATAATTTGAATACTGTCTCAACCTAATAACAGCACTCTGAATAATTCCAGAGATTGGCAATAAGCCGTAATTCCCCAGCTACTGGGTGACTCAATGGTCCCCTAATTCCACAGATCACAGCTCTGACTCAAGCTTCCTCTATTGGGGTATGATACATACGAGCAGTGATCATTTATGCTTAGTCTGGCTTTAAAGGAATTGTCTGGTCTGGTGTCCCTAAGCTCATATCAGGACTATAGCAAGAACATTTAAAAGCATTAGGATGAGAAAATAACCGATGGTACAAAAATAAAACAAATCGGTATTACAAAATATGTGATCAAAAATTGTGTAAAGCACTTATCTAACAGCTGTCCACTAATTATACCAGCATATACAGACAACAGTGTCTCTTTTGCCTGGAGATCTGGTGGTGAAATACTGTGTATAGGCAGAAAGCTGGTAGTGCATCCAGGTCACTGTGATTGGCTGATTGCAATGGAGAAATATAAAACTATTGATAGTTTGAGAAACTGAGGCTGTACCCAAAATTTCCTATTATACAATAGCCAAAAAACTGTGAATTTGAAAAAGTAGTAAAAAGTTGCCCATTTAGTTCAGTTAAATTTGCTGCACCATCATGTCGACAATCTGACCTTAACTATGTACTTACATCACAACAAAAAAAAAACAATTACAGTGTACTTATTTTGTTCATATTATATTGCAAAACAATTTTGCTGCTTAAGGTGGGATACAGGTATTATAAGGTTAGGGACAGGTCTGGTGGTATGGGTAGGTTTAAGGTGTAAGGGACGGGTCAACAGTGTAATAATAAATGCAATTGCATGAAGTATTTTTAAGTACAATGTAAAAACATGTATGTACACATTAAGTGCATTGTATCAAATTATTAATTTAAAAGTAAGTGCTTAGTAGTTAATGACGCTTAATATAAAGTGGGGCCAATTCAACAAACAAGAAGTTAATTGTCATGATAAGCACACACAAGGGAAGCGAGGAGACGAGGAGTAACTCAAAATGCCAGTCTTTAATAAAATTCAAAAAAGGTAAGACAAGACAGGGGACACAAAACAGGCAGAGACTCACGAGAAAAAGTAGGCCATGGCTGGGCTCCCTCCGTGGCCTTGGCCTTGCCACTCGGCCCGGCCACTGCAGCCGGAGCCCTACTACACCCCCAAAAAAAAAATCCTTGGGGAAACTTATGGGGCTAAACTCGGGGACTGGAGCCCTCCCTGGGCAATACGGGGGATCAGGAGCCCTCCGTGGGCTAAACTCAGGAACAGGAGCCCTCCGTGGGCCAAATTCAGGAACAGGAGCCCTCCACGGGCCAAATACAGGAACAGGAGCCCTCTCGGGGCTATCCACAATAACAGGAGCTCTCCTTGGACTAGGCTCGGAAGCTGAGGCCCTCTCTGGGCATGACATGAGATCCACAGCCCTCCTTGGGTTGAACGTGGTGACAGGGGCCCCTTTCAGGGTTAACTCAGGAACCCCTTCCATATCAGCAACAGGAGAAGCAGGCGGCTTGGGAATGTCCTCTGTGGCCATGACTAGAGAAGCAGCCTGCCCCAGAAGAGCCCCCATGGACAAGACAAGACTGACAAGACTGATTAATACACGTTCTTCATTTTGGGGTGTGTACTCATGGTCTTTGGGGTCTCTAGAGACCCCAGGAAACAAAATGTAATTTTGTAACAAAATATATATATTTTTTTTAAACAAATGTAATTTTACTCTGTTTATTGATGTTTTTACTCCACATTTGTGTAGTTTTTGGAGGAATTATGACATTTTTTTAATTTATATATATAAATAAATAAATAAATATTTTTATATAGGTTTTTATACAAAAAACAGCTTTTTATGTAAAATTCACTTTATAAAAGACCCACATTTCTAACTTTTATTCATGGAGATAACATGGATTATTTGACATGGTTTAGTGTTTTTGCTTATCTTTTGGAAATTGCAGGTTAAAAAGTAAAACATTATTATTTTTACCAGTAGATGGCTACAGATCTCCACTATTTGTTATTTGACCAACTGAAAGATATCTTTTCACAAGTTTTTATTTTTTTCAGTTGGATTCATGTCTACATATTATGAAATCACAATTATAACAATAAAAAATTACTTTTTGCTAAAGTTTTGCATTTTTAGAACTGAGAACATCTGTTTTTCAATAATGTTACATTATAATTCGAATCAAACCTGAACAAGATGTTACAAAGAGAAAAGTTGGAGTCTTTAGAGTTCATCATTTACTGTATTTCAATCATCTGTTTTTCATATAATTTTAAATGTGTGTGTGTGTGTGTGTGTGTGTGTGTGTGTGTGTGTGTGTGCGCGTGCGCCTGTGCCTGTGCCTGTGCCTGTGAGCATGATCGTTTTGCATTGTGGATGCTTTTTGCATTGTTGGAAGTGTGCCACTTCATTTCTGTCCATGTGTATTCTATGTTGTTTCTGATTTTGAGGATGAATTTTGTCCATTTTCTATACGGGGTCTCTTCAAATAAATTAATCCAAAATGCGAAGCCACCACAAAAATAAATTGGTGACACTGACACATCGACAGTTGTGATTTCATAATATGTAGATATGAATCCAACTGAAAAAAACTTGTGAAAAGATATCTTTCAGTTGGTCAAATAGCAAATAGTGGAGCTCTGCAGCCATCTACTGGTAAAAATGATACCACCCATCTCATATCTCATAGTTTAAACGATTTGGTTGAGTGAATGATTCAATTACTCACTTAAACGATCACCTGTTTTGTTCCTTAAAGGTTTAGTTCACCCAAAAATGATTTACTCACCCTGTCGTTCCAAACCTGTAAGACCTCCATTCATCTTCGAAACACAAATTAAGGTGTTTTTGATAAAATCCGAGAGTTCTCAGACCCTGTATAGATAGTCTCAGCCTCAGACGTCACGCCCACGGACCGTTGGCTGAAAGTCTGATACATATGGCATACAAAAGTGGAAACACTTCAGGAGTTTCAAAGTCGTCATCGGATTGGTTGAATTATACAGGATTTCCGGGAGACGTGTGTCGCGTTCTTTAATGTTCCGCCTGGAAACAAAGATGCCGTGACGCCAAACCCTCTCACGAAAGAAGAAAGCCGTTGTGTTTATAATTGTGACGATGAGCGCTTATCAGGATCAACTAAAAGCTGGATTTTCAAAAGTATGTGAAATATTTAAAGTTTGCGGCATAGAATCTTTAATATACAGTATGTTCGAGAGTTTTACACACTGGTCTGTTATTGTGGCGACAATAGACGCCCCGAAACGTGACACTGAACGAAACGAACTATGATTGGTTGTTTGACATGTTGGCCAATGAAAGGTGCCATGGATTCCAGACCTTCAGCCGTCAGTCTGAAGGTCTGGATACACGAGACGACTGCATAGACAGCAAGGTTACTACCACAATCAAGGTCCAGAAACGTAGCGAGGACATCAGTAAAATAGTCCATGTGACATCAGGGGTTCAACAGTAATTTTACGAAGCTAAACAAGATACAATTTGTGCGCAAAGAAAACAAAAATAACAACTTTATTCAACAATTCTTCTCCTCCTTATCCCTTATGCAGCGGCGCACCGCCATTATGGAGAGAGTATCATGACGCATGCGCTCACTTCCACTTCATATAAACAACGCAGGCGCTTTCTGACGCATGTCCGTGTTGACGTAAGCAACAGCACCATGCACATGCATTGCATACATGAAGTGGAAGTAAGCTCACGCGTCATGATACTCTCTCCTCAATGGCGGCGTGAATGTATGAATTACATATAGTCGCTTGTTCCCACTTACTAATGTAACAATATAACATGCAGAAATATTGACTGAAAAAATAGCATAAAACACAAATAAGAGTTTAAACATCAAATGAAACTTTGTTGTACACCAGACTTTTAAAAAATGCAAATAGAAGACTATGTCCCTTCATTTCAGATGTCCAGCACACAACACAGGAATGTAGCCACAGGCAGGGACACTCAAGGTTATGTTATGTGAGCAAACAAACACTTGACTAAAAATGAATTGCGTTCGTTTTTTTAATAGTTTGTTAATGTGTGATAATAGTAATAGTATCCTCAAGGACATCACAGGTGGAGCTGGCTGAGTTCATCTTGTTCTCAGGATATAATGGTTCGTACATTTGTACAAGCTTGGGGCAAAGTTGTCGCTTCTATTTACATTCAGGAAATGAATTGTGTGTTTGTGTGAGCGTGTGTGTCCCATGCCCTCTGTGTGGGAGACAGACGAGGAGCTCATGGTAACAGCCCAGAATAGAAAGTGCAGCGTCATTGTGCTGAGCTGTGTGGGCTTGAGCACTGAGTGTGCAGGTTTGGGGTGACATTGGCCTGAGCTGAGGCAGACACTGCAGTGGGATTGTGTTTCAGAGAAAGAGGAAAAGGAGAAGGTTGTGTGTGGAAAGGGCAGGTTGGGGGGGGGGGGAATGGAGCTATCCTGTGGAACACCTGACAGCGCAGAATCCAAGGAGGTCAGTAATACCTAGAGAAAGCAATACGTTAGCACTCACATTCATCTCAGTGGCAATGGTTTGGAACCCATGTAAATTAAAACCTTAAAAATCTTTGCTCTGTGTTTCGAGGTTAATTTTTATTCAAACATACAAATTTAGGTCACAGCACAACAGTTTTAGAAACTTTTTACCATAACTATAGCATGTACATTTTTAAAATTTCCAGTAACTTTTTGAAGATGTTTTTGTCTTACCTTTGACCCAGATCCAGATTTTCAGTGTTAAAGTATTTTAAAAATTCTGATAAAAAAAAAATTGTGAAGAACTAAACAAGACATGATCGTGGCACATAAGAATAAATTACATTTTAAAATATATACAAGTAATTATAATGTAATAATAAAATTATTTACGCTATAAATGTTTTAGTGTATTTTGATCAAGTAAATGCAGCCTTGGTGAGCATAAAAGACTTCTTTTAAAAATCTTTGTGTGTCAAAGTTTTCATTTCAGCTTTCATGAGCCACCACAATGCCACTAAATAATTTTGCATTTGTTTCCCAAGGAAGCAACAGCACCAATGAAGAGCTGAGATGAGATGTGAGATGTGTAAAATTATGGTAAATATCAATTTTATGATGTCTCATTTTGTGTAAGAAATTAACCTTTGTAAGACTGAAATCAGTCATCTTACTTCAAAAATATTAAAAATGTCATTTCCACAATGATTTCCTCCACAGAATCCTATTTAACACAATACATGATTAGCAGTTACCATATAACACCCTATAACTCTGCCGTAAAGCATAAACAGTGTCTGACATTGTAAGTAAATTAATTCATTCATCATTCATTTAATTAGCGAGAGTGAGAAACTTTTTTTAAGCGAGTTTATTTATTAAAATCCACTTTTTTGTTTTAAGTCTGCAGGGCTAAAAGTGCGTGTAGTTTTCACAATACACAACTATGGCCACCAAAAGATAAAGATGGTGTAATTACAGAGTCTACCAGCCAAACTTTGACCCCTTTCTAGAAACTCTTAATCTCAACAACAGTAACCAGGCCTCCTCCAGCACTTTGAACTCAGACTTCAGACACCAAACTCCGCTTCCATGTCACTGCACCATCAGTGTCTCTGCTCTGAAGGTTTTCAATTAGTATAAATAATGAATCTAAATGAACAGTGCCTGACGTGTCTGCTTGAACCTAATCAGTGTAATATGTTTTTACTGTTGCCCTTGAGCCAACGTGTATCAAATTATTGTTGGAAGGAACATCGATTAGCCGGAACGGTGGAGAAATATGACGCTATATGGTCACTCAGTAGAGGGTGTAATTTAACAGACCTCAAAAGTTATATTAATATTTCAATAAATTGTGAATGACCCCACTCCCTGTGAAACCCAAATGGCCTACACTTTAGCTTTTGACTGAATGTACACAAACATCTCAATCATGAGTAAATAGGCCTAACAGGACTAATAGAGCAGAACTATTATCTTCACATGCCCTGAGTATTTCACGCTTGATGTGCTCTCCACATTAAATAAACAGCTTTCATTCCTTTTGTTTCTTTGCTAAAAGGCTGCTTAGCAGAATATACTGTAACAGCTCATGTGTTGTGTTTTTAATATGAATGCTGAGGTTTCATCTTCTGTGATGAATAGGAAGTAGAATAGCTTTAGATCGATCGTGCCCACACTGGCCATATGCTTGCATTATGTCATGACATAGATAAGATTGGTTACTATATTAAATCAAATCATTTGTGAACACAATTAGGAAATTCTTTCTTCACCAATGCACTCTTGACTTTTTATAAAAATAATTAAAATCTCATTACCACCTATTAAACTGTCACATCTTATTACATCCCATTCAAAATCACCTTTTAATATCTTTTTCATTACCATTCACCTAACAATAATGGAGATGGAGAAAAGGGTTTTGAGTTTAATTTCAAGCACTTTGTCAACAACTACTTAATCTGATCTAAATCTATCTATTCAAAAAAAAAAAAAATATGCGGATTTGCTTTTTTCTTACTATTAAAACTAATGCTGTCAATAAAATGAAACATAATATTTTTTTTTGTTGAGAGAAAGAGAAATTGTACTCAAATAGTGTTTTCTCTCTTGTAAGAACACTGAAAAATATATAATTCTTTTATAATTCTAGAGATGCATTTCATGAAAAGACTGTCAAGTCAAGTCAAGTCACCTTTATTTATATAGCGCTTTTAACAATACAGATTGTGTCAAAGCACTTAACAGTATCAAATTGGAGGACAGAGTGTCAGTAATGTATAATGATAAGATTAAACACTCAATTGTCAGTTAAAGGCATTTCATTATTGAATTCAGAGATGTCATTGTCTAGCTCAGTTTAGTTTAAATAGTATCTGTGCAATCAAATCGGCGATAATCGCTAGAAATTAAATTGCATTATGCCTACACACTTCATAAACATGAGTCACAAAAGCCTTTCAATTCCACCGACAACACTAATAATAAAAACAATACATGCCACACAGAAACAAAAATGTATATTATGTAGCCTAAGCCTATTAAGAGAAATCTGGTGGTCTTCGTGAAATCTCCCTTAGACTTTATCTTTCCACTCTTGAAGATACTTGTGTGAGATTGTTCTCAAAAGCTAACTAAATGAGCTTGGCCTTAGCCATGCGTTTTGCTTGATTAAATTTGTTGCACAACAATGCCAAAATTTGATTTTAAGATCGCATGCGCAGCTGAGCAAAGGAATCACAATGACATAAGCGTACCTGCTGTCTTATATGATTTATCCATACATCATGCTACACCCAAATAAACAAAACTACTTTCTAATGCAAAAATATAATCATTGGAAAAGCAATGGCAAGGAAAAACTTGCCATTGACTGTTGTTTCGTAATAATTAATAAGGTAAGGTTTGGTCACTGTTTTGGAATTGTGTTTAGTATTCATATATAAATATAAGTTTACCAAATTAATAAAATTTTCGTATGCATTAATCCATTAAATATGAATTTTCTGTTTAAAGAATAATGTGTTATATAGTGGGATATTGTGTGTGGGCCTAAGCAGGGGTCAAAGACAGACAAGCTTTTGCATGATGCAATAATGGTGGCATCCGATGCAGACATTGTGTTAAAACCGTTCTAAACTTGAAATGAAGCTGAAATTACTTATGTTGTCTTCATACACTTCACTGTGATACAATTTTGTAAATCCTGCATGTGTACAAACACTATGTGGCCTCTCAGTTTTCAGTCTAATTATAATCACCTGACTAGTGACTTGTTTTTGTGTGAACATCCACAAAGCAGTATAGGCTACATTTAGAAAGGAAAATTTAAAACATGAAAAAGAAGAATGGGGAAGAATTAATATGTAATCATGTAAACAATAAAGTAACTGTAGTCTGATCAAGAGTATTTTAAAATGTAATAATCTAATTACATGTAAAACATAATCCATATTACATGTAATCAATTGTTACCCAGAACTGTGCATTGATTGCACTTGAGCTTCTGATAAACAGCATCGCTCCTCTTGAAAGTGTGATGGTTTAGTCTGACTGGCTCATATCCCTGTGAAGATGCTGCTGAGGGGTTTAGTCATGCTGCTTGCATCTCCACTCTGCCACAGCATGAGGTCAGGAATCTGTTTGATGTCTGCCTGACGTATTTCAGTGAGACCCCTGATCAAAGTCAACAAACTCTACACCATTTTTGGTCTGTGCAGAGAGACATTTATATGTCAACTGACTGTACCTGTGTGAATCTTCCATCTGAAACCTTTTGTGGGTTTGTGAAGCACATTATGACAATATGTTGCCATTTTAACATCAATTGTCAGTAAGTGATACATCTAACAGATAATAAATATGATGTGTCAAACCAAAATTTGATTTCTTCAGTTAAAAATTCTGTCATAATTTGTTCACCATTATGCCTAACAGATATTTAAATCAAAAGCAAATGCTGTTGTACTATATTCAGCTGTATAATTACGCCTCTGTGATGATTATTCATATTCATGGATGTGATTTATATTATGACACTGAATATTAAATTGGTAATACAGCTGAATGTACTGACTGAGCGATAGTGACCAACTGTATCGTCTTCATTGTTCTGTTGATGGGATCTTAAAATTAGTTTTGACATTCACTGTTCCCTCTGCACTGCCGCATGCAGATGCACCGTCTGCCTTTGTGCATGCCTCACTGTCCCCTTCCTTTCATCTGCGTACATAATGGATGTCCATCTGTGAGACACTCATAAACAGAAGAAGGAGATGCAGATGTTAGCAGGACAATGCAGATGGCACACATCACTCTCGCTGTCATCGCACATCTGCCCCGCTGGCCCGCGGGCCGACCGCATCAGAGCTAAAAGAGCTTCTCTTTAGATGAGGGTGCCAAGAGCTTTTGAAAGTTATTAAAGATTGATTGAACTTGATTTTAGTGCCTTTTGTTTTATAGTAATATTCAGGATGGGTGATTACTATTTATTTGCAAGCAGATTACAAATTAAACACCCACTGAATGCTTCATTGTGCTGCTTGCACTAATGACTGAATGCATTAATGACCATTGTTTGGCAAGACAGGAATAGAAAATATTTCCTTTTGCTTTCAGAAAAAAATTTGATATACATAAGTGGATTCATTTTATTGTAATTATTTCACATGCAATATATTAAAAATACAACAACAACAACAACAACAACAGGTATTTTTATGTTTGTTTACTTTTGTATCATAACCAATTTTAGTATTTTGCATATCCTACTGTACACTTGATATTCAATATAAATTCTGGTTTCTGAAGCAAAACAATGTATAGCCAAAGGCTCCCTTCAAATGCTTTCAGAATGATCGTAAATACGAGTTTCCTAGTAGGAAATTGGACATGAGCAGTCTCATATTTAGTTATATTTACAACTGGAAAACAGTCAGAGATAATTTTGATACCCAAGTTTCTGAGTTGGGCAGGCCATAAACACGGTGAAGGAAAGAAACATAGCTGTAGTACTGTAAAGTTTTTTTCCACATCATCTACACTGCTTAACTATTTGATGCATATTGTATTGAACAGAGAAAATAGCACTTATTTGACCAAAATATTGTCAGCCAGCTCAATATCTTGATAGCGCAGTGAAGTTGGATGCTACATTTTATTCAAAACCTGTTGGATATTGACTAAATATTTTCTATACCTTTTGGCTTTAATAAGATTTGCCCAGAATGAACTCATGAATGGGCCTTCCACCATGATTTCTATTCTTTCCAACAACAACGCTCTTTAACGAGACAAATTCATAATTACAACTTCAGAAGTGGGAAGTAGGAAGTTTCCGATTGTACTCGAAGTCAGCGTCAATGTTATTCTACAGTTAGTTCAGGTTATCAAATTTAAATGAACAGGTTACATACTGTAGTTCAGCCAGTAGATGGCGACAAGTGACTGTTATTATTAGTAAACAATTAATTTGACCAATTCCTTAAAAACGCGAATTTATTTATTTATTTAATTTCACTTGATATCCAGCGTAGAAGTTCGATTCTGAAGAAAACAAAAATCGCTGATTTGATCTATTTTAGTAGATTCCCATTAGTTTGTCTAGTTTAGGTTTTTTGGTTCTTGTGTTTTTGGTAAATAGCATGTATTTCAGGCAAAAGACTGGAATTTGCATAATTTCTGCAAACCTGTTTTAGTATTTTGGACCATTTTAGTAGTTTTTTGTAAGGACGCACTGAGTAGATTACCTCAGACAACATTTTCATTTGATTCAAAAGAGAAATGCAGTTTTTTGCTGTGTATGCAGTAAAAGGTCATATGAATTCAGGAACGAATGACAGCCACATCAGTTAAACTGTCAACATGTCAGCAGTAACCTTTTGGAAGAAAAATATGAAATTAGAAAATTGAGGAAATATTTCAGAGCAGTCGAGTGTGCAATCATTGCTCATTAATGAAGACCTTAAACCAGCTAGAGCTTTTAATTTGTAGAGGCCAGACAGCAGCAGAGGAGAGCGTCTGTGAGAAGCAAATTGATATTCACATCCACATGTGTGTGTTGAGAAATTGTTTGCATGATTTTATGGACTTTAAAAAGGTCAGTGTAGATACTGCTCACAGCAAATATAAAGTGAGGATACTGAACGGCACATTTACAGTGATTTTAACAAACAGATGTATTTACCTTATAAATGGTGGATATATGGATATATTTAACTCATTGGATTCACCAAAATTTTTACATAAATTGGTCACGGCAACAGACAAACACACTCTGCTTAACCACTTGAAATGTAAATGGAACATATTTGTGATGGTTAATAACTTTTCCCAGCAGCGTAAAGTCACACATTTGTGCTTTGAGAACAGTTTGACATCACTATCAAACTGGCAAATTCAATTGGCTTTCACACCGACCCAGAGAGACGATGTTCCAGAGAGAATGCAAGGCCATCTGTCTGCCAACTGAAGCTCAGCAGAAGTTGGGTGATGCAACAGGACAACAACCCAAAGCACAGGAGTGAATCAGAATCGTTCGGAGAGGTCCAGTCACAGTCCTGATGCCTTGGCATGAGCTCAAGAGAGCGTTTCACACCAGATATCCCAAGAATATTGCTGAAATTAAACGGTTTTGTAAAAAGGGTGCAAAACTCTTCCTGACCACTGTGAAGGCCTGTTCTGCAATCAGGTCAAACTTTTGGTGGAGGTTATTGCTGCCAAAGGGGGTTTAACCAGTTATTAAATCAATTTCATGCTGCGCTATGTTTACAGTGTGTGCAATAAAAACACAAAAAACATTAATGGTTGGGTTTTATTTAGTTTAAGCCGTCTGTGTTCCTGAAGCTGAAACAGTAAAGCATAGTGCTAGCAACACCAGGGTTATTGTTTTGATCCCAATAGGGAAATGTATGAACTGATCAATTTTAAATATACCTTAAAGCAGTGTTTCCTAGTGTTCTGGCGTTCACAAACGCTTGGCGCTTCATGAGGGAACTGCAAGTTCATAATTTAGATTTGTGAGTTGAATTAAATAGTAAAAATGTGAAATTGAAATAAAAATACTTTATTTAAAAAAAAAAACTATTTAAACTTTAAAAAGATGAAATATTGTATGTTGTGTGACCCTTAACCAACATCTGAGAACTGTAAACATGCAAATTTGTTGTTGAAATATTATATAAATGTCACACTGGAAACAATGCACAAAGATTAATATCTTTAATTCAATAATCCAACTCAGAAAACACCAGGAAACAAAGGAGAAAACACAACGAACAAACTGAACAAAGAACTCAGGAAACACCAAGCTTAAATAACAAAGAGAACTAATGAGATAATTAACAGAACAGGTTAATGGAAACCAAATTATGACAGGGAGACAGAACAGAACAGAACTTAAATCAAAACAAAGAACCTGAAAATAAATTATTGAAATGAACCTATAATCTCAGGAGGTACTTCAGGTAAACATTTTTGGTCAAAAGCTGACAAAAAAAAAAAAAAAGTTTTGGAATCCTTGCCTTAGAGGGAAAGTTCACCCAAAAGTAATCATTTTTCACATCATTTACTCACTGTCAGGTTGTTGCAAACCTGTATGACTTTCTTATTTCTGTGGAACACGAAAGAAGATGTTTAGAGTTTTGATGTTTTTTGGTCCATATTATTCATTCATTGGAACCCAGTGATTTTCAATGTATGGTAGAAAATGTTCTTCAAAATATCATCTTTTGTTTTTGCATGAGAAAGGAAGTCATACAGGTTTGGAGCAACATGAAGGTGAATAAATGCAGAGAGTATTCGTTTTTGGATAAGCTCTTCAAATGTGGTACCAGCATCTGCCGAATGTACAAATATAAATGCAAACATTAGGAACAATTTATGCATAAATCCAGGTAAATCTTCATAATATTTCTTTCTCTAAGCCACATTTGCTTTACATATCTGCTAACATGAAAGCTGGCTCACTAAAGGTCAAGTATTGCAATTTTTATTATGAAATAAAATGCTGTCGACTGACTGTTGCTTCAGATAACGTGTCGATTTTGTCTCTGTTAGGTTTGAGCTGTCAGAGCATAATGATGCTTTCCCACTAATGTTGTTTTCATGCAGGGCATACTGCAAAGTGCTTAGATATGAAGATTGCCCACTGGGGATTGTTATGTGTTTTCATCACATATATTCCCATCCTCAGATCTTCCCCATGAGTTAACAACAGAGGAGTGTTATCTACCAAGGTCTAAGACATTCTCTGGCCCCCAAACGATAAAAGTGATGAACTATAATGAGCACCGAAAGTGTTTGGACAACAAGCCTTTGCTGTGTACAACATCTCATTATATTGAAATGACCTGGTAACACCACCACCACGTGTATTCTGTGTGCATCAGTAATTTATTGAAGCACTGGTATACTGTGTATGACTTTCCATACATTAAGATAGCGTGAGAGCAGCATGCACTACTTTGAGAATAGACTCTAGCAGAGCAACGGCATCTCATGTGCTAATGGATTCACAGCTGTCCAGTTGTTGAGGTGCTGTGTGAAATTCTCAGGAAAGCTTTAAAGCAGGGGTTTTCCACATTTGTTTGTCCATAAACCAGACTCTTAAGAAATCAACAACCTCTATGAGACGCAATAGCGATGTCTGATTAGTAAACAAACTTATTCTTTTCATTCAATCTGTGCAAATCACTGAACGATTCATTCGCTAATTGGACTGATCCTATTCTAACTGTTCTTCAGTCAAGTGAGTGAGTGTCATGTTTTCATGCTTGACTCAAAGTTCAAAATTCTGATTGAATTGACTATTCATATTCATATTTAGTAATGTAAATCATATTTAGGACATGACTGTCAGTTATTTGTGAACTAAATCTGCTTTAAAGGGGCAACCATTGTATGCTAATGTCTACATAACTGCTAAAAAAGGTAACACTTTTCACTATTAACTAGTTTCCCTGAACAAACTCATAGTTTGCTGCTTATTAACAGTTAATAAGGTTGTTGTTAAGTTTAGGTATAGGGTAAGAGATCTAAAATATTATGTAGAATAGGCATTAACATGTGCTTTATAACTACTAATAAACAGTATATATATATATGCGGTTTCCAATATTCCAGTTTAGTTAATAGTGAGAATTGGTCCTTAAAATAAGGTGTTACCAAAAAACTAAAATAATGTAAATTTACACCCACACTGATAAAAAAATGTTTTAAAAATGGTGTAGAAACAATTGAACTTAGAAATTGCTAGAAAATTTCACAAATGAATGAATAAATAGTTCAAAGAATCAGCAAATAACACATTGAATTAAATGTGAAATTTGAAGAAAGACTGAAATAATATTTTATATTCTTCAATAATCTGTTTTATTTTTTATATTGCCCTAGTAGTTCAACATTTTACAAAAACAGCACTCTTCTTAAAAATTCTCCAAACTGAATGTTTATAGACTATTTGTCATCACGTATAAATATATTTTGTTTTTCCTCATTTTTAAATACTACCTGTATAGTATATTTATTCACCTTTGTGCTAGGGTCACATTGTAACTTATAAAATTCAGCACATTTAATTTACAGGTCTAGTCTATGGTTTTAAACTACTTGATTTTCATTAGTAAATCCAGAGATTCATATATTTATTACTGTTTTGCTTCTTGATTATCAAAGTAAAATTGTGTTTTGGAGCACTGGTCTGCATTGCATTACCTTTTCTGTCGTCTTCCTTAGAAACCTTTTAATTTAATTAAAGCCAAAAGTTTAATATAAAAATCATAATTCACTTACAGGGAGGGCAAAACTTCATAACAGCCTCTCAGACCACTAGATTTTTACATTTTCTGAAGAAAACATGGTGCTTGCCAGATGTAGAACTCACCTTCACGATACAACGGTGTTCTGAGTTGTTGTAACATGTTGCTTTGCACTTGCAAGGGTGTTTTGGGTGGTTGCTTGCAGACTCATTTGGCTGCAGTCCCTCTAATAGTGTAAGCCTATAGATGTTTTGTCCCCAATTCACAATGAAGTTTTGAAATAGGGATGCTTGTGATTGTTAAAACATGTTATTTTAACACTAGGGTAGCATTCATTCAGCGTTACTCATGTAAACATCATTGAAGCATGGAGCTAATAGTGTTTTCTATTGTCAAATAAAAATAAATATATATTCTCATTTTTTTTTTTTTTAGTTTTTTTTTTTACACTGTAAAAAGTGATAAGTTGACTTAACTTTAAAAAAATTGAGGAAACCTGTTGCCTTTTAAAATTAAGTAAATTATAATTTTAAAAAAAGTTAAGTGAACTTGACAATTCACTTAACTTATTTTTTTTTTAATTATTTACTTGAGGCAACGGGTTTCCTCAATTTTTTTAAGTTAAGTCAACTCATCACTTTTTACAGTGTAGCAAGTTTATTCATTTTTGTGAAACTCTTAAGCTTATCATCTCAATTGTGAATTTAATTACATTTGTGAATTGTGGATTACAATCTATGTATTCTAAAAGATGAAGCAATTCTAACCCCACACTTCTACAATCTTCCTGTCCAGAGACGTCAACTCATGTTGAGTAAGGATGCAAATTTCACATGCTTATTCCTTATTCACGAATAGACTTGAATAGATAACAGGCCTGCTGGATTTGAGCCAGTGTATGTGACTGGAAAAATAACCCCAGATCTCCTACCTAGAGTTAGAGGAGCTTGTCAGAGTTTTATTTATTTATTTTTTCCTATCCTCATCCTTTCTTTCTCTAGGCATACTTCTCAGCAGAACCATGCTGAAAATGTGTGTGACTATTGTGAATGTCGGCTATGAAATTGGTTTGGATGCTGATAGGGTGGCAGCTCAACAATGGCCCAAAAGAAATCTCTGAAGTGTCATGTTATAATTGAGATGGCTTTTGTTTCTACAGTTGCTTTATACTTTCCTCCCTGCTCATTTAGAAACACTAAACAGCCTATATGAACTATGCACACGATATTCCCATTACAAAGCATTATGCCTGTATTTTATTTCTATTTTCTAATTAACGAGGGCCAGTGCAGTATAATTAATTCAAAATAAGTCTGTTTTGAAGTGTGCACTCTGCAAATGAAGCATATTGTGATTTTAAAGATGTTTGGTACAAGATTAAAACATCAAGATTTTTTTAGGCTCCGTCTGCCATATGCGAATTTTAGATACCGTCAGTTCTGAAATGCAAATGCAGATTGGATGTGAATGTACAATCAGTTTGTTTATTCTGAACGGGCACAGTTGCTGAAAGATCCTAAACAGCCTTCCCAAAGCTGACACTCTGTGAATTTCAATATGAATCGTGATACTATGATATGCAACCACAGAGGACCGGTCCGTTTGTTTCACTGCGTATCATGCTTGAGCAAACTCTGTGTTGAAGGGTGGCAGAACTTTGAACTTTTGTGCTACTTCCAAGGACAGCCATATGCTCTCACATGAATATTAATCATTTCTCTGTGGGTTTTCATATTCTACTGCTCTGACATAGTTGTCACCAGCCGTATTCATCCCCTCCCCTGATATCCCCTGTTAACTAAAGAGGGAAAAGCTTTCAGGAGGCCAGCGGGCAGTGCTGATAGCGGCTTGAGGGCGCGTACAGATGGCTGGACCATGACGGGTCCACAGGCGAGGCCTGAGACAGCCCAGTTCCACTTCTTGCCCTCAGATAATTCCAAGACATCTGACTTTGGAACGGATTTCACAGCTGAAGTGTAGATTGGCTTACGCTTATAAAAGCATGGCAATCTCCAGCTTTTTTTCACTGCCGCCAAGGCTGTGATTTGCCTCAACAATGGTTTCCCTTCACAGGTTTGGGCACATGAATCATAATTTTACTAGAAATTGTACTCTTAAAGCAGAAACAGACAATGCATTTGGCATCTATGCCATAAAACCTACCCCCTACCTAATTTTTTTTCTCTTGACCATAACATGAAATCTTATTTTATCACTTTTAATGAATGACTATGATACTTTTAATCTTGTCATTCCATCTGAATACCAACATTTGTAAGATTTAGTCAGATGAAAAACATTGAATGTTAACTGATCTAATTTGTGCTTTTGTGTCTCTGGAAAATAGTGATCTATGACATTGTATTAAGTTGAATATCGATGTTTTTTTGTGTATATATGTTAATGAGGGACTTGTGAACAGCATAGCATTAGATTTGTGGCGAAAAAATTTGATTTGTTTTTCTTTATTGTTTGTTTATTTTTTAAGTTAAATAAAATTAAATTAAACATTTGGGGTAAGAGTTTCCCAATTTTACACACAATTTTAAATAAAACAGTTAATTTTGTATTTTACATTAACAACACTATAAAAATGATAAAATGTTCATAAAAATTGATATTTTTGCCTTAAGACATTGGCTGATGCATCATCATACAAACACTGTTAAAAAAATTTTTTTTTTTTTTTTTTCAAAAATCAGTGCATTCCAACATTGTCAATATGTTACAATTTAAACTATTTATGTTAATATGTTACAATTCTAAATATGTTACAGTTAAAAGTAAATACACATTGCTCTTAAGGGAGGAGCATCTCGCCCTATACCTTTCACATGGCTATTATCACCATGCTGTCCCATGGAGCATGCAATCAATTTTACCACTCACAGTTTTGCATTTGCAATGCATCGTTAGATGCACCCTGACTGTTTACATGACACTCCACACTAAAATGTCCACAATATGCAGCTCATATTGCAGCCTTTTAGTGTGGAGTGCCATGTAAATAGTGGTCATTAGATTGGGATCATACAGCTTGTTCCTGCTGGTGTGTGATTTATGATGGCCTTATTGCTGTTTGTGTCATTTTATTTGCCTACATGATGGAGCTGTCAGACCCAGGCATGATGAAGAGCATGCAGTAGGTTGGACATATCTGCTGGGATTTTCCACTGTCATGTTCAAAGTGCTTGTCTCTCTCAGAAACTGCTCGCTGGTTTATTGCCTGCCTGTGAGATTAAATCTAGGGCAAAGACACACTTTTTCTGAACATTTGGCCGACAGGAGTTTCCAAACACTGACACAGGCCCTTATTGCTACTGTTTGAGCTGCCAAAAACTTGCTAAAAAAACAGTGGTGCTCCGGTATGTCATCTGAAAATAAATAAATCATAAATATTTACATATCGATAAGAATAATTAACTAAAAAAAAAAAAAAAAAAATGGAACCATCAATGCCAATAAAGAACCTTTATTTTTAAGAGTATAGGAAAACATACAACATACAAAACAATCAGTTTAGCACACAAACACTGCAATAAAATTACAGTAATATTAATACTAAAGTTATCTGAGGTAGTCTAAACTAAAATCGATAACTGAGCTAGATGGTGCCAGATATTTTGAAACAAGAGAAAGTGCACAGTGACGCAAGAGACAGTCTCAGGCAGTGAGAGAGTGAGACAAGAGACAGTGTCTAAAATTCCCCCATACCCACTATTTTAAGGGGACAGCCATTTGTAGTGTCATCCAAAGCCAAAGTCGACGTTACTGAGCATTACAATCCCATAATGCACCTCAATAACGAGTGTACAACCGATATACACTTAATGGCTAGCCGCTAGAGAATAAAGTGCTGCAGGCATGACGCATTTTTGTAGGTCAAACCCCAGAAAGCAGTCAGCATCTTCAGCACTTCCAGTGCCATGGGTCCTCCAGGTTTATGAGTTTTTGGTTAACTGCCTGAAATAAGGTCTGTGTTTAACACTTCACTTTTCATGCAACATAATATAGGCCTACATCGGTAATACCCTTGTGATTTTTAAAAGCTTTTATTATCTTAAAAACAGTGGCTGCTAACGAGTGGCTAAAATGTGAAGCAAAGGAAGACAGGTGGAAACAGAGGATTTAAATGCAGGAGTATTTACTGAACAAAATAAACGAAAAACAAGAACCAGGGAACACACAGGGCAGGAACATCAACAATTGACAAAGTAACAAAGGACACACAAGGGTGTATATATAGACTGGGTTAACAAGATAACAAGCAACACCTGGGGAGATAATCAAGGGGAACCAATCAACAAAGGAACTACAAATCTAGACACAGGAAACCAGAATTACAACATAAAAGTCCAAACACTACAGGGAACATATAACAATGGGACTACAGAGATTATTTGGGACATTAGATGTCATCACGCTGAACATGTAAATCTACTCATTAGTACACAGCCTCATTGTGTTTATAATCGCTCTTTTGCAAACTACTCTAACTCAAACTTTCATGGAAAATGTTTCTTTTTTTAATAAAAGACTGAAAGAGTTGTCGAAAGCTTAGTGATGTTGACTTTGGAGTCATGCAGGGAACCAGGGTGGGGGTAACTTCCAGGCCAGCCTATACGTCCTCAACACAGTGCTCTCAACACACTGTGGCACTGTCCCAAATCGCAACCTTCAACACTCGCGGACGTCCTCACTTTTGTGACGTAATGCAGCTTTGACTGTCTGGTAGAAGTCTGCTGCGGAACTCACCTCAGCGCAGGCTAAAGAGAAGTGCGCATTGAGGGTGCACAGTGCCCGTCAAGGGGGTGCTCATGAGCACCCTTCTGAAAGCTAAAATGATGAACGAGGCACCTTACACTACAGTCTTGTGGACTTAACGGACATGCACATAAACCGGCCATTGTAAGTTTGCAAGACCGCAAGTGCCCATGAAATGTCGCACCAAAAAATTCCCGCATCTCTCCAGAACAGGGCTAGGCAAGTTCAGTCCTAGAGAGTCGCTGTCCTAGCCTGGTAATACCAAACTCTGGTACTTCGCTTTGATTAGTAGACAGAGTCTGAAAGGGCATAATTGACAAGCGGTTACTTTCTCGTGGGCGGGCGCTTGTCTGAAGTTTAAAATCATTGGTGTATCCGTAAGCCAATCACATAACGGGGGACACAATCACAATTATCGCCTTGCAGGTCGATAAGTGAAAATAGCAGTATTTTTTAGTGATATGCTATGCAAATAGCTTTAGATTCTATTTATTCTATGTTAAGATAGCAGGATATTCTGCTAATTACTTATTGAAAATAGTGGCAATTATCTGCACCTCAGAATTGTAATACATTATAAAACAGTAAGCAATAACTTATTGAGTGTAATTTTTAAATTTTATTTCAAATTATTAAATGGATGCCACCTTATTGGGACAAGCCCTCCCTACCCGATACTTTATTTTCAACTTTTGATTATTTCCTTCATTTTTATTAAAAATAAATGCTTTTCTGATGTGATTTGAAATTTAAAAAGGAAGAAAAAAAGTTTGCCAAAAGGCAGATTCGAATCCGGGTCAATCGTGTCAAAAGGAGCATGACACACGCTTTACCATCTGCGCCACTGAACCTGAAGACTGATGACTGTCTTTTGCAAATTTGACTATCCCAAACATACGTTTGTGGGTGGAGTTAGTGTAAATAGCCTCTGCCAACAACCGGGCTATTTGCACTTAAATAGACACTCCAATTTTATTTTTTATATTCCCAACAGTTAAACAGTTGCCCACAGAAAAAAAACAGCACCCCCACTTCCCGCGCCTCTGGATTTCCCTATCCTAAATTACAATCTTAAATTTGGCGCTTAGCGTCTACGTCACGGCTCTCAGCCCGCCCTCTGTTTGTTGGTTGGACGGCTGCTGTGGAGCCGGAGGTAATCTGGGAGATGGTTTGCTATATCAGACTGAGTACAGAAGCGAAAGGCTAGGAGTGGGCGATATGCCGGTAGACACGATTAACTGGCAGAAATTTGTCAATTGGTAGAGATTTTGGATTATCATCTCTATCGCGGTTACACGCTCACATGACTTTACTGTGCTATGTGGTCATGGAAACTTAATGTTTGCACACGTTTTTAAACACTGGTTTAAAACCAAGTGATTTTAAGCCGTTGAGATGTAGTCAGCAGCGAATAAGAACTCATTTCGCTATATGCATTCACAGACTACTTCTGAACGCTTCCAGAGAGGCGTGCACACATGAAGACGGTTCTCATCTTTACAGGCATTGAACGGTTAAATGCACACACTTGTATGTGTCAAAGTCCGTCTTTGCAAGTATACTCATAAACACAGTAGGTCTTAAGTGAAAGCAAACAGCTGAGAAAGAAGATACATGTGTAACAGTATATTGGATCCAGGCAGCTCTTAAAGTTACCGCACTGTAATATTCCTGCTGTATGTCATTCATGTTAAACAACAACAAAAGAGAGAAAATCTCTCACTGCTCTCGACTAAATCACTATTGTAACTTTAAAAGAAATATATATATATATATATATATTAGGGGTGGCACGGTACATGTATTCGTACCAAACCGTCACAGAACGTGCATCTCAGTTCGGTGCATGAGGCCTTACAACGAATACAGGCATTTCACCCTCAATCCAGAAGGGGGCGCCCACAGCAATGCAACACTGTTTGAAAACCACCAGCAGAAGAGCAGTGAATGCCATGAGTTGCGCACTTGAAAACAAAGCCCTCTAGACAGTGACTATGTGCTGATTCTGAATGAGTCTCTCACATAAGCCTGTGTTATACTTTCCGCGTTGGCAATCCGGACGTGGACTACTTGTATTTATACTACCAAAACGGTCCTCTCGGCTGACGCGTTCCACACATGCGCAGTAGATCGGCTTGAACAGACAAACATGGTGACGTCTATGCAGGAGGAAGAGCTTCTTTGTCTGCTGTACTTGGCTAATTCACAGAGAAAAAAAAGAAAAGACGTAGGGCAAGAATGTGGTGTGTGCAGCCACTGAATGGGACCAGGACCAAAGACGGGGAGTTTAGTATGTTGGTGCAGGAGATGCGTGCAATGGATGAGGAGAAGCACCATCAGTACTTTTGAATTTCTGCTGCAAAATTTGATTTCCTGGCCCGCAGAATCAGTGAACGCATCCAGCACCACAAAACACACAGTGCTCCAATCAGTGTGGCAGAAAGGTTAGCAGTGACTTTATGCTATTTAGCAACAGGGTGTTCTCAGGTCAGTGTGGCTGTAAGTTACAGACTGGACAGCTGCACTGTATCGAAGATTATTCCCTAGGTGCACAAGGCCATTTGAGACCCTCTGCAGCCAGAATTCATCCCCTTCCCCTCCCAGACACAGTGGATGGATATAGCGCGTGATTTTTGGAGAGTCTGGAACTTCCCACTGTGTCTTGGTGCCATCAACGGGAAGCATGTCACCATCAAAGCCCCCCGAAATGCCGGAAGTGACTATTTTAATTACAAGGGCATCACTCAGTTGTTCTGTGTGTGTGATGACAGCTCAGCTGCTGCGGGTGGTGGTGAAAAAGCCTCTGGTTGTGGTGATGGTGTGGAAGCTCTTGGGGAAATAGGCTCATCTGCTTCAATTACCTCCAGGTTCAGCGTGAACGTGTCGCCTTCTTCTAGCTGCACTACATTAATATCAGTTAACATCTATGTAAAGTACTAATAGATACTATTGCAAATGTTCAGTATTTATGGCTGATATAATGTAGGACAGCAACAGAAATGTACATTTCTTTTTAAATTATTATTCATGATATATAATAAACTCATATATACTACTATATTGTAACATTAAATAATGAATTGTAATTATGTAGCAACTGAGCAAAAAATTTAGTCACAGGACGTTTACTACAATGATGAACTCACTGAAAATTGAGTGTTTACTGTTGTCCTTTTGCATTATTACACACTATTTTTCCCGTAACACTTTATTTCGATAGTCCACTTTAGACATTCTACTAACAGTAAGTAACTTTGCAACTACATATCAACCAGCAGTCATTAGAGCATTAGTAGACTGTCTGCTTAATATCTTCTAACACTTTATTTTGATGGGTCCACAACATACAACATACTGAGTATCAGAAACTTTGCAAGTATATGTCAACTTATTCTACTAACCCTAAACCTACCCTACTGAGAGTTAGTAGACATGAAGTTGCAAATTAATGAGAATTAGTTGACATGTAGTTGACATCTAGTTACAAAGTTACTTATAGTTAGTAGAATGTCTAAAGTGTAACCATTTTTCCTATTTAATACTGTAAAACTACTTAGTCCCAATCTGTATCGTTAAAAGCGCTGTATAAATAAAGGTGACTTGACTTGACTACAACATTCGAAAAACAAAAGATACTACATTCACTTCACAAAGCTGCCCAAGAACCAAGCAAACATAAAAGGAATAACTTTGATTCACATTACCTCTACTGGGAAGTTTGAGTCTGTGTCCCGGTATTTATAAGTCGGACAACCAGCTCAAGAGGGAAATGACGGAGGAAACAGAAACTCTCCCGCCTGGTGCACCGCTCCTTCCCTTCAGCTTATTCTTTGCCTTCACAAAACGGTCTCTCAAATATTTCCACTTGTGGTGACACACACTTTCTTCTTTGCCCAAACTTTGGGCAGTTTCCCTCCAGGAGTTATTGCACATTTGGATGTCCTTATATTGTTTCAAAGAAGGATTGTACAGGCGCGGGTAGCGACGGACTTCTTCGCACAGCCTCTCTTCAAATTCGGTCTCCATGTTGTTGTTTTTCCAGCGCATGCGCAATTGGTGCTTTTGCAGCCAATTGACCCGCGTGGTCAGGAAAAATGGGAGGATGTCCACGCACACCCTCCAATAACGATTTTTACATCACGCATACCATAGCAGACTCACGGACGCAGAAAGTATAACAGAGGCTTATAGACTAACACAGGAGTATACTTAAAGGCTTGCGCACTCAACTCTTTGCGAAATGGAGCTTTGTGCTCGTGTATCCTACCTCTCTCATTCGGCACAAATCCGGATATTCCATAATATTTCCATATTTGCGATGTGACTTATATGAATGCTAAACTATTATTTATTATGTGAATTATAGGCTTTGTACTTCAGTCGCGTTCCAACGGTGACACAGAGGCGGGTGCACTGATGTTTGTATTTTATTTTGATAAAGTACCAACTTTAGCAATGCTGGAACTGATATGTATGTATGTGTGTGTGTGTGTGTGAGAGAGAGAGAGAGAGAGAGAGAGAGAGAGAGAGAGAGAGAGAGAGAGACGCGATCACTTCAACTGTTTCCTTATACCAGCAGAATCAACTGTATAAAGGTCTGCTTTTATTTATGTACACTCACAATGAAAACATTGTGATATTAATTCTTTTGTGATATTGACACTGGTGACAAGAATTATGCAATTTCTATGGTATCAAAAATTTGAATAGCCTATCATAAGACCTTATTTAAAGCAAAAATAACTATATTTTAATATTGTTGCCTTGAAATAAAATTACTCATATTGTGATATAAGATTTTGGTCATATCGCCAACCCATACTTCCGGTGCATTCAGTGTCTGAATTCACTCACTGGCTTTTATTCAGTTATTCAGTGGACTATATTAGAGTAATAATGTAGGATTTCAGATACAGCCCCATTTCAGACACATTTGTGGACCCATCGATTGTTCACAACACCAATTTACCTGCACGATCTTAGAGCTGCAATAGACAATGGCAAATATTAGAAAATATCTCACCACTGAATAGCACTATTGACCAATCTGAATCTAGTATTCCAGAGAGCCGAGTAATAAAAGACTATCAACAACATCAAATTCAAGTTGATCTCAAGTTGAAAAAAGAGAGAGAGACAATTAAATTACATGAAACAGAAATAAGGACTCCATTAAATCTCTTTACAGATGAAGGAGCAACTGCTGAGCAATAACATTGTCCTCTGGGTGCTTCCCCCAATGTGTTTTTAAAATGTTCTTCTCTCCTAAATCATGTTAATTATACCTACAAAGCCTTCAGCTCTCCAAATACCTGTCGGCATGATGAAACAGCTTAGCAATTCTTACAAAATTTCAAAGCAATTACAGACTCACTCTCCTTTAAACCAAGAAGTGCAGCTTCACAGGAAGTGTTAAAGGAATGTTCCTTTACAAACACAAACACAGACTCATTTAAGCCAGCAGTCTCTCCTTTCCTCATTAATGGTTGCACTCAATTAAGCCTATAGGTGGGTGACGGCAAAATTGCATCAACAAAATCTTACCTACTTTCATCTGTTCAGACTGAAAGAGACACAGATGGAAGCAGGTCATTTAATGTATTGCTAAGGCTACTACATCTCTATTTACTGGCACTACTATGCAGCATGAGCATCATGTGGCTCTCATACACACATTTTACTGTCATTCGAGCTCCCCCTGCTGATCAGGAGTCTAACTGCAGCTAGCAGATCAACCATCAACATGCATCTATCTTTGTACCACATCCAGCTTGATTTTCTCCACTCTAAAGCTTACAGCCATGTGCTCCTGCAGTTTTAATGCAGTCCATCTTTGCTATTTAGACAATGCTTTATTTTATTAATGCCGGCCCCATGTTTTATGTTTGAAAGTACTGAATCATTTAACATAAGCTTGGAACTTTGCCATCCATTGGAAAGGAGAATCTGACCACCTACTTTTTGACAGGCACTTGGAAATAAAAAAAGCAGCAGAGTCCGTAAAAAATTATTATTTTATTATTAGAATGACATGAATAAGTCATACTGACAGGATTTAACATTAAAACATAAAACACTCTTATTTGTTTCAGGTTTAAAGTCGCAATCGGTCATAAGGAAAAATTGGTGTGACTTTTCAGGACACATCTCTGGGTAATTGAATATAAAATGCATCACAGCAGATGCAAAGTGCAAAGGCTGCGTTCAAAAATTATTTAATTAGCAATGCTTGTCCTCGGAGAAGAACATGCAGTGAATCTCAGGTTAACATCTGCAATGGAGATAACAGTGACTAAGCGATGCATATAATTCAATTCCATCCAATTAATGAGATTTTTGCTGTGAAGGAACACAGTGTCATTGTCAGTCCAATTCAGAGCTGAAGTCTAAAGTATTTATATAATTTTTTATTTTGTATTTGAGGATTCTATTTTTATAGAATGTATTTTTAATCTGCACTTTTATGATTCTTCCTTTGCATTGAGTGTAAGCAAAGGAAGATAAAAGGTAAGCAAATAATGAACTCGTCAGTTTGTAGATACTATAGAGCTTTGTCTATATTACTGCCTGAATCCAATGATTTCCACTTTCATCCATGATCCACTTCTAGTTTTCTGAAAATAAAAATGTGCAACCAGCAAGGACTTCTAATAAGGTATCACAGCAAAGAAATGATTTATTTTCCAATATTTAAAAGAGTTGGTAAGCAGAAAAGAATATTACATGAATCTATTTTATTTATTTTTGTGCATCAGACTAAAACTGACAGGGGGAAAAATTAAATTGAGAGCACAGTCTCTGTACCAGCAATTTTATTAATGATGCTAACATGATTACAAGAAGCTGTGTTGAATTTATGCTGGATATAGGTGTGAAAATAGATGGCTCCTTAGATGCTGGTCAGTTATAAGACAATTTGTCAAATTAATGTATATGTCTTCAATCTCAAAACGAATTGAGCTGATGTTCAAGAAACTGGCAATTGTCCAAGTACACAGTTCATGTGCATCTTAAAACCATCTAATAGATCAGCATGCTCGTGTTAAAATTCAGGCCTCATGCTCTCTCTCGGTCGTGTCTTGATTTATAATGCTTTAGGACTCAATTAAAACACTAATGGCCATTACAATTGCTCGCTTTGCATTTAAATTTTCTTCTCAAGTCATTCTTTCTCTCACCTTCAACCTGTCATCACTATCCATTATGAAGGTGCCCACAGTAAAATGCATCTGCCCCAAGTAGAATGTTACTCTTCATTTATCCAATAATGTGTTAACAAGTTTACTAAAAAAAAGTTCTGCAGATGATTGATTTTTTATTATTTTTTTAACCACTTATTTTGATTAAAAAACTGCTGAAATTTACATAAGTTACATAATATTATTAAATAATATCAAATAGGGTATTAGTATCAGATTTTAAATGTGCCACAGAATGCATTGATACATGTTAAATTGTTCTCTGATGTCTACACAGAAGGTATGTGGCTTAGGTAAGGGCAAAAATTATCCAGAAACGGTTTTACATGTGCATTTACAACCCTAGGATTTCTCCCTGGAATTAAATGGTCTGTTATTGGCTTATTTGGAAGGGTCATGAATAATAATGCTGAGCTCTGTTCTGATTGGCTGTTTCACAGTGCAGGTCATTTCAGTAGCTCACAGCAGGAAGGAAACACAGGAGGAAAGTATATATTTCAATACTTCTCTCACAGTTATATTTTCGGGTAATTATACTGTATATAAAATGCAGGCATCAGAGAGCCGAAAAACTGCAAACTGCTTTCAAATGCACGATCGCTTTTTACTTTCACTGACGCTTTCTAGATTCGTGATGGCACAAACTCTGTTTATACTATACTCTGTTTATACAGCAGTACTTACCACACATTTTACAAGATCAGATGCTTGTCAGTGGTGCTCGGGATCTGTAAATCATTCGCCATTATCCTCAGTCATCTCTCTGTTATGTGGTAAGTGAAATATTATGTACTGCAATGTAACAGGCTACCGCTAGCAAAGAGCTAACCATGTCCCTATAGTTATTTTATTAGAACACTTTATTTGCTTTCAGTGCCTTTCTGAATACAGACCCCAACCCATCCCTGCACTTCACATCCCCTGCACAGCCTAGAACATAACATTTATTTCCATGATCTGCCATTTCCTCTGTTGTCCTCGCTTGTTTCTTCACAATAAGTAAACTTTAAGTAAACGTAAATGATAAGCTAAAGTTCAGATAAATGTTTTATTTTTCCCTATATATATATATATATATATATATATATATATATATATATACAGTGGTGGTCAGAATTATTGGCACCCTTGGTAAATATGATCAAAGAAGGCTGTGGAAAAATGAATCTGCATTGTTAATCCTTTTGATCTTTTGTTTAAAAAATTCACAAAAATCTAACCTTTCATTGGATAATAAGAATTTAAAATGGGGGGCAATATCATTATGAAATAAATGTTTTTCTCTAATACACATTGGCCACAATTAATGGCACCTTTTTATTCAATGCTTTTGAACCCACCATTTGCCAGTTTAACAGCTCTAAATTTTCTCCCATAATGCCTGATGAGGTTAGAGAACACCTGACAAGAGATCAGAGACCATTCCTTCATCCAGAATCACTCCAGACCCTTTAGATTCCCAGCTCCATGTTGGTGCTTCTTCTCTTCAGTTCACCCCACTCATTTTCTATAGGGTTCAGGTCAGAGGACTGGAATGGCCAGCAGAAGCTTGGCTCTGTGCTCAGTGACCCATTTTTGTGTTGTTTTTGAGGTTTGTGTTTGGATTATTGTACCGTTGGAAGATCCAAACATGGCCCATTATAAGATTTCTAACAGTCAGTCACTTATTGATTTTTTATCTGTTGGTATTTGATAGAATCCATGATGCCATGTGTCTAAACAAGATGTCCAGGACCTCCAGCAGAAATATAGGCCCACAACAAAAATATAGCAGTATATTTCATTGTACACAAGGGGTACTTTTTATCCCTGTGTTCACCAAACCCATCTTACGAGTGTTTGCTGCTAAAAAGCTAATTTTTTTGTTTCATCTGACCATAGAAGCCAGTACCATTTAAAGTTCCAGTCGTGTCTGATAACTGAATATGCTGGAGTTTGTTTTTGGATGAGCTAGGAGAATTTTTGTTGAAACCCTCCCGAACAACATGTGGTGATGTAGGGGCTGTTTGACAATTTTTTAAAGGTTTTCTGATCCTGAGACTCAACTATTTTCTGCAATTCTCCAGCTGTGGTCCTTGGAGAGTCTTTAGCCACTCAAACTCTCCTTCTCACTGTGCATTAGGATGATATAGATGCACATCCTCTTCCAGGCAGATTTGTAACATTTTCTGTTGATTGGAAATTCTTAATTATTACCCTGATGTTGGAAATGGGAGTTTTCACTGCTCTAGCTTTTTTCTTAAAGCCACTTCACTAATTTGTGAAGCTCAATTATCTTTTGCTGCACATCAGAAATATATTCTTTGGTTTTTCTCATTGTGATGGATGATTAAGGGAATTTGGACTTTGTTTTTTTCTCCTATTTATATTCCTTTGAAACAGGAAGCCATGGCTGGATAATTTCATGTTCATAATCCCCCTGGAGTGCTCAAAATTGTAAATATGAATGGGAATATACTTCAGAGATATTTAACTCAATTTCTAGGGGTGCCAATAATTGTGTCCAACATGTATTTAAGAAAAACATTTCTTTCATAATGAGATTTCCTCCCATTTTCAATTGTTTTAGTTCAATGAAAGGTTACATTTTTGTGAATTTTTTAAATAAAAGATTAATGATGCAGATTAATTTATACAGGCTTTTTTGTTCACATTTATCAAGGGTGTCAATAATTCTGTCCACCACTGTAGATAGACACCAAAATTCGTTCTGTCCTTCTATCGACCAAGGGGTCCTTATCCTGAAAAAGCTGAAAACCCCTTGTTTGGCAAAACAAAATAAAAGTACAATTTTAAAATTGTTTTTCTAAACTATACATTTTGAAAGGATGAAAAGTAAGATGTAATTATATTAAAACAAAAAGGAAATAATACATTGTTTTAAAATCATACTTTTAAAAAGACCGGCGCTGAGGGTGCTTTTTTTAGAACAAACAAGACCACTGGACCTTGAATAAACGTTTCTCTCCTTAGCTAAGCTAGTGTGCAAAACATCTCCATTAACTGAAGTCCTAAGCACAGCATTTTCGTTTAATATAAAAGCAACTGCCTTTGCAGTGTGCTTCAACTTCCTCTAATGACCTAATTATCCAGTAATGACTTCATTGACCATTTAAAACCCCTGTTTCTTCATCCCTTCCCGCTGGGTTTTTAACTAGCTGATTGATCAAAATATTTTCTGCTCTCTCGCTCTCTCTGATTAGTCGTATGCAGAGCTTTTATCTTGAATACCATCCCACCAGCTGTAATGATGTTGCAAAGTTAGGCAGTCAATTAGCCTCTGCCAGGATGCAATTAGACTGATGGGATGCCATGTTTACTGAAATGTATGCTAAGATGATGAAGTGGGCCACTGGTGTCTGCATCTATTGACACAGCCTGATTGGTGCTATTTTTAGTGATGGATCAGCATGTACGTTACAATGCTGAAAATGCCAATTAGACACAAGACTGAAATAAATAAGAATTAAAGAAATTTTTCATCCCAATGAGTCAGTGATAATTATTTTGTTTTTCTTTAATGTTTTTAAAGAAGTCTCTTCTGCTCACCAAGCCTGCATATATTTGATCCAAAATACAGCAAAAGCAGTAATGTTGTGAAATATTTTTACTATTTAAAATAACTGCTTTCTATTTGAATATATTTTAAAATGTAATTTATTAATGTGTTCAAATCTAAATTTTCAGCATCATTACACCAGTCTTCATGTGTCACATTCTCCTACAGAAATCATTCTAATATACTGATTTGCAGTTCAATAAACATTTTTCGTTTCGTTACTTGATCGTCCTGGTTGAGTGAAACCCTGAGGCAGTGGACTATTAATCTGAATTTAAACTGGTCTGTGGAAACAGGGAGTTTCCTTTTTAGAGCTATCCAAAATCAAAGACAAAATTGGTCATATATGAGATTTTGGAGGGCTTTTATTTTGTAATAGGAAATCTGACAGTGGGGAAATGACATTCTGGAGTGGTGTACTGTTAATCAAAAGTGAAACTTTTTTGTGGAAACAGTGAGTTTTCTTTTTACAACTATGTGAATTTACAGATAAATATGGTTATATGCAAGTTCATGTAAGGCTTTTATTTTGTTATTTCTTATCAGACAGTTATTTTCATATTACTTGGAAATTCTACATTTAATATTACTCAACATTTGAAATCATTTTCAGTTTATCAGACAATTTATTTTATACATTTGTATTATTTAAAATTTATTTATTTATTCGTTCATTCATTCATTATTGACAGAGAAACTGTCTTAATAAATGAATTCCAGAGATCGCTTTTCCTTTTATTTGTTTTTACACGCTATTACCGCAACGCCTAGTATATGCGCAACATAAAATAACGTGGCGGCTAGAATGACCGTGTTTTTGAGAGTGGAGGCTGGCCTGACCGCAGTACGACTGCCTAGTTAAATGTTAAGCCATGTCACTACTGATTTTTGAACTAATCAATCATGTTAACAACTTTACAGCACTTGTGAATTTGACTGACACTGTAGGGTCGCTTTGAGAAAACATCAAAATGGTAGAGATAGTAAGTCAGAAACTCACCTGTTCCCCATATTGGTCTGAAAAGGTAAACAGGTGTTTCGGGTCTCGCAAGACGTAAATTTGCCCGACAGCGTCCATCTCATCAGCTGATTTTTGGAAAAGAAAGTTGCTGAGTTACATTTATGAGATCTGCCCGCACGAGTTCCTCATAAAAAGGTAAATGAGTCTCGTAACACACAACACACATATTTGTCCATACCTCTGCATTTTCTCTCAAATATAGTTTTGTATTTGCAAAGCAAATTGTGTTTATTTGCAAAACACTGGATTTTTGTATAATTTTGTCACAAAATTCGCTCCATAGTGAACTTCTCAAATCCAATTCACTGTCAATATAAGTGACCGGTTTGACAACTTTGTTGAACCATGACCTAAACGCTGCCTGCTTGAAGTGAATGCACTTCCTTCTTTTCAATCACTTGCAGAGATGCTGACGACGGTGACTTTCTCGCTACTTTTGAGCGCGTTTGCCAGTGTTTTATCGGCAGGTAAGTCAATACTTTTTGATACACAGTGATCCACATGAACTAAATAAATGTTTTCACGTTTCCTACAATGTGCTTTCCAGCGAGGTTTTGATAAGCGTATGTGCATGTCTGCAGACGCTGTATGAATGGTGTTATTGAGGTCGAAGCAATAAGGAAATCGATACGCATAAACGTGTCATGCAAATTTACATTATGTGAAGTAAAATGGACCGGCTGAAGTGCAATGCGGCGAAGCAGCATCAATGTTGTTGTTCTTTTAAGCGAATGCATGAGCTGAATATTTAAGCATTTGTAGTGGTCCGATGATTTGACTGAGAGCAGAACATAACTTTAATTCCCAGATAGCAGAAAAGCCACCAAAAAAAATGTCATGGTTTTACAAGCGTCAGCAAAACGCGTAATATGTGCTTACAGTGGACTTTACTTGAATGTGTTTACAGCATGTCACGCGGGGTTATGGATCACGTGATGACGTATTAGCGTCATGACGTAAAGACATGAACATTACTGGAGCAACACATTTTGTGGGAAAATACAAAAGTGATCTTTTGTTCATATCAAAAGGCCACGCTCCCCAATGGGACAATGTTATAAATGGTATTATCTGTATTACAGTCATTTTGTACAATCTAAATACCTTAGAAAAATAGAGCTTAAATTGAATTTTTTTTTATAAGAAAATATTTCATTTAGCTACTCATGTCGACACAAATTCTGTCGACTATTTTACTAACCAACCCCCTCCCCTGAAGAAAAAAAAAAAAAGTTTATCATTAAACTTTGTGACCACGTGATGTAATTGTGTTCTGTGGCTTTTTGAACACATTACGGTAAATGTCCTCTTCATTTCTCAGTATTTGATCCATTGTCAAGGAGTATAATTGCCCATCAACTATGTTGGGTAATTATTTATTTTTTTTAATTCAGAATGATGAAAATAGTTTTGTATGTTCTATTTCAATCAAATAAATTAAATTTAAATTCAACAACTCACTATGATTCATTGTAGATTTTCTTGCTGCTCATTGCTTTATATAGAGATATGATATCCTCTATATTATAAACCAATGTTTCAAGTTCAACATGCCCCTTCCATCACAACTCCGTATCATCTAGAATTCTGTGACTCTCACTTGTGAGTACAATTTCAGTCTGTCAGTCATGTGCTTTGAAATCATAATTACAATATTTCTGACTTAACCCGAAAGGCTACATCCTAAAGGCTTCCGCCCTGTGGTCATGGCATTAGAATACTGTTAAAAGTGTGGGAAAACACTTATCAAAATGTTTGTATATACACCCAATTCATTCCTGAAGATATGCTGAATGAAGGACGCAAAACAAAGCCTGCCTTCCAAGGGCCCTTCAAATTGTGATGGCCTTCGACGGCGCTTAATGACGTGGCAGTTAAGGTCTACAGCCAGAGGCATCCTTCAAACACCTGGATTGTTTGAAACTAACTGTTTGCAGAATCAAGTCACATGAATCAGTAGGATTTCCCCATCACTACAAAACAATCATATCATAAAGCTTAATCTCATTTCCTTGTATTCCCAGCTGAAGTGTTTCGGTTCTCTTCTTATTATGGGAATCACATGGTTCTGCAGAAGGCCCCAGCCAAAGCAGTCTTGTGGGGATTTGGACAGACCGGTGCCAAGGTTGCAGTGACATTGTCAGGACCTTACAAATTCTCTGCACACTCTACTACTGTTATCAATGGTAAGTATCAGTTACACAAATCATATTTTCCCAATGATGTCTGCTTTAATGGAAGGGTTCATGCAACAATAAATTATTTACTCAGACTCTCAGAAAAAAAAAAAAAAAAATGCGCACACAGGAATTGTTAGGCGAAATTGAATTTTCAATTCTACAACAAGTAACCAATACCTGACCTTAAGTATCCGATTCTGGAATTGGAATTGATTTTCAATTCCCAATCCTAATTGTGACTTTGTCTCTCAGGTATTTGGCGCACAACTCTCGAACCTAAGGAGGCTGGTGGTCCCTACAAATTGACTGCATCTCAGAGCATAACTAATAGCTCAATCACACTCACGGATGTGCTCTTTGGTGACATCTGGTTATGTGGCGGACAAAGTAACATGGCATTCACTGTTGGTCAAGTAAGTGAATATCTCTTAACTCAAAGTCTTTGATATGCTTATTGCTCTATTTTCATGTGATGTAAGACACAGGAATGTCACTTGTTCTTCGAAAGGTGATTAATGCAACAGAGGAGCTGGCCTTGGCCTCTAAGTTCCCTGACGTGAGGATCTTCCAGGCAGCCTTGGCGCAGAGCGATGAGGAACTAATTGATCTTGCAAGAGTGGAAGTTCCTTGGTCCCAACCAACAGCAGGTATGGGATATGGTCTGAAACACAAGCTAATGAGATATTTGTTGCATTCCTAATTTTTAACTTAAGGTTGATGTCCAACCTGTTTTTTTTCCCCAGAGGAAAGTGAAAACCTGTTAGTAAAATGTATGCATAACACACTACTTTTTCCTGAAGAAATATAAGCAGCTGTTCTTGTTCTTTTTTTTTTTTGTTGTTGTTGTTGTCATTGTTCAAGAATTGCTTGGCGGAAAGAAATTCAGCCATTTCTCTGCAGTTTGCTGGCTCTTTGGTCGCTATCTCTACAAAACTCTGAAGTATCCCATAGGGCTAGTACACTCAAGTTGGGGAGGCACACCTGTGGAGGCCTGGTCATCCCCAAGGGCACTTCACAAGTGTGGACTGAGGAACAGGTACGATGCCAGACCATAATACTTTATCATGTTCTGTATTTAGATTTCTATTTCAAATATGCTGTTCTTTCAAACTTTCTGTTCTTCAAAGAATCCTGAAAAAATATTTTTCACAAAAATATTAAGCAGCACTGTTTTCAGCATTTGATGATAATGAGAGCTGTTTGATTAGAGTGACTTCGGAAAACATCATATTACACTGAGTGAGAACTGGATTAATGGCTGCTGAAAATTCATGCCATCACAGGAATAAATGTAGTGGAGTGTGGTGTGTGTTTTTTTTTTTTTTTTTTTAAACTTAAAGAAGAAGATTTAAGTTGAGCACACTCGTATTCGAGATGATTCAATTTAAACTTTCTGGATAATGGTATAACAGTTTTTCAAAACTATATGAAACCAAAATGTAGTATAACAAGTAGTTCATAGCAGTAACAAGTAGCTAGTATGTTCCCAAGAACTACATTTTAAATTTTCTTTTTCTTATACGTCATTGACCTACATAAGTAAAAATAAATAAATAAAAAGTTAGTGCAGTACAGTAGTTGAATTACTAAACTTCTGAATTTCCTGCACTATTCCCCATAGTTATTTACTTGTGCAAAGTAACTTCTTGGAGGGCGCCTCTGTTCAGTGGAAAAGTTCAGTGCTCTGGAATGCCATGATCCATCCATTACTCAACATGACCATAACAGGAGCCATATGGTACCAAGGTATTAATTTTCAGGTGAAGAATTAAAGCGATGTATATCAATTATAACATGGGGGAAAAAAAACTTTCTATTTTTACTTTACTTTTTATCTCAGGTGAGGCTAATGCAAACTATAACAGGGATAAATACAACTGCTCTTTCCCTGTGATGATTGACGACTGGAGGATGGCTTTCCATGAAGCCTCAGATAACCAGACTCCACTAGACTTCCCATTTGGATTTGTGCAGGTGCCAATGAATTGTCAGTAATGGAAGAAAAATATCTTAACAATACTTTTGACAAGACCCATGTATCATCAATACTTAAACATCAAATTGTACTTCCATTTCATCTCTAGCTAAGCACATATCTCAAAAACGATACACAAGATGGGTTCAGAGAAATACGCTGGCATCAGACCGCAGACTATGGCTATGCCCCCAATGAGCGCATGAAGAACACCTTTATGGCTGTTGCTATTGACGTACCTGATGATAGGTCCCCCTGGGGCAGGTGAGGAGGAGCACAAACAGTGGATAAAGTGTTATTCAGATTGTTTATTGGAAGTTCTGAACTCTAACATGCTGATTTGCTTGTTTTGGTGGGGGGTATAATAGTATCCACCCAGAGGATAAACAGGATGTGGCATACAGACTTGTGCTAGGGGCAAGAGCTGTTGCCTATGGGGAGAAGAATGTGTCTTTCCAAGGACCTTTCCCTACTCATGCCGTGCTCAAACGGGATTTCGTTTACATTGTGTTCAATCAGGGTATTAATGCCACTACTGTTGAAGGTTTTTTTGAGGTAAGATCACCTTCAAATACATTCATTCAATTTGGAAATTATGATTTTAAAAAAATATATACATTCAAACAAGGGCCAGTTTGAAGTGAGAATGCTTCTTTTGAACTGACCTTAACTGATAATGTATGTTTTAATTTGTATCTTTCTCTTTTTTTTTTTTTTTACCATAGATCTGCTGCTCTGAGGATAAGACGTGTGAATCAGATGACAAATGGTTGCCTGTTGACATTGTAAAACATGGCTTTAATTATGTCCATGTATCTACACCAAAATGTCCAGCTGCTGATATTACTGCAGTGCGTTATCTCTGGACAGACTGGCCTTGTAAATTCAAAGCCTGCCCCATCTACAGCTCTGATGGACTCTTACCTGCGCCACCGTTTATCCTGGCCGTAACAAAACAGTGACCAACAATAGTATACTATACTGAAACATCAAGTTTAGAAAATGTCTCTTAATATCATTTAGCAGTGATCTCTGGTCCTGGGGGCCCACTGCACATTTGGTATGCCTCTATTATCTGACACACTCAGCTCTCTGCTGATGAGTTGATGGTCTGAATCAAGTGTGTAAGGAAGACATACAAAATATGAGTCTTTAAGAAAATTATGTGAATATGTAAAATGTACTAACTATTTATTGAGAGATTTTGAATGTACTTCTGTAAATCTTGAGTGACATAATCTCTAAATGTTTGTAACTTGATCTCTCTGATTGGAGAGCTGTTTTCCACCAATTTACACCCCAATTTAATCAGTTTGCACTTTAGATGTGCCCTTTTGTGAAAGGTTACCATGTTTACTTTTTATGTGACATAACATTAAATGTTTTGTATCATCAAGCTTAGTTTTATTGTCTGAGGTTGAGTTTTGTCACCATACAATAAGCAGTTTTTCCTGTAAGATATGGTCAAACAAATATTTACAAGAGACACTCGCACAAAACCAGATGCATTTTCATTCTAGGAAACACTGCCATAAAACGACGTTTTCAGAAAAGCACTGCTGATTAGAACCAATTATACTTGTTAATAAAAATATTATATAAATGCACAGGCAAATTTTCTAAATATAAAATCTATGTAAAGTACAGAAATATATTTTGAGAAGATGATAACCATACAGACAAACATGGCTTTAAAAGGAAGGAGTCTGGCTGTTTTGAGACTTGAGGGGTTAAAACTGAGGCAATTTCTCCTTCACTGTAGAGTGCAGAGTTTAAAGAAAATAACGTTTAGATATCATCTCATTCCACATTTTTCTGAATCATCTGTATTGATCGTTTCTAAAATTGCTCATTTTATTTAATTAAATTATTCTATTAGTGCTAATATTAGGCTGATTTTCTAAGTTATGCTGTGAAGGTTTTACGTTCACATAACATGACTTACATAATACAACTTTATTCTCGTTGTTCAGGTATGTCCGGAACACTGCTTAAGTAACAATTTGTCTTTTTCTACCAGTGGTCTCGTATTCGTATGCCTACTTGAAGTCTGACAAGCAGACACCAAACAGGATGGAGGACCATGCTCCCATTGAAAGCGTACCTTTTGTGTAATTTTGGTCCTTGTGGTGAATTTTTTTGAACAAACTTCAACTGCTGTGTTTAAAATGTACTGTTCTGCATGCCAAGTTAATTTTGTTACATAACCGTGGTATTTGTCCCTTGGTTTTTACCAAATATATAAAAATGTAGCATATTTGTGAAATGTGCCAGTATCGCCACCTAATGGCCAGTTCATTAAACCACGTTTTTAATGTTCTGCATATTTCACAGGAACAAGGTGACACTGGCATAAAAGCGCTCACATATCACATATATTGCTTTACTTAAAAGCTATTCGTTTTGCAACATTGCAAAAGCTATTTTACCTATACACACACACACACACACACACACACGTGTATATATGAAAACACAGTACATGATACAGTAAATGATGTTATGTTCTATAATTGCATTGGCAAGCAGTGGTAAGTGAAACCTTTAGCTTGGACATTGGTCAAGTCCAAGACAAATCTCATATTATGCAGCACAACAACACATCAATTTCTGAGTACATCTTTAATACATTTTTCTCTCTTTTTGCCCATTCTGTCATTGTGCCATATTTTATGAGGTACAGTGGTAGGCCTAACACTTTATATGTTGTGGCCTAATGGTTAGAGTTTCGGACTCGTAACCCACTTGTGGCTTGTGGGTTTGAGTCTCGGGCCGGCAGGGATTGTAGGTGGGGGGAGTGAATGTCCAGCGCTCTCTCCACCTTCAATACCACGACTGAGGTGCCCTTGAGCAAGGCACTGAACCCCCAAATGCTCCTTGGGCGCCGCAGCATAAATGGCTGCCCACTTCTCCATGTGTGCGTGCGTGCGTGTGTGTGTGTTCACTGCTGTGTGTGTGTGTGTGTGTGTGTGTGTGTGTGTGTGTGTGTGTGTGTGTGTGTGTGTGTGTGTGTGTGTGTGTGTGTGTGTGTGTGTGTGTGTGTGTGTGTGTGCACTTAAGATGGGTTAAATGCAGAGCACTAATTCTGAGTATGGGTTACCATACTTGGCCACATGTCACGTCACTTATATAGGCTGATAAAGTTCCATTAGTTAACTGCATCAACTAACAATGAAAAATACTTCTTTCCAACATTTACTAATAGATCATTAAAATTAAACCTTGTATCTATTAATGTTATTTAATGGACCTATAAGTTAAGAATGAGATATTAACAATGAGAATCAGACAATGATACTAACAATGAACAGCTCTATTTTTATTAACTAATGTTAACAAGATTAAAATAGCCATTGTAACAATGTATTGCTCATTATTGTTAGTTAATGCGTTAAACATACTTATGGAACCTTATTGTAAAGTGTTTAGCTACCTGTACAGCGCAAATATCTTATCTAATATGCTGCTCACAGCTTCACAAAGAGCCACAAGCACTTTTTACTACCAAAACTCTATATATGATAACCACAGTTACTAAACTGTAGCTAATTTATTATATATTGCGCGTTTCAAATATCTCAAAACAGCCTAAAACGCCTATTAAGTACATAAATTTAAACTATAATGTTTATGAGCCAGAGTGCGCTCCCTTTAGGAGAATTTAAATTCTCAAATACAATGTAAGTGTATTGGCCCCTCTAGTTGTTTCTTCAGCTCAATGATTTGAGAGCGCGTGCGCTGGGAGGCGTGTGCGCGCGTGTATGTAAACTAATGTTAGCGGCCTTTTCCACTTGGTCACCGACGTTTGTGTTTTTATCAAGAAAAATCACACTATACATATTGTAAACGTAAACAGGTAATTCCTTTAATCCTAGAAGTCGCAAAAGATATTTGGTGACGGTCATATCGCTTTATTGTCAGTTGTTTGTTAACGTTGGATGTAAAATATAGCCAGCTAGCACGCTAGCGTTAGCGGCTCCGCCAGCGTTTAATAACTTTATATATAATCTGACACGAGCTGTAAATCTTAATACTGCATTAAAGTTGCACGACTTGAGTAGTTTATAGTCTTTTATGTGCGTTCAAAATAACATTATGAATAATTCTCAGAATTGACATGTATGTGAAGTTAGCCTAGGAGGCTTTAGCCACTTGGCTATCAGCGTTACTTTTTCTTTCTTATTTTTGTTACCGAGCAGTTAAATATGTGGTATTATGCACTTACAATGTAGAAGTTACGCGTTTCAACCATTATTATACAGTTTTGATGTTATTTATGTAGCAAACTCAATCCTTTTGTACTCAGAACTTTTGTACTTTTGCACCGTGTCAAACTTTTTTAATTAAGGTTAACGTTAAGTTAGTTAAACTATAACCTATAAACTTTTCCTGTAAGTGTTTGGACACTTGGTGTTCAGTAAAGAAAGTTAACTAGTTTCATTAACAATATGACAGTTGTATTGTACAATGATTGACACAAGTGCCATATTTTTAATGTATAATTACTGCAGTTCATTACGTGCAGTGGGGAGATCTATACAGTATGATTAGCATAATGTATTTGGCGTGTGTTTTCTCATGGTGAAATGTACTTTTCTGTAAGTGTAAAGATGAATTCATATTCTGAATGGCACTATATGTGGCAGCTAGTGTGTTAGTTGGGTAGGTTGGTTGATTTGTACCCTCTGTGTCCCATAGCAGCAGCCCTGCCCCGACGCGCCCCAACCCCAAGCGGAGCCGTCATGTGGCAAGAGGCCCGCAAACATGAGCGCAAACTGCGCGGGATGATGGTGGACTACAAGCGGCGTGGGGAGAGACGCAGAGAGTACTATGAGAAAATCGTAAGTTGACAAACGAAAGTCTGTGACCTTGACTGCACTTTCGTTCTTTGTTTTTTGAGCCCAGCTCAATCTTGGTCCTGGACAGAAGTTTTAAATGAATGATCAGACTTCTCTCATTCTGTGTAGAAAAAGGATCCAGCCCAGTTCCTGCAGGTTCATGGCCGGGCATACAAAATCCACCTGGATTCAGCTGTAGCCCTGGCAGCTGAGAGTCCCCTCAACATGTATGTAACTAGGATATGGGTCAGCGATTTGGGAAGAAATCTAGTTGTGAAGGGGAAAAAAAAAAGAAAGTTGTATTATATATCAATATGGTTTTATAATTACTATTATTATTATTGCTACTAAATAAATCTAAATATTAGTAAATAAATCAAAAAGAAATATCACTCTTGAAATATTTCACTGTAAAATAAAAAATCAAGTGTTTAGGAAAAGTAACATAACATTAAAAAAATAATAATAATGTTACAACTGTAAAATTACAGTGATGATAGTTTTGGCAATGTTAATTTTTTCATTTTCAAATGTTGCATCATCAAATGTATAATTTTGGATCGAAAGTAAAAGCTTTACTCTGAAACATAGAGCGCACATAATTATTTAATAAAATCACAGCCTTTGCAATCTGAGAAATGCACTAAGCCATTATCGTGATTTTGATTTTATTTCAGTTTATCATGCTGACTTAGTTCTGACACCAACATAGCAGCCCATCTATAGGCTTTTATTTGGAATACTGTCACAGCTTCATTCTTTGTCCTCACAGGATGCCTTGGCAAGGAGATACCAGCAACATGATTGATAGGTTTGATGTCAGGGCACACCTGGACTACATCCCAACCTATACACCACCTCTCGTCAACACTACGTGAGTAGTCTGATCTTAATGCATCTGTCATGTAGCAAAATATAAAATAGATTACCGTGAATATGCACAGAAACCGGTAGTAGGGTGCTGACTTTGCAAAACTGTGACATAGTGTGGTTTAACTTCCTATCTGTTTTTCAATTTAACACCTCACTTAGGTGACTAAACTTTATTTATTTATTTTTTTATCATTTTTTTATACTAAATGTACTATATTTTGTTTTGAGGGGACTTCATGCTAGACAATATTCATTTCTAAAATAAGCACCATTAATTTCTATATAAAAATACAAATTAAAAAAATCATATTTTAAACATAAATAAAAATTCATATTTTCAATTAATACATTGTTAAAGTTAAAAATAGAGTAAATGCATGGAAGGTGGCTTGGTGCCATTTGGTTGGAGAAATAAAGAAAGTCATATTTATGTTCTCTAAATGCTTATAAGAATATATGTACACATGCTTTTAGTAGGTTTAGCATTTGAATATATATTTAGACATGATCACGTCATTGAGAAAATTTGCTCTGTATTTTTTGGATATCCCAGTGATATACTATGGTGGTGGTTATTTATGAGAAATTATTATTTTGTGCAAGTGCCACTGAAGTCACCAACTTTTGTGCCATTCTGATGAAATAAAAAATGGAATTCAATTTTTGATAAAATTATGCTGAAGTGGTTTCTGCTTTGTGTCATTTTTGATTGAGTTCATTGTCTCTGTCACAGCACCCCAGAGCAGGAATCAGAAGAGAGGAAGTGCAATTATGAGCGTTATAGAGGTCTGGTGCAGAATGACTTTGCGAACAGTGAGTTTCTTTTGATTTCAATCTGCTTTTTTTACATTTCAATTGTGACCCTTATAATGTTGATGAATTTGGAGGAATCCACAAAAAAAAAACATTCTTTTCATGTTGTAGTCTCTGAAGAGCAGTGTTTGTACCAGATCTATGTGGATGAACTCTACGGTGGCCTACAGAAACCAAATGAGGATGAAAAGAAAAAGTATGAACTTGTGCATCAGTACTGAAAACATTTGTGGCTAAAAGTACATTCTGTTAGAAGGATCTCATCATCATTTGTTTCCACTGTTAGACTCGCTGAGAAGAAAGCTCAGATTGGTTATACATATGAAGATAGCACAGTGACCGAACCAGATGAACAGATGGAGAAGGGAAATGAGGATGACTCAGAAAACAGCGAGTCTGAGGAAGACGAAGTCATCCCTGACATCGGTGTGTTTTTCAAACTTTGAACACTTCCTGTTAGGATAACTCATTTTTATAATGTAAAAACACTTTAGAAATGTGATTTACTTGAATATAGAAGGTAACCCCCTTACAATGTGTGTGAATGCTTTCCCAATTTGTAGATGTTGAGGTGGATGTAGATGAACTGAATCCAGAGCAGGTGACGGAGATTAACAAGATGGCCACCACTTACGGCATGGCAGAAGGGGACTTTGTATGGTTCGTTCACTCATTCTTTAACTAAAATTCACCGCTTGAGTGTATTTGGACAAGATCTAAAAGAATGCACTGTAATGATCTTGAACTTTTTCTCCAAATGTGATATTTAAAAATCCAGTCTGTCTTTGTGGCAGGATGTTGAGGAAGGACAAGGAGGAAGTGGAGGCCATTAAACATGCAAAAGCACTGGAGGCAGAGAAGGCCATGTACTCTGTATGGGCAGAATCTTATTAACTTCCCCCCCTCCCATTTAAGATGTTTGCGCTTAATTATTATTATTTGTAATAATAATGTTGTTCTGTTTCCATCAGGGCCGGCGGTCTCGCAGACAGAGAAGAGAGTTTAGAGAGAAGTATATGAAAGGCAGGCAGATCAGCCCACCCAGGTAATAGACCATACAGTATCAGCTACAGATTTTCATAGATAAGCAATGATTAATGGAAATTTGAATTTAATATGTACATTTCAAAAACAGTTATGCCAGAAGAGACAGTCCTACGTATGACCCCTACAAACGGTAAGTGTTCATGGATTGATACTTTGGACATTTATTTTGAATAATGTATAAATTATGTACCACCAAAATTCAGCTTGCCCCAATATTGAAATTCTGAACAATACCTTTAAACTGATTTTCCTATTGCTGATAACCAATAAATGGCAAATATTGAAAAGTCAACATTATTTGGTCTAAATAAATTAAAAAACTAAAGATCAAAAAAATATATGTAACTATGTCATTAGTTTTTTTAATGATTATGATAAATTTCAAAACAATAAAAAATTCAACAACATCGATCATCTGTATGGGACAGATAACATATATTGTGCATAACTGATCGCAGTTGCTTACACTACCTTTCAGAGGTTAGGGATCAGTATTTTTATTATTTAATTTTTTTCTAAAGTGACAGTAGATAAGATTTATAATGTTGCTAAAAAAAAATTATTTCGAATAAATGCAGTTTTTTCTGTTCATCCTAAAAATTGTTTCCATGACAATATTAAGCTGTTTTCAATATTGATATTAATAAGAAATCTTTGTGGAGCACCAAATCAGCATATTAGAATGATTTCTTAATAGCTATGTGACACTGAAGGTTGTATTAATAATAATGTTTCTTGCTACCGTTTTCTCTCTTTTATTTGTCCCAGGCCAGAGTCAGACTCAAGTTCAGAGTCACGCTCTCGTTCTCGAACCCCAGGCAATGATAAGATCACTTTCATCACCAGCTTTGGGGGCAGTGATGATGAGGGAGCGTCAGCTGCTCAAGCCCCACCTGCAGCGGCGTCAAGCCACACCTCCTCCAACACCGCAGGTCATAGCAGGGGCTCCCGGTCGGTAACTTCCCCTTTCTAATTTATGGCTCCTTAGTGGCTTTTTTCTTCATTTATTCATAAGCGTGTTCAGCAGTGATAGCATAAAGCCAGTGTGCTAAGAGAACTGCAACAGGTTGAGCTTAAATGATTGGTGATATTTTTAAATAGCTGAGAGACCAACCAAACCACTGTCTGCGTTGCCTATTTAGCCTGTTGATTATTGTGGCATATTCAGGGTTAAAAACGGTATGGGATAATTAACTGGAAGCTCTTTGGCTTGTTTTGTGATTTTAATAGTTTTTTTTTTTTTTTATTGCTCGTAATAACATAGCAAATTGTGTTTTTCTTTTAGCCGAAGACGGTCTTCCTCCAGCCACTCATCCTTTTCCTCCCGCTCCTCTTCGCATCGGTCCTCACGCTCATCCTCACGTTCCCGCCGGAGTCGTCGTTCTCGTGGGGGCAGGGACCGGGACAGCCGTTACTCCAGGTCTCGATCTCGCTCTCGCCGGCGGTCTGACTCCCGTTCACGACAACGCAGTGGAGGAGTTGGTTCGAGGAGACGATACGACAGGACTAGGTCTCGCTCCACAGATCGGGGTAGAGACAGAAACCGTGAAAGAGACAGAGACCGGGACAGGGGGAGACGGTACACAGGCCGCAGGCGAACCAGGTAAGAGATCTTGCTAAAGATACTCAAACTGATACTTTTAAAATGAAGTTAGTTTCTTTAGTGAAATTGATAGAAAGAATCACTCTCCCCCTCAGGTCTCGCTCGCGTTCTCATTCTGGTGATCGTTATCGGCGTCGGAGTCGCAGCTCAGCATACAGGAGGGGCGGGAGTGTCAGTCAAAGCCCCTCCCACTCACCTGCTGCGAGCCGCAGCCTTTCCCCCTCTTCCCATTCTGCTCCACCTGCATCTGCTTCTGCAGACAAACTGAGAAAGTAAGTTGCAACACACCTATAAGTGCTAAAGATACACTTTACCACCTTTTGATATCAAAAATTCAAAGATGCAATTTTCCAACCGGAGAAATGTGACCCATGTAAATTCTATGAATTTGCTTTTTCAAATATATTTTATTTTTATAAAATGTATTTGATATTCAGATATGTTTTATTTTATAAAATGTGAGTAAAATTGGCATTGTCAGGTTATGAAGCGTTACTTGCCATTTGGCAGTTTTTGCATTGGTTTTGAGAATGGGCCTAGGCTTAGTGCAATTACAGTTTGCAAAGACTACAAATTGGTTCTGTATATATATATTTAAATTTACTTCATAAAACTTGTTCACAATGTTCACAATACCATGGTTTCACGCAAAACCATGACCTGAAGGGTGATGCTTAGAAAATTGTTAGAAGGCCTTTTATTTGCTAAAAAAGTATAAACTATCAGATGACATAAGGCATGTTCAAACACATGAACCGATCGTCTTTTCATATTTACTTAAAGCATGAATAAACATCAGAAAGTGTTTTATTTCAACCGCGGAACACATCATTTTTCAAGTGTAAATCCACCCAAGTTAATCTGCTCCCCTGTCTGATTTGTGGTTAAGGCTAGAAGGGATACAGCTGCAGCTATTGGGCATGCGCATTTACATATTTTCCAAGCCGACTATATAATGTGAAACCTATGAAAATGGTTTTAAAAAGCACATGGCGTCATAATTTCATCACTTTAGAGTGTCGCATTGACCGTCTTTTTGCAGTAAAGGAACTGTCATAGTTTAATGAGTGGGAAGATGACATGAATTGAACATGAAGTTCACAGGATTTTTATATTTAGTTATATTGAAAAAGTTTCTATTCTTTCTATCTTTTTTACCCCGTTTTAACATGTATTTTTATTGAGATGGGCCATAGCTGTCGGGCAAGATGGCAGATAGCAGTGGCGGCACATAATATCCGCGTTCTGATTGGTCAGATCGCCTGTCAGTCAAGCTCTTTCCGAACGGTCAATTGCTCAGATCTGATTTTTTTTGGTATAGCTGTTCACATTTTTGTATTAAGTGTGGCCAATATCAGATTTCCAGTGTGAACAGATCATGGTTCTGAACTGACCCACATGCGCAAATGCATGCATTGTCACTGTAATACTTATGAGTCTGATGCATCACTGACCAAAATGCTCACGTCTCTTGCAGCATCTTATGCATGAAACGGCATTCTAAAAACGTGGTGCTCAAACTAAGTTCAACTCCCATATTCTTGCATTTTATCCTGGCCCACTGCCCGCATCCCATCTTTGTCAACACAAAAGCGCATTCTGTATAAATGGCACCTAGCGATATATTCCACTTACGGTCCTTCACAGAACGCTTCACACGTGAGTGGATAATCACGTGCGCCAACACACGGATCATTCTTTTCTCTTTATGGTTATCATTGGCATATTGGCAGAGTGTCTAATTCTAAAGTTTGGTAATATTTCTATTCAAAATCGAGATTCTTCGATTTATAAAAAATAAAATCATGGCAAAACATTAAATATGAATTAATCAATAAAATCAGAAAAATCACCTAGCCTTACTTTGGGTATGTCAAATCTTTGCAAAACTTGTGAAAAAAGTACTGAAGTGAAGTGTGGCCAAGAATGGTGACCCATACTGGGAATTTGTGCTCTGCATTTAATACAAATGCACACACACGCACCGTGAACACACACCTGGAGCAGTGGGCAGCCATTTTTGCTGCTGCTCCTGGGGAGTGCCTTGCTCAAGGGTCTCACCTCACTCGTGGTATTGAGGGTGGAAGAGAGCAACAGTTATTCACTCCCCCACCATCAATTCCTGCCGGACCTGAGACTTGAATCCACAACCTTCGGGTTACCATTAGGCTCTCTGACCATTAGGCCACGACTCCCATGAGCGCAGAAAGAAGAGCACGTAAAAGTTGCATGAATTCCGATATGATTGTTCAGACTGTGGTTGCATTGCAAAACACAAAAAAAAATTGGGCCACATTTGCCTGCAGTTGTGAACATAGCCTTAGAGGCCTTAGAAATTTGTGGACCAAATATGTTACAGTGGAGTTTATTCATAGCTTTCAGTCATGTGACTGGCTCGAAGACCTGGAGGGCAAAACATCCATAGAACTACAGCACAAGTCTGTCAGTTTTCCATCTGTTTCACAGCTGCAAATATTTAATCACCTCTCAAAAGAATAAAAAAGGTATGTGAACAAAATGCAAGTTTTGGCCTTTTGCAATCCATATTAAGCACCCACGGCAATATTTCAGTCATTAAACAGTGCGACAAACTTTGTGAAAACCCTTAAAGTGCCTTAATATATTTTAAACAGTAATATTCTCTATATTAATGATGCATAGTTTACATAGGCAAGCAGATGAGGCCGGAATATGAACGTAATCTGCTTAATGGTTCAGTGTTTTCCTTCTAATGGTATTCTATGGGAAACCATTTAACGTTAAACTTTGCACATTGCGTTTATATTCTGGCTTCATCTACTTGCCTGTACGAAATATACATCATTAATAAGGTGTTTGCTGAATTTCGCTTTTTAATATCTGTGTTTTTGCTACATTACTACTTAATGCAAACTGCGTAAAAATAACTAGCGGTCAGTGGAGCAAAGCTTTGTTTTGCCCTCCAGGTGGGCGTTCCTATAAGGAACTATCAATAGGGTTAAGAATAGTAGTATTGCAATTTTACTTATGTAAAATAAAATTAGTAGTAGTAGTATCGATATTTTTTTTATTATTATCATTATTATTACTGTCCTATGCCTTAAAAGTAACTACTGACCAGAAATTCTATATCTTTTTTTCTTCTTCTTTTTTCTCCCCCAGGCCTGAAACTCCGGGTGGTAAAGAGACTGGAGCTGCCAAAGTCAGTAAGAATTTGAGATATCTCGAATTTGTTGCTAAAGACTCCGCCTCCCTCACCCCTGACAGGCTGATGCAGTTAACAATCAGGCTGGGGCTCCTGCCCATCTCTTGGCTCTTCAAAGAGCCCTTGTTCTCATTTGAAATGTGTTTTTGATTGGCTGTCCACATGGTGATCAGCTGCCCTCTATTTGCAGAATGCAGTGGTCTTTTGAAGAGCAGCCATATCTGAGCTTACCCAACTCACCCTTTTTTTTTTTTTTTTTTTTTTTGTAAGAAAGGCAGGAAGTGTCCAACTCTCTAGAGGACCCAGATATTTCTATGTGCTCTTTGGAAGCGCTGTACATTTGTCTTCTATTTAGGGAAATGATACATGTACTTCTCATTTATCTTACTAAGTATTATCTGAATGAGGGGTTGTTAAGAGACACCTGTGAATGAACGTGAGCTGATGAAAGGAAAACTACAAAGGAATAAAGGTTCTTAGCAGGTTTGCTCAGCAGTTAAACAGCTCAGGTGTTGCTTCTGCACTGGGCTTGTCAAGACAGGCAGAGCAACTTCACTCACTCGCACACACAAACACACCTGCATAAGTCAATACAAATTGTCCTTGTGTGTAAAGGTTGAACAGCTTCAAGGCAGCACCTTCTGAAATGGCTACAGTAGCTACCATTTTGTAACTGTTCCATCGAGTTGACGTACCTGACCTGGTGAGAAGAAGAGTCGACATAGCGCTGGCTGCCTCCATTTGTCTGTTCACACTTTGCCAAATCCCTACAAATACATCTATAACATAAACATCACAGGCATTTCTTTGAAACAGGACTGTCTGCTGCTGTTCAACATGCAGCATATAAATGATTAAAACACTCTCGTCCTTCTGCATGTCATGACACAAGTTTAAGCTAGTAAAATAGATTCCTTGTTGTCAGCCGCTGTTCTTTGCATAAACTTTTCCACCGTACTTCTTCTAAAGTCATTGTGTCCATTGCAGCCCAAGATGACACCACAAGAGAAGCTCAAACTCCGTATGCAGAAGGCTCTAAACAAGCAATGTGAGTTACTATCTCAGGCATCCAGGAACCATCTTATTCTATATTTATGCTAGGCATGCTCAGTATATTGGTACCATATCAGTTAGCATTATTGTTATATTTATACTTATAGTGCATTCTCATTTCAATTAATGCTCAAAAGCTTTAATGACACAAATTATTTGATAACACTGGTGAATGTAATCTTTAGCAAGTCTCAAAATTAAAATAATACATCTTTAATACATTGCTAATCAAAAGTTTGGGGTCAGTATGAAAGTTTTTTTTTTTTTTTTTTTTGGAAAGAAATTTACATTTACTGTCACTTTTGAATCCTGAAAAAAAAAATGCATTACAGTTTCTACAAAAACATTAAGCAGCACAGCCGTTTTCGACAATGCTAATAATAAATGTTTTTGAACACCAAATCAGCATAATTTTTAAAGCATCTTGTGACATTGAAGACTTCAAAGAATCTCTTTTAAATGATCTTGTTGCTGCTCAGCTTTGCCATCACAGGAGTAAATTAGATTAAATAGTAAACTGTTATTTTAAATAATTAATTTGACTAGTTTTTTTTTCTTTTTATCTCTCGGTCCTGTCTGTTTCTGTAATATGCAAGCCAAGCACAAGCAACTTTATTTTTTTTTTTTCAAAGAAATCTCTTATGTTCACCAAGGCTGCCTTTATTTGACAGTAATATTGAAACAGTAATAATAACAGTAATTCAAAGAGTAATATTGTGAAATATTATTGAATTTCAAACTATTGTTTTCTATTATAAAAAATTTAAATTTATTCCTGTGATTGCAAAGCTTAATTTTCAGCAGCCTGGAGTTAACGGGATTTAGTAAATGGTCTTGAGTTTTACTTAATTTTTCAGAAATCATTTTAATATGTTTCTGTTCATCTTAATATTTTTGTGGTAACCGATATTTTTTTTCACGATTCTTTGATGCATATAAAGTTCAAAGGAACAGCTTTTTAACGGAAATCTTTTGTAGTATTATAAAAGTCTTTAATGTCACTTGTTCATAAATTTGAAATTTAAATTATTTTTTTTTACTGACCCCAATGTTTTGAACAGTAGTGTATAATACCACTTTCCTAAGCAGTATATGTTGTGTAAAATAATAGCCTGTTGACCCTGCCTCACCTTTGCTTTTACCTTCAGCCAAGGCGGATAAGAAGGCAGCACAAGCAAAGATCCAGCAACAAGAGCACAAGCGACAGGTAAAAGTCTGGGTGCACAGTTGGTATGTGGGTAGGAGGGGTGAATCCAGGTAGTTCTTTACCTTAACGCTCATGTATTTTCCCCCTCCCATCGCAGGAGCGAGAAGGAGTTCTTCGTGCAATGGCACGGAAAATACGCATGAAGTGAGTCCGAGCATGTATATACATGTGCAGCATGTTCATGTTGTGGGAACTGTCCTCTCGGTTTGTAAAGAAGAGGATACAGTTTGGTCATTGTTTGGTCTTGTAGGGAGCGAGAACGGCGGGAAAAAGAGAGAGATGAATGGGAGAGACAGTATGGACGTCAGAGTCACTCGCCCTCCCCCAATGCCAAATACGGTGAGTTTATTTGTGCTGTAAGAGCCTCCCACCAAAGAATCCCCCCTTCGTATAGAGATGCTGTCGTATTGTTATCCACATTATGAAAGAACTGAATCAAGACTCTTTCTGTGGATTGAATTTTTTTTTTTTTTTTTTGGTAGTGAAGGTTTTTATAGATATACAGTGTGGTAACAATTTAGAAACATGCAAAAACTTACTCATGAAGAAGATTCTAATCATAAATCTTGAACCCCACAGGTCGGGACTACAGCTCATCCAGAAGGTATGCTGAAACCAGTCTGGACCAGCCACACTTGTCCATTGCATCTAAACGTACTCTTGTTCTGGCTCATTTCAAACATTTCTACTGTCTTCTTCAACAGGAGATCACGCTCAAGATCACGATCACGGAGTCCTCATTACCGGTACTGAAGAATCGGCTGATAAAAGCTGAATCATGCCACAAGACGTTTAACAGATGTTTTAGGAGTGAATAGTGACCATGATGGCAAGAGTTTACACACAAGTTTGGGAAAAAATGTCAATAAAATGAATTTCACTCACTTCAGCTTCTCTTTTACATCTTCTAAAGGATGCAATGGAAACAAATCGTGTCTAAAATGTGAAAATTAACACCACCATGCTCTGAAAACACATTTCACCTCCCATTCTTGATATTACACAGCAGGGTTGCCAGGAATGCTTTGAGCTGCTAGGATTCTAATAAGCTTTGCAGATTCAATCTGTGTTGAATTTTGTGAAATAAGATTGAGATGAACCTTATGCTCTTCCTTGTGTCTCATACCCCCATTAAAGAGAGAGTTCATCTAAAAACAAAATGCTAATTCAGTCATTTACTCACCCTCATGTTGAACAAACAACTAACTTTCAGGAAACACCTAATTCTGCTTAATGTCTGCTTTTGTGTTTTATGGAAGAAAAAAGAGATGAGTGAGGGTGATTAAAAGACTTTTGTTTTTGGGGGGGTATCCGACTCTTTAAATGGTGAATCTACCCATTTTACCTCATAATTGTATATATAATCCCTTCCTGTAAGAGTGATGAAATTTCTTTCACAGAAAATGCTGATTTTAAATGCCATGACCTTTTTCACTCGACAATGTAAATGTCTGGTGGTTCTTTCTTGTATTAGAATCACAGATTTTGACATTGAAATAAAAAGCTAATCATGAATGGAAAAAACAACTTCGGCTCGAGTGTTTTACTTGTGTGCATAGAAAACAAAAACGCGTTTAGCCGCCAGATGGCGCGCTTCACTATTAGAAATACATGTGATTCGGCAAAAATTGCTGTTATTTTGAATGGGATTTTGACCACTTTACATACACGAAGACAAATTTCAGCAGTCCCAGCGTGCTTGTATTTACCTTCGCCATCCACAAAAGAGAAGCAAGTGTCTGAAAGTAAAGCGACAGTTACTTTGGGTTTCGAAATAAGCCGGACAGCAAAACAAACACCTGTCTCAGTCGACCTCGATAAAGCCACTTCCTCTTCACCCACATCCTTAACCCGCACATTTTATTGGTGTCAGAGCAGCAGCTGCGCGCCATCAAAGCGACTATTTACATAATTCCTCTAATACGACAGATAGATAAGGAATAGAAAGAGTTTAGTTCATTTAAAGTGGCCCTGATGCTGTTGCCTAAGCAGAGTTGTTTAACGAGGTCAATTATGATAAGAGCCGGGGCTGAGGAGGATGAGGAGGATGATGATGGGCGGGCTGAAGGGCTGGAGGCGTTGCTCATGCCCTCCTCCTCCTCCTCCTGTAGGGCCAGCAGACAGTGTGAACTTGAACACTGACGGGCACAGCACTGAACGACAGTCAAGTCACACATCACTGCCGTTTTATGAGATTTATAGTGTCCGCTTAGTTCTGGTGTAGTTTTAGAGGATCTTCTCTCACTATGTCCAGACGTAAACTCGGCAGCAGACCGCAACACCTGAGCGCAATGCAAGGTAAGCATTTAAGACAACTTTATCCATAATCAAACGATAAAACCGCACATGTTTATGGACAAACGAATATGAATAATGTGGGAGTGTGAGAATATGAGAGTATGAGTGATCGGTAACCAGTTACGAGTAATCAATGTAATAACTTTTCACGTGGTTTGTGGCTCACTCCAGAACGTGTACAGAACTTGACATTGGAGTTGAAATAATAACCTCCCCTCATGTTTTTATTTGTTCGTGTCGCTGGAGAGAGTTCAGTGTCCTATCAGTAGCCATTCTGTGTCAGTTTTATATTTACAGGCTATTTAGGGGATTTTAGGTTTAAGTTTCTTAGACACTCTGACCGAGCTGGAGCAATAACATAGCACTTCCTTATTGCATCTTCACAATATCTTTATGTTTTGTGTCGTCGCTTTCATAACCTTAGCGTCTACTTTTTAAATTTTTCCGTTAGGTTTCATTTTATTTACACATCCTCATTTTTTGATGGTAGTGAACACGTTATTTTACCCGCTGACAAGTGCGCTTCGCTTGAATATGGTTTTGTTTATTGATATATATATATAATTGATTGATGATCATAGTCACTGTAAAATGTATGCGTGTACATATTGCTGTGAAATATTGTTTTGATCATGACAGGATCTTTTTTTTTGTTGTTGTTGTTTGTTTTATCTTCTAACTGTGGGCAGCTGTGCGTGCCTCACCTGACCACAAGACTTGAGTCTAGTTTAATGTGCGAGTCGGATTTGTTCAGTGAATCGGTTGAACGAAGGATTTCACTGACTAACGTTACTTTAAAAACCGAATAGCAGGAAAAATTACAAGTTAAACTTAGTAAAATACGTTTACGGCGTGATGTAACTATGACCTTTATATCAACACGGATACGAGACATGCTAAATTACTTAATTTTGAGATGTAAGTTAATTTTAGTATTGTTTATAATGCAAATTGTATTTAGGTTCTTACTGACTGAGCTAAATCAAGGCTACAATTGAACTGAGACACACTAAATTATAAACATACACATTAATAGAAACCAATAATAAACGTGCCTATAAATGGCTACTGAACGATTTTGAGCATGTAATATATATCCCCACAGCGAGATGTTTTCGCGTTATCACGTGGTCCTTGACAACCGCTGAACGCTCGAAACGAATTGCTCGAAAGAACCGATTCACTTAAATGAGTCGGACTTCCAGTTACTAATGTGTGTGTGTGTTTGAGTGAGTGTGTGAGTGTGTGTGTGTGAGAGAGAGAGAGCGCGCGAGCGAGCGAGCAGCCGCGCCTTTTGCGTGTCGGCACAAACAACCAGAGCTGTTGAAACAGGAAAGGTGACATTTTTGAGTAACCACCGGTGAAATCCTCCCCTCCCCGGGACTGTCTGTACCTGCATCGGCATGGACAGCCTAGCCCGGGCAGGTGGATCCAGTCCAGGCTGTAAGGTGTGTGTGTCAGTCAGTCAGTCAGTCAGTGTGTATGTGTGTGATCTGGAGTCCATGACCACAGCAGCGGCACCCAGGCCAAAGGGCAAGTTCCTCTCTTAACTCGAGGTCTCCACACAGCCAAGTTAAAGTATTATCTGTGTCTGCACAAATGCATTGTGTAAAAATTAAATTACGCATAAAATATGTATTAAAATATGCAGATTTGATCCACCTCAGGTGGCCCTGATGCTTCTGTGTAAATGAAATGCAGCAACATTGCATCCTTAAACATGGTGTTTATTACTGCAGAGCAGTTATAATGTTTCTATGTTCATGAATTCATTTTAAAGGATTAATTTTTTGTTTTGTTTAGTTTCTTTAATAAGTCTTGTGTGTCATCTGAGCAGCATTATTTAGTTTAAATGCACTTAAAGGCAGCTTCTGTGCTACATTTGCAGTGTAAAAACATAATTGTATGCACTAAGGGACAAAAGATTAAAGTGACTTTCAGTTTAGGCACCGATCTATTTTTAAAATTTTGAATCAGCCCACTCAAAGTAGATTTTTTTTTTTTTCATAGTCTTGGTAGCAAAATCCTGTTTGGCTCAGCTTTGGCCTGTCTAGATTTACATACTGCATTGCTCGTTCGCCACAGCGGTTATGAGTGGTGTGAAAGACACCTTGTTTAGATCAGCAGACTTGTGAGCGTGGTAGGACAGTGCAAAGTGCCTGATACATCAGCATGCTCTAATGGGTGAATTGCTCAAGCAGGTCGGAGCTGCATCGCGCTGCTTCCTGTGCAAAGCAGACCTCGGTGGCAGAGACACAGGAAGTGGTCAGTATCTGCTGACCAGACAGAGCCATGCTGATGATGACAGTTTAGCAGTACGCCGACGACTGCAGAGAACTGAAAGTAGCACATTAGAAGAGAAACAAGGCTTTTGCAAAGCCACTCAGTTGGGTCATTTCAAGAGTTCCAAGGGACTCTCTGAACAAAGAGTGTTTTATGCAGCTTTTTTTTGTGGTGTTGTTCCGCTCACAGACGCTCCGGATTCCACAGTCATCCCCGCCGACTCTTCACCGTCACCTGAACAGATGCCTCCGCCGGATGATGGAGACCGTGACCTGTTGACATGTGGCCAGTGTGGTCAAGCCTTTCCATTGGCCCACATCCTCACCTTCATCCAGCACAAACAGGGCGGGTGCGGCACAGCCAGAGCCCGGCCTCAGGTCCACACTCCTCCCTCTCCGGCCAATCGGACGCAGCGATTTGGCCAAGGAACGCAGGTGGAGGCGGGTTACGTGGAGCTCCGGCGTATGACGGACAGGAGATTGAAGGAAGAGCCAGGTGTGAGGGTGGAGGCCAACCGAGCCGGTGAGTTCTAGGTGCTAATTAGTGTCTTTTTTTGTAAAACTGTCCCCTCATTTAACGACCTCGTCCCCAATCCGGCTCATTAGGCTGCCGTTGCTGTGGTGCTGAGGCCTTGGTGAGCTGGAGAGTTAGAGACGCCAGGCCTAATTGTGTGGAAGAGATAGGCAGTTCTGCTACACACGCGAGCAAACGTACACTTATACATGCACCCTAGGGGACGGCGGAATGGCACCTGAGCACACCTGAGCATCTCCTTAGCTCTGTCTCTCAGGTGAAGTGGCCAGGTAAACACAGCACAGTCAGGCCACCAAACTGCACAACTCCCAAAGCTCTCGGTGAAGCGGCACACACACACACACACACACACACTTTCCTCAAACCCCTCATTATTCCAGCACTGTCAGTCTTAGCAGGTGCTGACATGGTGTGTTATTCCCAGAGTCCTTTGTGAATTGCTTCGCTCCCATCCTCTTACTGCGCTATTCAAAATAAAGTCTCAAAATTTGATGTGCTTTTCCACTGTTGACCTTAAGTTATGAATCCGTTGCCTGTTGAAGCATCGCACAGTCTTAAAAATGAAGGTCCCAGGAAAGTGTTTGCGAAGACTTCATAGAAGAACCATTTTGGGTTCCCAAAAGAACCTTTCAGTGAACATATCGTAACAGGAAATTCTCTCATCATGTACTCATCCTCATGCTGTCCTAGATGTATGTGATTTTCTTTCTTCAGATGAACACAACCTACGATTTTAAGATAAATAATCCTTATCTTAGAGTAATGCAAGTGTACAGGAAAGCTAAAGTTGATGCTTTGAAAACCACACGGTGGTTATCCATACGAATCCAATTGATGAATCAATGTCTTCTGAAGCAAAAAATGTAGGAAAAAATGTCATATGCAGGTTTTAATAATTGAATACATTAATAGTCAAAGGAGCCTTTTTAGAAAATGTTTCCATGGATGTTGAAGGTTCTTCATCAAAGCAAAGATGTCATTAAATAACCTTTATTTTTAAGAGTGTAAGAGAAGAATTTTGGTGAAACATTGAACTCTTTTGACTGTTAAACAGGATGTTGGGGTGTGTGTGTGTGTGTGTGTGTGTGTGTGTGTCTGTCTCAAAGCTACTTCAGTGTTTTTCAGTGCAGTAGTTGGCCCTAAAGGGAATCGTCGGCCTGTGCAGGTGTTGGTGTTTCTCAGCGTGATGCTATTGAACCGTGACCTGAACTGCTTCCTCATATGGGCAGGATTCTTTCACCCTACAGCATGAGCAAAGCAAACATTTATTATTTTGTAATTACTGACTGTTTACAGAGGCAAACAAATAATTATTGATCATTCTCAACGAAACGTGTTTTCACTTTCGGGTCACTCCCTCCTGTACGTACACATGTTTGCGCTTCCTTCCTTTTTGTGCTCTGCTTCCGTCCGTCCGTCCATGTTTCTTGCTACTCTGGGGTTCAGTCCCTTTTGCCTCTTTCTTGTGTGTGAAGGTGTATGTTGCTGATAAAGGTGCCAGGGGTGAGAGGTGCGAAATATACTAATGTGTTTACTTCCTTACTGTCAACAGTCTTGGGTTATTATTGCCACTGAAAACCTTGCGTCTTCAGTGAAAGAAGAATGAGATGAGAGATGGGGTCTGATAACGAACAGTTTGAAGTGTAAAAGTTTTTCTTGGAAAAACAATGAGTGTGTGATATATGAGAATAAGTCAGTGATGAGTTGTAATGGACAGCTTATGGTTGCCAGATCTGTAATATTTCTTATTATCAATGTTCAAAATGGTTGAAACGGCATTTATTTGAAATAGAAATGTTGTGATAATGTAAACATCTTTGCTGTCAGTTTTAATCAATTTAATGCATCCTTGCTGAATGAAGTATTAATTTCTTGAAAGATTTTTTTTTACTGGTTTTACAGTCTTTAAAACGGTAGCCAATTGCACCCCAAAAGCAAATACACTCATTTAAGAGTCCCTAACTATTTTAAGTATTTAGGATTTACATATTTCATTTGTAGGAATAGGGATAACACATGATGTAGGTTACAGCATTAAAAAAGCAATGTTTAAAAAATCATAACCATAGAAGAGAAAAAAAAGGCAGTGCCATTTTTACCACATGTATTTTACTTGTGTTATGTGTCGTTAGATCTATTGTAATAGTACCATATTGCTTATCTGTTGATTATTAGACTTTGCTTTTTAGAATATTACCCCATACTTGGGATATTTAATCATACATATTTTCACTATTTTTAAATTTCGAATTTTTTTTTTTTTGTTTGTTTTAGATCGATTGCTCACATAGCATTTTGAACGCTAATATATAGGCTACTTTAAAAACAGTTTAATAACCTGTATTGGTTTAAAAAGTATTTGTACTGGTTGAAAAACATTATGTACTATGGGTGGCAGAGTTTAAAAGTATCCCAATTCTTGGCAAATCTTGGACCCCAAAAGGATACATTTTTGTGCTGTTTGGGTGGATGAGGGCGTTTTGTATGCGTTGTATTTACGCTTTCATTTTGACTCATCCAATGAAAATTCAGTTAGCCCACAACCCATCAGAGAGGAGTGTGTGCGTGCACTTACGTGTGGGTGTAAAAGAGTGACATAGAGAGATTTTGGAGACAGCGGTGCAGTGGAATGGATTATTGAATTAGTGTAGACAATGTATCAATAGTCTTATTTTTATTTCCTCCAGCTTTCTCTTAGCTCTTCATTTCAACTGTCCCTTTATTCTCTCTCTCTCTCTCTCTCTCTGCTCCCTAGAGAGAGAAGATTCTGCCTGCTGCTCGTTAGCGCTCTCAGCCAATCTGCATTTTTAATTAGCGGTTATTGCTTCTGCTTAATATGCAATTGCTACCCTGGGCCAAATGGGAATCCTTACAAAAAGAGTGAGGGGAAAGAATGAAAGAAAGGGAGAGAGGAGAGAGAGAGAGAGACAGGCTGGGTATTGTGTTTCACTCCAAGACCCTGAGACAAAAGCCCCCCTCCACCCTCCTCGCACTCTCCACCCGAGGGAGAGATTTGGAAGCAGAAGGGGTGTTGTTTGGAGGGGGCGAAGGTGCAGTCACAGGGGCGACCATTTTTCTGTTGTTTTTCATGACCTGTGCAACTATTTCTTTTTGTTCTTAAATTAAACACTTTTCATCCATCCTTCCCCTTTTCATCCCTGTTTTAACCTCCGTCCCCGAGGCTCAGAGATCGGCTTCTTGCTTTTTGACTCGAGTTCTTCTCCAGGCACAGCGTACGAGAGGAGAGAAGAGAATAGGAGAGGCTCTTTTTAATCTTCTTCTTTGCCCCCTCCCAATAAAATGCAGAAGGATTTTGACTTGAGGAGATGTAAAAGAGGCTTATAGCACTCTGCTTTGAACCCTTTGTAAGAGAATGGAAAAAATGAAATGAATTTTCCTCTCAGTTTTGGGATCCTCTTTGCAGACAGGCCCCATTTATCAAGGAGGCTGAGTCAGGACTCATTTGCATAAAACCTTCGTTTGCCCCGTTCCGCTAATTAGCCATTTGCAGCTTAATTGGCGAGCGGCTCTCTGAAATAGAGACAAAGCTAACCACGTTTAAAAATACCACCAGAGCTGCTAAAGGAGCCCATCCGTGCTCATTTGCTTCTGTCTCAATCTTTCTCTCCGCAGTCATCCGGCTCTCCTGTGAGCACACCTTTAATCAGGCAAGGCTTTCTGCTCGGCTCTGACTCAACAGCGGCGCTATTACCAGCTCATTATTGCTCTGACACCTGCAGGGGTTTGTGACATGAAGCTTTCCTCAAAAAAAATTTGCCTGAAAAATTAGACAAATGAGGAAAACGTGTTTTCTTGAGGTGATGCACTAGGTCAGGAGGATGGGTTTTTCTGTAGCATACTACTTGAACTATTTTAGCAGGATGCAGATGTAGGTGATTAGCAAGAAAACATGTCTGGGTCACATTTTATTCTTAAATGAGAAGGAAAAAAATTAGCTACATGAAAAATGATGGTAAAGATTTTTTTGACATCAAGAAAATATTTTCATTGTGAAGTTTAGACAGTTCTTTTTTTTTTTCAACCATGATGAATAAATACTTTACAATTTAAATAATACATGATATAATATGTGCTTCCTCTTTACAGTAGGCTAATTCATTTTTGGGGGTTTTCATTGTTGTTTTTTTTCATGAAAATGTCACAATATAAAAAATTGTCATGCTTCTGAAAAATAAGCTACATTTTCAGAACAAAGCAAAATATAAGTTTTAATTTCTGCCTTTGGATTTTGGATCAGTATGATATGGACGTGTTTCAGTGCACAGGCACCCAGATAACTCTACTACTTTTGCCAAAATATACAACAGGAAATCATAGTCAACATGATTTCTCTTTCTTGAATATTTTATTGAACTGGTGAAATTGGATTTAAAACTGCTATATAAATTAAACCATATAATCTCTAAGATGATATCACCGAATTGAGCATGCAGTGTATTGAGGTCATGTGTCAACATTGCACCTGTTTGAAGCATTTGTTGTTGCGTTCAGCGTATTGTTTAATTTAATATAGTTTTTAGCTATGCAATATGCCTTAAGAAGCATGTTAGCATTATTATTATTTTTTTTTCTAAATATAGTCTTGGACTGTACCTACCATGTTTTCACATGTATTTGTGGTTTTACCTGTTTTGCTGTTTTCTGTAAATGAGCGAGTTCGCCTGCAGCCTTTTCTTTCTGATGTTTCATTTTCATGTCGTCATGATGATAGACATCTTTCCGGTCCACTCAGCATGTTTTGTTAGAAATATATACAGGGTTATATAGCGTGAGAAAGGCTTTGTTTATTTGCATTTGGCCCACACTGAATCTCCTGCATGTACTGCCATTTAAAAAATGCCATTTGTTAATGTGTTTTGAGTAATTTTAGCAAGCAAATGTAACTTTTTTGGGGGGGGGGGGGGGGGGGGTTTCCCTTTGGACTAATAAATACATTTTCTCTCTTCTTTCTTCCTCTCCATAACAGAAGAGCCCTCCATTTTCACCTGCCAGGTGTGTCAATGTGTGTTCTCCAGCGCATTTACTCTCCTCCAGCATGCTCAGAACGCACATTCTCTCAACATCTACCAGGTGGACGACGACCGCATCGCACAGATGTCAAAACCGGCAGCCACCATGGATCCACGTCACCTGGGTGCCGCACTGGCCTCTGCATTCCAGCCGTCCTCTCGGCGATCTGCCCCCCTTCACAAGTCTCCCCATGGCTCCAGCATTACACCACGTGACCTGCAGGGCCTGAACTTCTCCATGTGTTTGCAGCGCCTGGCGGAGGTTAGCTGCAACAACGGCGGAGTAGTACCTTCCCCGTCCCCATCTCCACCGGCTGCTTCACCTTTTCCCCACTCAACTCCGCCACTTCACGCAGCCTTCTCCTGTGAGCTGTGCGGCCAGGGTTTTCAGTCTATGCGCAGCTTGTCCGCCCACCGCCGCACTCACGCCTGCGATAGGCCCTACCACTGCGGCGTGTGCCAGCTCACGTTCTCCCAGAGTGGCGAACTGGCACGACACATGAGGAGTCACCGCCGCCCTGCCGCTGGACAGGAAACTGATCCCAACTCTGCCAGTGCAGATGAGGACAGAAAACTTGCTGGGCAGGGAGATAATGATATTTCCATTGGTCACGGAGCAAGTACGGAGGCTGGGAAGCCTCCAGGAGGTACTAGCCTGATCTTGACGTCTTCGCAGTCCAATCGCAATCTGCTGCGCTACTACCAGGCTCCGAGAGAAGCCGATGAGGAGGGTCAAGGTGAACCGCAGCAGCCATCTCCCTATGGCAGCCCCTCAGAGGGCTCTCTGGAGAGCGGAGATACAGGTGGAAGTGGCGAGAGTGGGATCGCCAGCGGCAACTGCACACCAAAGCGCCCAGAACGGGAAGATCATCCTCAAGGCGAATGGGAGCGTGAGGTGGAGGCCGTGGAGATGCTCCAGGACTGGCAGCGGGAGAATGAAAGGAGGCAGGTCACCAGCGGAGGGGGCAAAAAGAAAAAAGAAGAGGCTTGCGAGTACTGCGGAAAGTGTTTCCGCAACAGCAGCAACCTGACGGTCCACCGGCGCAGCCACACGGGCGAAAGACCGTACCGCTGCGGCCTCTGCAGCTACGCCTGCGCGCAAAGCAGCAAACTCACACGCCACATGAAAACACACGGCGCCCGTGGGACACGTGCTCCCTTTCAGTGCCAGCTATGCTCCGTTCCGTTCACCGTCTATGCCACGCTGGAGAAACACCTCAAGAAGGTCCATGGACTCACTCACGCCAGTGTTGGCGCCTACAGCCAGGGCCCGCTTACTGATTACAACGGCCTCAACATCAAATTGGAGGACGACTCTGTCAGTGATCAGTCAGGAGCTCCCATCGCAATGCTCACAGAATCCAATGGGGACCTATCAGAGCAGCTCAAAGAGGAGGACGCTGAGATGAGGGTCAGCGCTGATGAGCCACCTACCTCTGAGGAAACAGGCAGCACTGTGGAGTTAGGTCAAACCACAGTATAAACATAGCATATGACTGATCGTGACCAAAACCACCAAGCTTGATGGTCTTTTACCCACAACCCAGCATGCATATCTTATCAAAAAACCAAGAAGACCTTTCTCAATTTCACCACAGTACTTAGAGACCCTCTAGCATACAACGCTGATACTGTCTGAGACTTGATAGATTCTCATATCAGTACAAGTGCCTACTGTTAACTCCTGTCACATAACTTCTGAATTCTTCATCAGCGTCAAGGCACTTCGAACCCAGAATTGCAACTAGTAGAGCACAGTCAGAGAGATATATGGAGATGGTTGCAAGTGTTTTTTTTTTTTTTTTTTGAGCCCAAAAGACAATCGCACAGAAAGACTGAGCAGCCTGATCAGGTGATCGACCAATGTGATTTTGAATTCTACAATGCAGTTATGAAGTGGGATTACACTGTTGTGGCACTCTACCGCAGAGCCTTAAAGGTTCATGGTTCATAAAAAAAAAAAAAAAAAAATGGGGGTGGTCTACATCCTCCTGCTGCAGAGTTTAGCTCCAACTCCAATCAATCAATCAATTAATCAAAGTCTTCAGGTGTGTTAGAATAGGTCGAGCTAAACTCTGCAAGAGATTGACCCTCCAGGAGCGGGATTGTACACCCCTGGTCTAGTTAATTGTCAATAGACAGATTTGAGCTTGTGTTTTCCCAACTATCTTACAGGGTTGTTTCCTTTTTTGATACTGTATATTAAATAGGACTGATTGGGTCTGTGGCAATACATGTTCACTGTCACTTATTACTGTTAAAGAGCATTTGTTTGCCATTTTGTTTGTCATTTAGAATGTCAGTGTGTAAATATATAAATATATTTTAGTTTGTGTTGACATTTTGTAACACATTCCACAAAAATGTATCACATATTTGTTTATATAGCCTCTATACTGCACAACAAAAATTAATTTTCCTTGTATTTTGTGAGCCTGTTTAGTCTGTTTACAGACTATATTGTTTAACTGCCGAGCACATAGAAATGCTATGAAAAGTTTTGTTCATTTTTTTTTTTTTTTTTTTTTTTTTTGTCAGTGGTTTTTCCAGGTTATTGTTTTTTGTGGTCGTGCGACTGAAAAGCCTCATTTGTGATGAAAGACTGGGTAGGAAACGACAGCGCTGGCCCTCTTGAAAGGTAGACCCATTGAGACAGCACTTGTGTGTATGTGTGAGAGATATATGATAAATCTATACAGGGAATGTTTGCTTTGTTACAGTTTTATATTATTATCAATGTCAGGGAACTGTTATGTTACAGTTTATGTTTGTGCGGTAACAAATATGGTAGAGTAAATAATCAAATGTAATAAGCAATTTTTTTGTATTAACAAATGTGAAAATAGTTGGACATCCGGTTGTGTCCGTTTCTTCAGGGAGCAGCGAAAACAAACAAAGCTCTTTTGTCCTCGGTATATTGTTATAATAATTTCTGTTGATTGAAATGTCATGTCTTATGTGATTTCTCCCAGAATTCCCTGCGTAGCCCACAACTTTGCTGTGTATTTTGTATTTCCATTCCTATTTGTATGATAATTAAAAGACGGATGCACAGTCAGAGGGTGTGTGTGTGTGTGTGTGTGTGAGTATGTGAGAACCAGAAAGTGTGACGGCACGAACGGTGAAGTCGAACCTGCAGCTACATGTCTCAGATCGCATCACAAATTCACCAGTATTTGCACAGATGAACCGCTCTCCTCTAACGGCTATTGTTGAGTCATAGTCCGTTAGTAGTACAGTCATATCTGACTAAAGCGCTGGGTCATTTAGGTTGGCCTTTAAAGAACAGGGTTAGATGGAATAACTGAGATTGTCAGGTAGATTACGTGTCTATAAATGTGTGATTATACATCTGGAGAGATGATGAAGACCGAGCCGGAAAGGATTGAAACGGGATGTTGAGAAACCCGAGGGGGCGGAGTCATCTTAAGAGCTCTCCTCTTTTGTAATGGGACAAAACCTTCACACCGGTATCTCTGGCCCCTCTAATGAGTGGGACGCTCTGTGATCCCTATAGCTCATTAACAAGCAACCTTTTTAATGAGCTTTCAGCCTGGGCTGGGGGAGGTTGGATTGAAGGGACCATATGTAGCTCTCACCCCATCTCCAATTATCGCCATTTCGGAGAACAGGAGAAAGATATCGAAGCATGAGGGAGGGGTCCGAGATGTCTTTTACAACTCCGGGAGTTCTGCGAAAATTCCCGATTCTCTGAATCACAGGTGATCGCCCTGGGACCTGCATCGCTTCTCCTCTATCAAAACCTTATACACCCACCCCAGCCACGCACCATTTGGTGGCCGCACGGGCCCAATTACATAATGTAACACGAGCTTCTCCGAGTTAAGATGGCCTCTGGCAGACGAAAACATTCCCAGGTGCCCTTTGTCTCTTTTGGGCTGCCTCTCTGCACTTTTTCTCAAACACGTCGCCCCTTCTGAGCTGGGACTGGCCCGTGTTTATCTTTACTGACCAATCACAATGATGCAGCATGTCTATCAGGGCGTGGTGACAGGTAACTGACCGAGCAGACCTGCAGGTGCGTGTGGACTTTGAGATGTGTTTTGAGTTCGAGCACAGACCGCAATTATAAATGCCCCACTTACGTAGCACTGCTACCTGGGTGAAAAGGGAAAGTTTGTGGTTTTGGGGTCTGAAACCTACATTTAAACCTGCATGTCTTCTCAGGCTGGGGAATTTCTGAATGCATTTAACCCTGTTCATTATGAATGTCTTTCCAGCGCTCTTGAGATTGACAGAAACCTCTAGATCAGGCCAAGGACCCTTTTGAATAGAGAGACAGAGTAGGGGGCCCCTGTTGTATTGTATAAAACCAATTGTCTGTCTTTTAGCTTGCATATAGTACCATATGTGTTTACATATTGTGTTATGTTGATTAATGCATTGCTTAAGCATTAAAAATAATATGTTAATACATTAATATAAATATTTATTTATCACCTGCATTGATTAGGGTACATTTTTAATCAATTTCTTATAGTTGTTATTATTATATCTAAATGTTTTTTTTTTTACATTTGTGTTATGAGTTTGTGGATGTATAAAAATAATATTTTATTATAATTATATAATATGTTTTAGAATAATATTTTATATCCATAACGATTTATCACCTGTTATTAAGGTGTTATTAAGTAAAATATTTTCATATTTTTATTTATAAATGTTTTACATTTGAGTCATGATCCTTATACTGCATATACATTAAAATAATATATATTTTTTTATTTATAGACTGGATATTTTTATCCATGCTGTTTAGGAGAAGTGTTCATTCTTTTTCTTTTTTTCTTATTTATTTATTGACTATGTTTTAGTGTGTGTATTGATTTATCACCTCTATTATAGGGTAAGGGTACATTTATTTATTTTAAGTCCTTATGTTTTTGATATTTATAGAATAAGTAAATCATTTAAATTATTTAAAGGGGTGGTTGATTGCAATTTCACTTTTTTAACGTTAGTTAGTGCGTAATGTTGCTGTTTGAGCATAAACAATAGATTTACATAAAAATAGCATAAACAAAGTTGCAGCGCTGAAAGTTCAATGCAAACAGAGATATCGTCTTTTAAAATTCTGGAAGTTTAATGCCTACAAAAACGGCTTGTAAGGACTACAACAAACTACTTCCCGGGTCTGATATGTCATGGACCCAGATAAACCCCGCCCACGGGAACATGCAAGGAAGGGGGCGAGGCCATGCTGCGCTGCTTTAGAGAAGAGGAAAAGAAAAATAGGGGTGCACGTAAAAATCTATTCATATATGAATCGCGATTCTGTCTTCTAAAGATTCTAATGGATTCACAAGTTTCAAAATCAATGTTCAATGCTCTGCATCTCTCTCTCTCTCTCTCTCATTCAGATTGTCAGATCGACTCCAACAAACTGTTCCAATTATGCATTTTCACATAGCAATGAGAAGTGTTATACATGGACAAGTGTGCGGTTGCCATACTGTATTAAAGCTTTAATCAGAATAAAACCGTATATTAAAAGCTAACATAAGCAGTAGCATAATAACTGCGTATCTAGAAGTATGAGACAACAAACAAACATACCATTAAGAGCCGTGCTTGCACAGGTTCTGCATGATCCTCTTCACTAATATCCTCTGCGTCTCAATCGGGCTGAAATTGATAAGTAATATATAGAGGACGCCATTGTTTACAATACAACCGGAGCACATGCAGCTGAGCTGAGGGGCGGGATATTTAGACACACGCTCGGTGGTTTAGCAAATCACAACACACTGAGCCAGCTAACCAATCAGAGCCCATCACGTATTTCTGAGGGAGGGGTTTAATAAAAACAGGAAATAATCGAGGCGTTTCTCAGAGAAGGGACAGAGCGGTGTGGAATAAAGGTAAATTATATGAAAAATAATGCGTTTTTAAAAAAAACGAAGCATGAACACATGTTAGACTGCACCCCATAAACACAATCAAGCCTAGAAAAAAAAACAGTAAACCACTCCTTTAAAAATACAGTGTAGGAGAAACAACGTTTAGCAAAACCTTTAAACCTCAATAAAGTCTTTTCATAACATTGTAATTTATTGTTTTTTAGATCAAACTATAATTTGCTGTCCCCTTGCAGTAACGTAGCACACTCCCTAGAGGTCATGGACCCCTGCTCTAAATGCTGCTGTTTCCAAAGTGCCTGCAATCACTTTTCTTCATGGCAAGATCAAAAGATGCAAAACCAGTTCTCGTGAAACCTGATGTGAATAGTAAGATGGTTGGTGATTGGCAGGCTGGTAGATTTGCGGATAGTAGATCATATCAGATGCACATCTGTAGACAGCTGCATATCATTGCATTATTAGGAGGGTTGTGCATGTACAGACCTTTACATACAATAATAATGGAGACCTATGCATTACAGGCCAAGCTTAATAGAGACATATGAACTTATGGTATATTATTATTATGACCAAACACCTGAGAAGAGATGATGCCAACCCCTCAGAGGATGCCAACAATATACAGAATTACCCAATTTTGCCATAAGTTAAATATATTAAGTTATTATATATTTGTAGAAACTTAATTTCCTGTAAAGCTGCTATGCAACAATTTGCATCGTAAAAAGCGCTATACAAATAAACTTGAATTGAATTATTTTAAAAGCCAACTCATTCCCCAAAATACATTTTATAAAGGAATACTACTGAATTCCTCACCTTTCTTCCCACAGGACCATTTCTGGTGTGATTAGTATCAGTGAGACGGAGGGAAACGAGGGAGGGAATGGGAAGGTTGTGTGAACAAGATAAACCACAGAAAAGCTCTCTAGTGTTTCTTTATCCTTGTTCCCAAACCTGCATCCAATACTGTCCTCCTCCTCCTCCTCCTTGTGGTAACGTACCTCCTTTCCTCCGCAAAGACCACAGAGAGAAACCTGAACCCTAAAATTAAGCCCCCCTCAGCGATGTGTTAGTGGCCTTGCATGGAAGAGGAAGACAACGGTCCAGCTGTCCACAAACAGTCTGTGCTGGATGAACAGGTGACAATCCCACAATGCCATGGCGGGAGCAGCCACAAATACGGGTTTAAACATGACCAATCTCACCGCAAAAAACAAGGTGATAATCCTGTTACGACTGATACTCCAGAACATTCCCAGCGGCTGTGGTGGAAGTGGTTTGGCATTTCATATTTTCATTTCATTGTGATCATTTCCAAGTAAATCCACAATGATTCTTCTACAAAACAAGTTCATGCAGCTGTTTTGAGCAGTTTGAAGGAAATGGATTTTAAGGGAACAGTTTACTCAAAAATGCAGTCAATGCTCAACATCATGAACTAGTATTATATTATATTTTCAGTGGAGACTTTTGTTTTTAAATATATCGATGAAAATCATAACAAAAAGAACATAACATTTTAAGATTGGTAACAACACTTGAAAATCAGTGGTGTTTGGCTGCCAACAGCAAACGAAATGAACTCAGATTTTTGAACCTGAACATGAAATCACACTTTTGTTGTTGTTGTTGTTGAAATATCCCTTAAAACCAGATGGTTGTTAGAATTTAGAATTTAGAATTTTCATGTATATCCAAGAAGTCTCTTATACTCTCCAAGGCTGCATTATTTAATTATAAATTATAATAAATTAAGCAAAAAAAGTAGTATTCTATGTTATTACAATGTTATTACAATGTAAAATAACTGTTTTCTATTTCAATATATGTAAAACTGTAATTTATTCCTGTGTTATTCCTAAAAAAATTTGTTACAACACATAAAAATCTGTGTTTGGCCGCCTACATCACACCAGGCGAAATGCACCATTTTTAAATCTGAATATGAATTGACAGATTAGTCATTGTTTTGTTGTTAAAGAAACAGTAATGATCAAATGATAGAATCATAGGATTTAAAAAATATATATATATATATATATATATATTTCTTATCAAATATACTGTATTTCTGACCAAATAAATACTAAATGCAGGGAACATAAAATACTTCTTTTATATTGTAAAATATAAATATATATTATATATTTCCTTGAAACTGAGAAATGCTAGTACATTTTAAAGTAACATTTAATTTATTATTATGAATTTTCAGCAGCCATTACTCCAGTATTCAGTGTCACATGATACTTCATAAATCATTCTAATATGCTGATTTGATGCTCAAGAATCATTTGTATTATTATCAATGTTGAAAACAGCAGTGCTGCTTAATATGTTTGTGGAAACTGTGATACATTTTTCAGGACTCAGGTTAGTGAATAGAAAGTTTATTTGATATAGAAATGACTTTATTATCCTTTTTGATAAATTAAATGCTTCCATGCCGAATAAAAGTATTTATTTTTGAATGGTAAATTAGCTATATATAGAAACTTACTAACTGTGGTAAGACTTCAGATAATTCTAGCCCTGGCACAAATGTGGCATAAATAAGGTCAAATTAGGTGACAGGAAACCTGTGTAACACCTCTGCCTTCCCACATATATGCTCACACACACACACACACACACACACACACACACACACACACACACACACACACACAAGAATTATATGCCACTCCTTCATAACCTTCTAAACAATCTGTATGTGATATTGAGAAAATTGGGGGGGGGGGGGGGGAACCACACAGCACCTGGTGACCTCTGCTCTCACACAATGAGCGAGATACAGGTCAAAACAGCCGTCTGCCGCCGGACAGACAGACCGGTTGAGCTAGCCTTTACTCCAAAAAAGAGCTTGCAAGTCTCGTTGACAGGTTCTGTGACCTGCCCTGAGGGATCAACCCATACTTACATGAGTTAACTGACTCGTCCTTCGCCCCTCAGGAAATAACACCTTTTCAGTTTCTTGCACAGAATGCAGCGTCTAAGAACGTAAACTGGGAAAGAGGAGTAGATGCAAATAAGATGTTTCTATTAATCACTGAGTGCATTGTATGACTTCTGTGAGTTCTTCCTATGTATGTATGTGTTTAAATAAAGGGAGAGAGTGGTAAGGAGACACAAATGTATAGAGTTAGAGATGGTTAAATAGAGCAAATATACTGATAGTAAGTAACGCATTGAGGCAGGATAGCTAAATAGCAAGATACAGAGTAATTGTCTTTCTGTTCTTGACCCCCTGACCTTCTTTCATCCCATTCTAATGCATCCTTGCATTGGGCACCACAGCAGTGCCTGGGAACCGACTGGTGTTAATTGATGCCTGTGAGCAGTTAGGCTCTGGGTTTGGGTTGTGGGAGCGGTAGGGGTCGTGGACGTGCCGGGAGTGTGATAATGTTCTGGGCGGGTCAGCGACCTTTGTCGTTACGACATAATCCTCTCTAACTGAAAGACCATATGTAGCCTACAGAACATGGGCATCAATAACGGAGTTAATCGTGAGCGATTGTTCACATCCGTCTCATTATGAGCTGTGTTTATTTAGCCCCTGTAAGCTTGTCTGAATGTCTTTAGCAAAGTGTGGGCAGCTAGTCAAAGTAAGCCAAAGTTTCAAGGTCAGAAGATTTGATTGGTACAACTGTGTGTTTTTTTTTTTTATTAAACATTTATGTTTGCCTTCAGTTAACCATAATATCACTCCTACTTTTGTGACCAAACTTTAGTGCGAGTTTGAAAGTTTCTATATGTGACCCTGGACCACAAAACCAATCTTAAGTAACACGGGTATGCCAAAAATACATTGTATGGGTTAAAATGATTGATTTTTCTTTTATGCCATTAGGATATTAAATAAAGATCATGTTCCATGAAGATATTTTGTAAATTTCCTACTGTAAATACATCCAAACTTAATTTCTGATTAGTAATATGCATTGCTAAGAACTTCATTTGGACAACTTTTAAGGGGATTTTCTCAATATTTTTTTTTTTTTTTGCACCCTCAGATTCAGCCAAATTGTCCGATCCTAACAAACCATACATCTATGGAAAGCTTATTTATTCAGCTTTCATATATATATATATATCTCAGTTTTCAAAATTGACTCTCATGACTGGTTTTGTGGACAATGGTAGGCTACGTGATGTTCCATTAATGCTAGGTTGACGGTTAGTGGAAAGAAGAAAAATGGCGTCTGAAAGAGCAGTCGGAATGATTAAATAAAATATATTTATTAATAGTTTTACATTTATGACTAAATTTATACCCAGAAATAAGCATTGTAGTAATTAATAAATATTTTCTTAGTTATCTCTAAAACTCACCTGACTTACTGGATAGCGAGTTGCTCGGTACACTGTCTGTCAAAACTCAGAGGTATGTAAAACGCCATTTAAAACATTTAAAACATTAAATAAAACGAAGTAAAAGTTAAAAATAAATATATATAATCATTAAATTGTTGTTTAATCTACTTTTATTGGATAATATTTGCAAGCAATGAGCAATTTGTTGTGTTTTTCTATAGAAGAGTGGCGTTTAACTATCCAGTTAGTAAAACATAACTGGTAGGAAATTGGCATTAATGTGTTTATTTAGAATGACACAGCTGAGCACCAGAACTGTGAAACTGAGGTTGTGGCTTCGCAGTGCCATCTAGTGGTGAAAGTGTTATTTCACACACACACACACACACACACACACACACATAACAGATGTTCATTTTTGTTGAATTTAAATTCCTCGGTGTATATATGTCAGAATATATTATATTAAAGAACGTTAGAGATTCGGAGACACCTATATATGACCTATATTATATTTTTTTGTCCAAAAATATCCATTAATGACTTGCTGTTTTAGTATGGAGGTGTTACAGTTTGTAACAGACAGTTGAATGATCTAAATATTAGCAGCAAGACTAATTTAGATCGATTAGCAGTCCATGTAGCCAAGCTATTGAAGCTACTCCTGTATTAGCATACGTCTCAAGTTTCTACGCCTCCCAGGGGCAGTAAACTTGAGGGGGTGGGAATAGGATGGGATGTGCTGCTGCTCCAAACTTTTCTAAAGTTCAGAAAATTTAGCACGGTCTGTGACAGCACTACCACATCTGATCCTCTCTGCTGATTTCAAGAGATGTCTGAGTTAGGCTCCATTGACAATCCGGTGAAGTTCAAAGATCAAGACTTTGACGCCCTGCTGCAGAAGTGCCTGAAATCTGCTGCTCTGTTCTCTGACACGGTGTTTGCAGCGAACCAAAGCTCCCTCGGTGTTCCAGTGGATCCTGATCCTAAAAAGGCAGTGAAGTGGCTGCGCCCAAAGGTAACTTAATTTATACATAAAAACTGTGGTTTGATGCCGTGATTTTACAGCAAATTTAATTGGTATCAATGTATAATAACATTTATCAACAGACATTTTGACAATATTTGACAATAAGTTCAAAGAAACATCAGAAAGTGAAGTAGACAACAGGAATTTTCATTGAACACCAGTAAAGTCCCTTCACACTTCATGAGGTCATTATGTTGCACCTCAAGGGAAAATTACCTTACACTGTATTGGGGGGGGGGGGGGGGGGGGTCAAACCACTAAAATTAAAAACCTTAAATGTTTATGGTGAAATCAT